>VZQC01011677.1:894929-913482 GCA_009823505.1 Rhizomys pruinosus
AAAAAAAAAAAAAAAAAAAAAAAAAAATGACCAACCAAGTACACCACAGTTAAAGTTACCAATCAAGGGGAAGCAAGCAAAACAATTACTACTAGAATGACTAAGGAAAATGGCTTAATGATATCTGAGAACACTACCCTTGAGTTTTTATGATCTTCTGTCTCAATAATCCTCTATTTCAAGAACCAGCTGACCTTAACTGAAAACTGAAACAATGAGCCAAGATAAATATTTCTCCCTTAAACTTGTAGGGATGAATTATTATTATTATTATTATTATTATTATTATTATTATTATACAGGGTCTCCCTGTAGCCCCAGTTTTCCTGGAACTAGCCCTGTAGACCTGACTGGCCTTGAACTCAGAGATCCACCTGCCTCTGCTTCCCAAGTGCTGGGATTAAAGGCGGCTGAGAACCGTCTTTAACTCCAGTTCCAGGGGAATCCGACACCCTCTTCTGACCTCCTTGGGCATTGCATGACACGGGTGCACAAACCTACATGCAGACAGTACATTCATATACATTAAAAAAAAAAGTTCTTAGTTGCCGTGTGGGTGCTGGGAATTGAACCCGGGTCCTCTGCAAGTGCAGTTGGTGCTTGTAACTGCTGAACCATCTCTCCAGCCCAGGATGACTCTTATTGATGGTCATAATCTGGACTAATGCCTTTTTTTCTTTTACTTTTTTGTTTTATGTGTGTGAATATATTGCCTGCATGTGTGTAAGTGCACCCATGTCATGCAATGCCCAAGGAGGTCAGAAGAGGGCATATGTTAGATCTCTGGAACTGGAGTTATGGACAGTTGTTGGCTGCTCTGTGGGTGCTAAGAATGGAAATCTCCCCCAATCCCAAGGTTACTGCAAGAGCAGCCAGTGCTCTCTTATCTGCTGAGCCATCTCTCCAGCCCTCACTAATAACTTTTAATTAGCCCCAGCAAAACCACTCTTGGGTTTGACTTATGGCTTTTGGGTCTGATGATCAGGGGAATCTCCTTGGCAATGTCAGTTTGGCACTCCACCCAAAAAGATAATGGGTGTGGTTATGCTTGAGTATTAACATAACAAAGCATGGCAAGTACATGTGACCTTGAATGAATGAGAATCAGAGATCAAAGGTCTAGATGGCCTACTGAGATAAGGATGGGCCCAACCAGGACTTCTCCAATGAAGCTTGAGAATCCATTTTGAATAAATTATAGGTGTGGCCTAACCTTCACCAGGTACACAAGGGTTCCAGAGGCGGTTCCAGAGACAGTTCCATGTTTACTGGGTGTAGACACAGACCACTCCATCTGCACTGGTTAAAGGGCTAAGAGAGGTCTATCAGCACAGCTCTGGGAGGTAGACAGTTCTAATAGCCGGCTAGTGGGGAACTAGTGTCCTCCGAGTCTGAGTTTCTGCCCAGTCTCAAAAACTTAGTGTATTTGTTCAGGTGACTATGATACTGGCTTGATAAAAAATGCTGCATAGCCAGAAGTGGTGGCGCAGGCCTTTAATTCCAGCACTTGGGAGTTAGAGCAGGTGGATCTCAGTGAGTTCAAGGCCAGCCTGGTCTACATAGTGAGTTCCAGGCCAGCTGGGGCTACAGGGAGACCCTGACTCAAAAAGACCCTCCCCCCAAAAAAGCCGCATAAATTTTTGCAATATATATGTGTATGTTACATATATATAATTTAATCTTCACAGCTGCTGTTTAGGGAAGGTACCAGTTTTACTACTTGATGCTCAGAAAGGTTGAGCATTTTTTTCTAGTATCACACAGCTATAGCTATCAGAATAGTCACAAACCCAGGGTGTTGGGCTAGAGAGGTGGCTCAGCAGTTATGATCGCTGGCAGCTTTTGCAGAGGACCTGGGTTCAGTTCGTAACACCCACATGGTGGCTAAAAACCATAACTCTAGTTCCGGGCGAATCCAACACCAGTGAGCCATCATCTCTCTAGCCCCTCAGAAAAATCTTAATCCAAAACTCTAGAAATTGAGTGCCAATCTTTGCACCTCCTTTTGCAGAAAAGGAAACTGAAGTTTAAATTGAAAGCCCCCCCCCAAAAAAAACCAGGCCAGATCAAACCAGATTAACAAAGTATAAAAGGAGGTTTATTAGGACACGCTCCCAGCCAGGTCCACCAGTCTCAGAGAGGGAGGCCAGAGGAGTTGAACACTGGGGCTGAGGGTTTTTATAAGTTCTGGGGAGAGGAAGGTGAGGTAATGGTGTGAGACAAAGCATGTACTTGTAAGGGCAAAACTGGTGCAGTGGGAGGGGACAAAGTGGGTTTAGTGTTGGTCATGAAGCTGGAATGTAACCATATATGGTCTTAAGCTGTGCTCTCATTGTGGCTGGTGACATCAGGAAGGGAAGTTGCATCAGCTGCCTGAGATGAGGTAGGCTTTTGACCACAAGAGAAGGGTGGTAGGTGCCATCTCTAGATCTCCAAGCCCAGGCCCTGCCTGGGGAACCTGACCTGACTTAATGGCATCTGTTTATAAATCCTCCAATTGGGAAACTGAGGCAGGAGGATCATTGGGAGTTGCAGCCTAGCCTGCACTACATATGCTGATCAAAACCAAACCAAGCAGCCTGAAGATTCATGCCTTGGAGAAGTAGTTGGAAGTAAAATGGCATCATTTCTGATCTGTCCCATTTGGTTGCTTTAGTCAATATTTTTTCTGACTTTTTTTCTTTTGGGAGGAGGGGTATTTTTGAGCCTGGGCCTCCCTGTAGCTCCAGCTGGCCTGATACTCTATCCGTAGATCAGGCTAGCCTTGAACTCACAGAGATACACCCCGCCTCTGCCTCCTGAGTGCTGGGATTAAAGGCATGAGCCACCACCCCTGGCTCTGACCAATTTTGAAAAGAACAGGAAAGAAAGGTTGATTTGTGAATCTCACGCCCCACTTTGTTTCCTACAGTTCTATAACATGGTGGCAGTAAACTCCAATAAATAGAAAGTGCTGCTTCTCAGCTCAGAAAGGGAGCCACAGGGGTTTACCCTGGCACAGGGAGAGCGACTCTCTATTTCTTTTCTTTTTTTTTTTTTTTATTTCTGTATGTGTATGAATGTACTGTCTGCATGCAGGTTTGTGCACCCGTGTCGTGCAATGTAGCGGGGGTCAGAAGAGGGTGTCGGATTCCCCTGGAACTGGAGTTCTCCTGGAATTGGAGTTTCAGATGGCTCTCAGTCGCCATGTGGGTGCTGGGGATCGAACCCTGGTCCTCTGTAAGAACGGTCGGCCCTCTTAACTGCTAGGCCATCTCTCCAGCCCTCTATTTCTTTATTTTTTTGTTGTGCATGTTGCAGTGGTGGTAGGGTTCTAGTTTCTGCTGCTGCTGCTGCTGCTGCTGCTGACTTTATTGCTTTTGAGACAGGTTCTTAAGTAACCCAGGCTGTCCTAAAATTCCCTATGTAGGTGTGCTGGATAGCTTTAGTGTCAATTTGACACACAGGTTGAGGAACTTCAATTGGGGAATTTCCTCCATTGTTGGACTGGTCTGTGGGCACATCTGTGGAGTATTTCCTTGATTGTGGTGTGATATGTAGGGGCCCAGCCTATTCTGGGAAGTGCCACTCCTGGCAGGTTGTTCTGTATTGTATAAGAAAACAGTCCTGGCAGGTTGTTCTGTATTGTATAAGAAAACAGCCTGAGGGGCTGGAGAGATGGCCTAGCGGTTAAGAGCACCGACCGCTAATCTTTACGAAGAATCGGCTTCAATCCTAGCACCCACATGGCGGCCGGGAACAGTCTGAAACTCCAATACCACGAGAACTCCAGTTCCCGGGAACTCCGAACACCTCTTATGACCTTCCGCCCGTCATGCATCCCGTGTGCACAACCTTGCATGCAGCCAGTACATTCATTCACATACGTAAATAAATAAATTAAAAAAAAAAAAAAAAAAGAAAAAGAAAACCAGCCTCATGAGGCCAGAGCAAGCCTAGTAAGCAGTTTTCCATGGCCTAGATCCTTCTTGGCTCCCTCACTGAAGATGTGCACCGTGCCTGGGAATGTGACCAAATAAAACCTTTCTCCCTGATTTGGTTTGGTACATGAATGGCAATGAGTATAAAAACCTATCTTTGCTAGATCCATACCATAGCCAACATCTAGACAAAAGGGTAGAAGCTGCCACCTACCATAAAAGTTAAAATAAACCGCAGGAACAACGGTAAAAAAAAAAAAATAAACTTCTTTTTTTTAATTTTTTTATAATATATTTATTCCGTAGTGTGTATGATGTAACTGTCTGCATTGCAGGTCTTTTTTTGAAATAACTGTTGGATGGTCGTGCAGAAGGCAGATAAGCATGTTTCGACAAGCTGTCAAGCCTGCAGGAACGATGTGTAGGGATGCAGGATAAACGTTTTTGAAATAACTTTCAGAGGTCAATGCAAAGGCCAGATAAGCATGTTTTCAACATAACCCAATGAGCCAGGAACTATATTCTTTGACAACCCAACAATCCCGGAAATACACCATGATCTGTCCCCATTCACCCCCCCCTCCAGGGCTCTTAAAGCCTCGCCAAAGCCACAGCTACCCTGCATGTTTTTGCTGAGATTATACAGCCCACATCCTGTACGCCAAGGCTTGGAAACCCTCCCTACTTGCGATTTTTTTTTTTTTTTGGGTCTTTTCAAGACAAGGTCTCCCTGTATCCAGCTGCTCCTGGACTCACTCTGTAGACCAGGCTGGCCTTGACTCACAAGATCTGCCTCACTGCCATCTGCGTCCCAAGTGCTAGGATTAAAGGTGTCACCACCACTCGTCCGGCAATTTTTTTTTTTTTATGTGTATGAGTACTGTCTGCATGTAGGTTGCACCCCCTGAGTGTGCAATGCTGCGAGGTCAGAACGGCGGCATCAGATTCCCTGGAACGGAGTAAAGCGGTTCTCAAGCTGCCATGTGGTCTGGGGATCGAATTTGGCCTCTCAAGGAGTCAGTTTGGTGCTCTTATTGCTAGACTTATCTTCTACAGCCCCAACGATTATTTCCTTTTAAAAACAAGTGCTCTGATACGGAGCTCTCAGCATCTCCCAGTCCTGCACACCAGTATGGCAACAGCACCAGGCTTGAGCTTTGTTGATTAAAAGATTCATACTGCCGGGGCTAGGGATAGCCTAGCGTTAAGAGCACTGACGGCTCTTGCACGAGCCGGACGGCGGGTATCGATACCCCCCAGCCCCACCACTGGCGGCGAGACCGTCTGTACTCGATTCCAGGACTCCCCAGTTCCAGGGGAATGTCGACCTCCTCATTCGGACCTCTGTAGCATTGCCAACACGGGTGCACAAACCTGCATGCATGACAGTACATTCTGTCATAAAAAATAATAAAAATAAAAAAATAAACAAAAGATTTCGGCCTTTCGCATCCCCTCTCTGGGGTCGCAGGTCTCTGGTTCAGGGCTTAATAGTAAGAGTGTTTTGTCACAGCAATGGAGAAGCAAACTAGAACAGAAGTTGGTACCAAGAGTGGGCTATTGCTGTGACAGACCTGACCTTGGTGGTTTAGGGAGTATTGTGGAAGCATTTGGAAGTTTGGGCTGGAAAAGCATTGAGTGCTTAGAGTTTGTTGCTGTGAAACTTGGAACAGTTATGCTGAAAAACTTGTAGACGATGGAGGCCTGGCTTGTGAAACTTCAAAGGGAAGCAGAGACCACTGGGGCTGTTTGTAAGATATTTTCGAATTGAGAATCTCTGGGTTCTGGGTGGTTGGGGCTGAAGAATAAGTTATAAGTAAGAAGAGACAAGAACATGAAATGAAACCTTTGTTTTACTGGGACAATTGATGCTGCTTATCTGGGGCTGAAAAATGAGCTGTAAGTAACAAGAGACCAGCATCCATGTGGTGAAATGTTCTGGGAAGAATTTCTTCAGGGTCAGCACACGGAAGCTATGTGCCAGAAGGGACCCGAACCTCCATGTCAAGCCAGAAATGGGACTTGGTAATGTGTAAGAGTGTCCTATGTGGTTCTAGTATTGAAATGTGAAGGGGACACAGAGAGTGGTTGTGGCTTGCACAGTGAGAGGCCAGGAAAGACCCACTCAGCTGCAGTGAAGATGCTAGGATTGCAGGGGTCATGAAGAGAAGCTGAGGCTTTGCACCAGGAAAGGTCATAACCACCAGTTGACTAAGGTGCGGCCTCAGTTTCAGTGGAGACCCCAGCTTTGCGGAGATGCCAGATACATGGGATGACCGCCAAAAGCAACAGCAGGTGTGGAGTGGAGCCTGGGCCTGTGAGATGAGCTGTAGGTGCTGTGGATGGCAGTCAGAAGTGGAGCTGCCAAAACCCTTTGGAGCCCAGAAGATTGTGAGTGAATCCCAGATGTCCACCTTCAAGCTACTTTGCTGGACTTAGGTTTTGCTTAGGTGTGTCCAATTCTTTTTTTTTTTTTTTTTTTTTTTTTTTTTTTTTTTAGTCTTTTGAGACGGGTGCTCCCTGTAGTCCCAGCTGTCCTGAACTCACTCTGGACACGCAGGCTGGCCTTGAACTCACAAATCCCACCTCCTCTACCCAAGTGCTAGGATTGAAGGTGTGACGCCCCACGCCCGGCCTTTGTGTGTCCATTTTTCCTTTTGAAATAAGACAGTAACTTGTTTTGGATTTTACAGGAGCTGCATAGTTAAGAGACTTTTTTTTGAGCTGTGCTTTCAGTTCTTGTTCTTTAAAAATATTATTATTATTATTTTATGCGTATGAGGGTACTGGTCACATGGAGGTTGGTGCACCATGTTGTGCAATGCTAGAGGTCAGAAGATGGTGTCGGAATTCCCCTGGGAACGGAGTTAAAGATGGTTCTTACCGCCAGGTGGGTGCCGGTAATCAAACCACGGTCCTGCAGAGAGGAAGTCATCTCTTTAACCACTGAGCCAATGCTCGCAGCCCCAAGTGTTTTAATTTATAAGTTTATGTGAAGCTTTTTTTTTTTTTTTTCTCCCTGTAGCTTTGCTGTCCTGGAACTCCTACTAGACAAGGCTGTCCTTGAACCACAGAAATTCACCTGCCTCTGCCTCCCAAGTTCTAGGATTAAATAGGCATGTGCCACCACACCTGTGTCTGTGAGGCTTTTAAGATTGTACTCTGCTATGTTGTGATATTAATGTTAACAACATATCTTGGGGACAAAAAATGGAAAGTTGTGGTTTTATTTTTTTGTATTTTTATTTTTAGAAAACAACATAGTGACAACAGCAATTTATATCTCCTTCTAACTCAATGCATTACCATTAAAAAAATTTTTTTATTATTATTTATCTTTGTATGTGTGATGAATGTACGTCTGCATGCAGGTCTGTGGCACCCGTGTCAGTGCAATGCCGTCGGAGGTCGAAGAGGGTCTTTGGATTCCCCTGGAACTGGAGTTCTCCTGGATCGGAGTAACAGACGGTTCTTAGCCGCCAGGTGGGGGCTGGGGATCAACCCGGTGTCCTCTGAAGAGTTGGTTGCGGTGCTCTTAACCACTAGCTATCTCTCCAGTCCACATGCATTACCACATTTTATCAAGCCTTTAAACAATGTTGTGTTTAATATCACATATTACTTTTACTAAGTCCTAAAACACCATGTAACTTTAGACATGTCTGAGAAAAACTGGTACTTGTTGAACTCACGTCAATTAACTATGCATTAATCGAATAAACACCCGTGTCCCTCTCGGTCTCCTCCCACCCTTCCCAATTCACCATTTCAGTTAGTTTCGTGATGCAGTCTTTCTGATTGTTCTTCTTTTAGTATGCATCCCTCTCCACAAGAAATATTTGTAACTGGTAATTGGCATAGCTCCCCCAATAGGAGGGACACCATTTTTGTTTTTTTTGGGATGTTACTTCACTTAACCAGCAGATGTCTCTAGCTCCATCTCATTTTCCTGCAAAGTCATGATGTTGTCTTTCTTTTTTTTTTTTTTAATTTTTTTATTAATTTTTTGTTCATTTATTTCTGTATGTGTAGATGTACTGTCTGCTGCAAAGGTCTGTGGCACCTGTGTCGTGCACGTCCCGCTGAGTCAGAAGAGGGTCTCATATTACCCTGGAACTGGAGTTCTCCTGAATGGAGCTTCAGACGGTTCTCAGCCGCCATGTGGTGCTGGGGATCGAACCCGGGTCCTCTGTAAGAGCGTCCCCGGTGCTTCTTACCGCTAGCCCATCTCTCCAGCCCCGATGTGTCTTCTCTTACCACTGCATAGAATTCATTGTGAACAGTACCATATTTTCTCTATCACTGTCCGTTGAGGCACCTGGCTGGTTTCCAGCTTTTTTGCTACTTTGAACCCCAAAGCAGGGCTGCGATAAATCAAGCTGTGCATGTATCTTTCTCAGTAAGATTGTCTTGTGGTGTATATACCAGGAGTGGTATGACTGGGTCAAATGCAGGCTCCATTTTGAGTCTTTAAAGTTCTCCACATTGTTGCTCTTCCACAGTGGCTGTACAAGTTTACTTCCCACTAGCAAATGGAGAGTTGTTCCCCTTTCCCACAACCTCTCCAGCACTTGGTATCATCGTTTTCCTGATCCCTAGCCAGTCTTATTAGATTAAGATGATATCTAAAGTTAGTTTTAATTTGCATTTCCTTAATTATCAGCAAGTTGAACACTTCTTAAGATGTTTCAGCCATCTCTAATTCCTCCTTGTGAAGTCTCATTAAGATCTTTGCTACATCTTTGGTTAGTGATTCATTTGGTTTCTTTTTCTTTGTTTTTGAGTAGCTGTTATACTTCTGGAAATGAACTGCTTGTCAGATGATCTGCAGTGAAGGTTTCCTCCCACTCTGTGGGTTCTCTTCACTTCCTTATTGATTTCTTTTGATTTGTACAGAAGCTTTTGAGTTAATGAGGTCTAGTTGTCCAATTGTCCGATCTTATTTCTTGGCAGCTGACTGATTTAGGAAGGAGCTTTTCCTACGCCCATGTCTTGTAGTTGCTTGCCACGTTTTGCTTCTATCACCTCCAGAGTTTGGGGTTTCACGTTGGGTCTTTGATTCCATCTGGAATTGACTTTTGTACAGGTCAAGAGGTAGGAGTTTTAATTTCTTCTTCTACAAGTTTTGAACCAGTTGTTGCCAAACAGCGTTACTGAAGATGCTTGGTCTTCTCCAGTGTGTCTTCTTGCCCCCTTGTCAAATATGAGAGGCTGAAATTGATGTGCTCACGGTTGGATCTCAGTTTTATTTGGTTTGTGGTTATATAGTGATGTGTTTTGTGTGTCATTGCTCAAGGGGTCATTGTGTGCTTGACAGCTTTATAAGTGTCACTTTGACACAACCGGGTTGAGGAGAGCCTCAACTTGATTCTGTCCATTGGACTGGCCGGTGGTCATGTCTGGAGGGATTTTCTTGATTTTGAGCGCTGTAGGATTGCCCAGCCCACTGTGGGTGTACACCGTCTGGTCATGTTCTTTTTGTATAAGAAAGAGGCTTGAGATGGGTCCAGGGGAGCAATGCCATTAAGCAGCATTCCTCCTGGCCTGTGCTTCAGCTTCGTGCCTCCAGGTTCCTGCCTGATTCCAACCTTGGGCTCCCTAAGTGATGAAATTGTGACCTGAAAGATATAAGACAAATATTCTCTTTCCTCCCTGTTGGTATTAGTCAGATTTTGTCACAACAATTGAGACAATATTGAGAACAGTAGTCGAAGATGAACTTGAACTTCTCTCTACTTCCCAAGTGATGGGATTTATGGGGGCTAGAGAGACCACTCGTGGTTAAAGCATTTGGCTAGCCCTTGCAAGAGGAACTGGTTTGTTCCCTGAACCCACGTGCAATAACCAACCATCTATAACTCCAGTTTCCAGAGGATTTTCCGACAAAACTCTTTGGCCTCTTGAGCATTCATGGGGACATGACAGGACAGGCAAAACACGCAAAAATACTATTATTAAAAAAATTTGGCTGGAGAGATGGCCTAGCAGTTAAGAGTATGACGCTCTACATGAGACCCGAGGTTCGATCCCCAGCACCCACATGGTGGCCAAGAACTGTTAAACTCATTTTCTGACCTCCGAGGCATTTTACGACATGGGTGCACACCCAACTTTCATGCAACAGTACAATTATAACATTACAAAAAAAAAAGCTTAAAAAAAGTAAAAATAAATAAAGAATTTTTATTACATTTTTTATGTGTATGAATGTACTGTCTGCATGAAAGGTTTGTGCACCCGTTATGTGTGCAATGCTGGAAGTCAGAAGAGGGTCAATGATTCCCCTGGACGGGAGTAAGACGTTCTAGCAGCTGCATGTGGGTGCTGGGGATCAACCAGTCCTGTGCAAGAGCAGTTGGTCCACTCTTAACTGCTACCATCTCTCCAGCCCAAATATACAATTTTTAAAATTGTTCCTAAGTGATGTAATTATAGCCATGTGCTACACTTGCATTTTTCTTGTTTTAAAATGAGCTGGGGGCTGGAGAGATGGCCTAGTGGTTAAGAGCACTGACTGCTCTCCCAGAGGACGGGTTGTTCCTGCACCCATGGTGGATCAACATCCATTCTTAACTCCAGTTCCAGGGGAATCCGACACCCTCTTCTGACCTCCATGGCATTGCAAACACGGGTGCACAGAACTACATGCAGATCAGTACATTCATACACATACAAAAAAAATAAAAAAAAAAATGAGCTGGGGATCTAAGCCAGGTGCTTCCCATGTGACGTTCCTCTGACCAACACCCACTTCTTCCCTCTCTACCTTGCTGCTGACCTGCTTGGGGAGTGTCAGACTGTCTTGGCATCATCCTACCAAAAAGTCAACCCAGCTCAGAGATAGGAATGCAAAGCACATGATCAGCTGCTGCTTAGTCTTTTCCTCCCTAGAAGAAAACAGAAAAGCCCTGAGCTCCTGTTTTTATTATACCGTAATCTCAATTTATTCCTTTATACAATTGTATTAATCAAGCTAATTTTTTATTTTTAATTTGTTTTTATTTTATGTGTTTGTGTTTTTGCCTGAATGTATATAATGTTCCTCTGCCATGCAATGCCAGCCAGAGTAGGCCAGAAGCAGGCTGATTATGGACGGGTGTTAGCTTCCATGTGGTGTTCAGGACCAAACCCAGTCCTCTGCAAGAGCAAACCAGTGCGTTTCTTTTGTATCTGTTCAAAACAGGGTCTCCCTAAGCCCCAGCTGTCCTGGACTCACTCTTTTGGGTTTGTAGACCAAGCTGGCCTTGAACTCACAAAGATCTGCCTGCCTCTGCTCCTGAGTACCAGGATAAGGCTGTGAACGTCACCACGCCCAGGCCACAATACCAGTGCTTTTTTTAACCATGGAAGGGGCCATTTCTCACCACTCCTCAACTTATTTTAGATTAACAATTCTACTTATTTAATGGGGGGGGGGGGGAGGGGGGAGGGGGGGGGGGTGGGGTGGGGGGGTGGGAAGGCTTATTGAACAGATTACTCATGTATCCCAAGCTGGCCTCAAAATCCAAAAAACTCAACTGCTACCCCAGCCAAGTAATGACCTGTGAACTTTAGATCCTCTGCCTCCATCTCCGAACAGTACAAATTCAAATCTCCTGACTTCTGAAGTCACTGTACCACTTCCCCTGATTCTATGAAGCATGCTGGGTGAATATTCTACACATCCCTAGCCCTAATGTATTTATTTTTTTAGATAGCATCTTGCTATGTAGTTCTGGAACTTGGTATGAAGCCTAGCCTGGCCTAGAAACTCATGGCCATCTGTCGGGCAGACAAATCCATTATGACTGAGTTGTAAGAGAGTTGGCTTCTCTTCCCCTACCCCCATAACCTTCTAGTAGATTTCACTCTGAAATCCTAGGAGGCAGTAGGAGATAAGAGCTGCTCCCACACTGGACATCAAGCATCTGCAGCCCAACCCCCAGGATAGTGTAGCTTAAGAGTAGCATTCCCAAGTCCTATCCCTTTCCGAGGGCACACCCTGTCCTCTGAAGGCAAGTGCATCAAGCCATAAGCTTATCTCAGGGGCTATGGTGGTTTTCCTGCCGTAAAACTTAGCCATTACAGATCACATATCTTCTCCTCGTCCTGCTCACCTCCTGGCCAAAGAGCCCAAGGAAAGTATATAAGTGCTTCAAACCCCTGAAATAAATGAGTTTTTTGCTCATTGCCGCAACCTTCAGATCTTTTTCTTCAGATCTGTTCGGGTTCATCGGCATCTCAGGGACCACTCTGCTCCCTCCCACTTCCCCTTCATGCCCCCGCAGTCGGGCCATGGCCAGAAAAGACTCGCCATACCTAGGGCCAATAGGTCTGGTGACCTGGGAAAGTGGGACCTGCACAACAACAGTGAAAGCCAACAATCATCCCCCATTCCAGAGCCTCCTATTGGTGAGGTTAAGCATGTGCCACTAGACCTGGCTACCTTGACAGAATTTTAGTGAGTTCACCCAAGACATACTTTTCTGACCTGTCTTAGGGTTCTCTAGGGGAACAGCAGTTGGTTAGACTACAAAAGGGATTTATAGGTTGGCCCACACGGCATAGGCTGGGTATTGAGCAGTGGCAGCCTGCACTCTGGAGAGGCGGGGAGCTCCGCTGGTTGCTCCACCATCTGGCACTGAAGGATTTCTGGTGAGCTGCTGGACTTCAGTCCACATCAGAAGAGGATGGGTCTGGATGTGGTCAAGAGACCAGAGTTGTAGTAACAGGAAGATGGCAAGGGTCTGGGTATCTCTGTGAGTTCCTCTCCTCAAATAACCCTGGGATCTGGGGAGGGCTTTCCCCCTTCAGTTAACCTTCCTGGAATTCCCTCACCGATGCATGCAGAATCTCTGTTACTTCCACATCAGATCAAGTGACCACGAAATAAACTATCACATAATACTCTCTTGGGGGTGATTACAGCTTCAAAAGAAAAGAAATGGAAAAAATAAAAGCCATTAAAAAAAAAAAAAAAAAAAAAAAAAAAAAAAAAAAATTAATTAATCTCTCAAGTAATTTGGGTTTGCCCTGGGATACACTGTGCGCTATTGCGCACACCTTTTTTTTTTTTTTTTTTTGGTTCTTCTGAGCAGGCTCTCCCTGTAGATCCCAGCTTCCTGAACTTACTCTGTAGCCAGCTGTCCTTGAACTCACAAAGATCTGCCTGCCTCTGCTCCCAAGGTCTAGGATTAAATCTTGCGCCACCACGCCCGCTTATTGCACACACCTTTAATCCGGCACTAGGAAGAGTTCTCACCACACTGTGAGCATGTGAATGAACCCAGGGCNAGGATGTAGTCATTTCCTATGCATTTCTCTGGTTAGAATCATATATTTCATTGGGTTGGTGAGATGGCTCAGTGGTTAAGATCACCTACTGCCCTTGCAGAGAACCTGGGTTTGATTTCCAGCACCTACATGGCAGCTAACAACCATCCATAATTCCAGTTCCAGGGGATCCAACACACTCTTCTGACTCCACCCGCAGGCATTGCCAGACAATACTGTTCACTTACATACATGCAGGCAACAATACGTTCATACATTTACATAAAATAAAAATAAATAAAATATTAAAAATAGTATCTTTTAGTTTTTGGAGACATGTTCTCCCTGTAGCTTCAGATATCCTGGAACTTACTATGTAGACCAGGATGGATGGCCTCAGTCTCACAGAGATCTACCTGCTTCTGTCTCCTACATACTGGAGTTAAAGGTATGTGCCACAATGCCTGGCTATGTTAATTAAAAACATTGTATTGATTCTTTGAAAATTTCATACAACGTATTTTGAGCATTTTCAGATCCCCCTAACCATCTCCAACCAAACTCCCAATCAGCCCCCCAACATACTCACCTTCATGTCTTCCATTTTGGGGGATAGAAAGGGTCTCCCTTTAAGAACCAGCTGGCCTGGAACTTGCTATGTAGATCAGACTGGCCTCGATATCACAGACAGCCAACTTCTCCGCCTCCTGAGTGCTGGATTTAAAGGTGGAGACTACCATACCCAGCTTACTTTAAAGGCCAATGAAGTCTAATTTTTTCGCAAAATGTTTTGGGGTGTGATCCATCCTGTGGAGCCTGACCCACCCACCCCAGCATCACACCCATAAAAACTCCAACTCTCAAGTTTACATTCCCACCAGCAATGGATGAGTGCTCCCCTTTCCCCACAACCTCTCAAGCACTTGTTATCGTTTGTTTTCTTGATCCTGGCCAATCTTATCGGAGTGAGATGATATCTTAGAGTGGTCTTAATTTGCATTTCCCTAATTATTAGTGACGTTGAACAGTTTTTAAGATGTTTCTCAGCCATCTCTAATTCCTCCTCTGTGAAATCTCTATTCAGTTCTTTGTTCCATCTTTTGAGTGATTCATTTGTTTTCTTTCTTCTTTGTTTTTTGAGTAGCTTGTATACTCTGGAAATTAATGCTTTGTCAGATGTATCTGCAGTGAAGGTTTCCTCCCACTCTGTGGGTTTTCTCTTCACTTCCTTTATTATTTCTTTTGATGTACAGAAGCTTTTGAGTTTAATGAGGTCTCATTTGTCAATTGTCGATCTTATTTCTTGTGCAGCTGCTGATTTAGGAAGTCTTTTCCTACGCCCATGTCTTGTAGTCTGCTGCCAAGTTTCTCTTCTATCACCTCCAGAGTTTGGGGTTTCACGTTGAGGTCTTTGATCCATCTGGAATTGACTTTTGTACAGGGCAAGAGGTAAGGAGTTTAATTTCATTCTTCTACAAGTGGTGATCCAGTTTTGCCAACACCACTTACTGAAGATGCTGTCATTCCTCCATTGTGTCTTCTTGGCCCCCTTGTCAAATATGAGATGGCTGAAATTGTATGTGCTCAGGTTTGGATCTTCAGTTTTATTAGGTTGTGGTTTAATAGTGATGTGTTTTGTGTGTCATTTTGCCAAGGGGTCATTTGTGCTGGACAGCTTTAGTGTCAACTTGACACACCTGGGTTGAGGAAGCCTCAACTGGATTTCTTCCATTGGACTGGCCTGTGGTCATGTCTGTGAGGGATTTTCTTGATTATTGAGCGATGTAGGATGGCCCAGCCCACTGTGGGTGGTACCACCTCTGGTCATGTTCTTTTGTATTGTATAAGAAAGCAGGCTGAGCATGGGCCAGGGGAGCAAGCCAGTAAGCAGCATTCCTCCATGGCCTGTGCTTCAGCTTCTGCCTCCAGGTTCCTGCCCTGAATTCCTACCTTGGGCTCCCTAAGTGATGAAATGTGACCTGAAAGATATAAGACAAATATTCTCTTTCCTCCCTGTTGGTATTAGTCAGATTTTGTCACAACAATTGAAGACAAATTAGAACAGTAGGCAAGGATGACCTTGAACTTCTCTCTACTTCCCAAGTGATGGGATTATGGGGCTAGAGAGACCACTCAGTGGTTAAGAGCATTGGCTGCCCTTGCAGAGGAACTGGGTTTGGTTCCCTGAACCCACGTGGCAACTAACAACCATCTATAACTCCAGTTCCAGAGGATCCGACAAACTCTTCTGGCCTCCTTGAGCATTTCATGACATGACAGGCAGGCAAAACACGCATAAATATACTATTTTAAAAAAATTTTGGGCTGGAGAGATGGCCTAGCAGTTAAGAGTACTGACCGCTCTTACAGAGGACCCGGGTTCGATCCCCAGCACCCACATGGTGGCCAAGAATCGTCTGAAACTCCAATTTCTGACCTCCAAGGCATTTTACGACATGGGTGCACCAACTTGCATGCAGACAGTACATTCATACACATACAGAAAAAAAAAGCTTTAAAAAAATAAAAATAAATAAAAATTTTTATTTATTTTTTATGTGTATGAATGTACTGTCTGCATGAAGGTTTGTGCACCCGTGATGTTCAATGATTGATTTATTTATTTATTTGTTTATGTGTATGAATGTACTGTCTGCATGAAGGTTTGTGCACCCGTGATGTTCAATGCCTCGGAAGTCAGAAGAGGGCATTGGATTTCCCTGGGACTGGAGCCAGAGAAGGTTCTCAGGTGCTGGGGATCAAACCCAGGTCCTGTGCAAGAGCAGTTGGCGCACTCTTAACTGCTAGGCCATCTCTCCAGCCCAAATATACAATTTTTAAAATTGTTCCTAAGTGATGGGATTATAGCCATGTGCTACACTTGCATTTTTCTTGTTTTGAAAATGGAGCTGGGGGGCTGGAGAGATGGCCTAGTGGTTAAGAGCACTGACTGCTCTCTCAGAGGACCCGGGTTCGATTCCCAGCTCCCACATGGCCATCTTTAACTCCAGTTCCAGGGGAATCCGACACCCTCTTCTGACCTCCATGGCATTGCACAACACGGGTGCACAGAACTACATGCAGATAGTACATTCATACACATACAAAAATAAAAAAAAAAAAATGGAGCTGGGGATCTAAGCCAGGGCTTCCCATGTGACGTTCCTCTGACCAACACCCACTTCTTCCCTCTTCTACCTTGCTGCTGACCTGCTTGGGGAGTGTCAGACTGTCTTGGCATCATCCTACCAAAAAGTCAACCCAGCTCAGAGATAGGAATGCAAAGCACATGATCAGCTGCTGCTTAGTCTTTTCCTCCCTAGAAGAAAACAGAAAAGCCCTGTGCTCCTGTTTTTATTATACCGTAATCTCAATTTATTCCTTTATACAATTGTATTAATCAGCTAATTTTTGTTTTTATTTGTTTTTATTTTATGTGTTTGAGTGTTTTGCCTGAATGTATAAAGTGTTCCTCTGCCATGCAATGCCAGCCAGAGTAGGCCAGAAGAGGCTGGAGTTATGGATGGTTGTTAGCTGCCATGTGGGTGCTAGGAACCAAACCCAAGTCCTCTGCAAGAGCAACCAGTGCTTTTCTTTTTGATCTTTTCAAAACACGGTCTCCCTATAGCCCCAGCTGTCCTGGAGCTCACTCTGTAGACCAAGCTGGCCTTGAACTCACAAAGATCTGCCTGCCTCTGCCTCCTGAGTACCAGGATTAAAGGCGTGAACCACCACGCCAGGCACAACCAGTGCTTTTAACCACTGAGCCATTTCTCCCAGCCCCTCAACTTGATTTTAGATTAAAATTACTATTATTTTCTGACACAGATTCTCATGTATCCCAAGCTGGCCTCAAACTCAAAAACTCAACTTGCTACAGCACAGCCAAGAATGACCTGGAACTTTAGATCCTTCAGCCTCCATCTCCTAACAGTACAAATTCAAATCTCCTGACTTCTGAAGTCACTGTACCACTTCCCCTGATTCTATGAAGCATGCTGGGTGAATATTCTACACATCCCTAGCCCTAATGTATTTATTTTTTTAGATAGCATCTTGCTATGTAGTTCTGGAACTTGGTATGAAGCCTAGCCTGGCCTAGAACTCATGGCCATCTGTGGGGCAGGACAAATCCATTATGGCTGAGTAAAGAGAGCTGGCTTCTTTTTCCCCCACCCCATAACCTTCTAGTAGATTTCACTCTGAAATCCTAGGAGGCAGTAGGAGATAAGAGCTGCTCCCACACTGGACATCAAGCATCTGCAGCCCAACCCCCAGGGAAGTGTAGCTTAAAGAGTAGCATTCCCAAGTCTCATCCTTCCGGAGGCGCATCAGCCCTGTCCTCTGGAGGCAAGTGGGGCAAACCATAAGCTTATCTCAGGGGCTATGGTGGTTTTCCTGCCATAAAACTTAGCCATTGCAGATTGCACATATGCTTCTCTGTCCTGCTCACCTCCTGGCCAAAGAGCCCAAGGAAAGTATATAAGTGCTTAAACCCCTGCAATAAAGGAGTTTTGCTCATTGCCGCAAACCTCAGATCTTTTTCTTCAGATCTGTTCGGGTTCATCGGCATCTCAGGGACCACTCTGCTCCCTCCCACTTCCCTCTTCATGCCCCCAGCAGTCGGGCCATGGCCAGAAAAGACTGCCATACCTAGGGCCAAGAGGTTGGTGACCTGGGAGGTGGGAACCTCACAACACAGTGAAAGCCAACAGCAATCCCCCTGCCATAGCCTCCCTAGTATGGAGGTTACAGGCATGTGCCACTAGACCTGGCTACCTTGACAGAATTTTAGTGAGTTCACCCAAGACATACTTTTCTGACCTGTCTTAGGGTTCTCTAGGGGAACAGAGTTGGTAGACTACAAAAGGGATTTATCAGGTTGGCCCACACGGCATAGGCTGGGTAGTTGAGCAGTGGCAGCCTGCACTCTGGAGAGGCTGGGAGCTCCGCTGGTTGCTCCACCATCTGGCACTGAAGGATTTCTGGTGAGCTGCTGGACTTCAGTCCACATCAGAAGAGGATGGGTCTGGATGTGGTCAAGAGACCAGAGTTGTAGTAACAGGAAGATGGCAAGGGTCTGGGTATCTCTGTGAGTTCCTCTCCTCAAATAACCCTGGGATCTGGGGAGGGCTTTCCCCCTTCAGTTAACCCTTCCTGGAATTTCCCTCACAGATGCATGCAGAATCTCTGTTAATTCCACATCAGATCAAGTTGACCACCAAGATAAACTATCACATAATACTCTCTTGGGGGTGAGGACAGGCTTCAAAAGAAAAAAGAAAAAAATGCTCCTTTTTTCCTCTAATCTCTCAAGGAATTTTGGTTTGGCCCTGGGATCACTGTGCGCTATTGCGCACACCTTTTTTTTTTTTTTTTTT
>VZQC01011677.1:914603-937016 GCA_009823505.1 Rhizomys pruinosus
GTTCCAGGACCCCTGGGCCTATAGGGAGACCCTGTCTCGAAAAGACAAAAAAAAAAAAAGAAAGAAAAAGACAGTCCGGAGAGATGCCTCAGTGGCTAAGAGTGCTTCCTGTCTATTCTCAGCTCCTGCATCAGGCTGCACCCCCTGCCTAGAACTCCAGTTACAGGGGATCTGAGACTCTTCTGGCCTTCATGAGTGCTGCACTCATGCCACGGACACACACACACACACACACACACACACACACGCCATATATATTACTTCAAAATAAATTTTTAAAAAAGGATCTGGGCATGGTAGCACACGCTTTTAATCTCTGGTGGGAGGCAGAGGCAGGTGGATCTTTTTGAGTTCAAGGCCAGCCTGGTTTACATAGTGAGTTCCAGGCCAGCTGGGGATGCAGGGAGACCCTAGCTCAAAAAGACAAAAAAAGGAAAGGAAGAAAAAAAATATTATTTTGATGTGTATGAGTGTTCTCTCTGTGTGGATTTAAGTATACCACATGTATAGTACCCACGGGAGGCAAGAGACGGTGTTGGGTCCCCTGGAACTGGAGTTATGGATGGTCGTTAGCAGCTGCAGGGGGTGCTGGGAACTGAATCTAGGTCCTCTGGAAGAGCGGCCAGGGCTCTTAACTGCTGAGTCACGTCTCCAGCCCAGGATATAATTTATTTTGTAACATTCTAAGACATTTATTTATAGAAACCATGGATGACTCCTTAGACAGGCTGAGGTTTAATAACCACAGTGTAAAGCATGATAGGCCAAGAGGAGACTCTAAAGGGTTTTAGCGTTGCCTAGGACTGAGGAGAGGATTCTGGGTGAGGACCGTGAGGCCTTAAAATGTCAAGAGTTCGGTTGCTCTCTCTTGGATTGTAACAGTGTTGGAGGACGGGTTGGGGGAGCAAAGGAAATTCAGGGACCTGGCAGTTGCTGGAGGTGTCTCTTTCCCAGGGGAGCACACTGACTCTCCGGGTGTCATAGCCAGATGCCGTGTGGTTTATTTCACCAATGGAGAAACTGAAAAGTAGACAGTTAAGTCATTTGTTCAAGGTCACAAAGTAGTAAGTGGCACTACTGGGTTTGGATCCAGGCCTTTTTGAGTCTAAAGCCCCATTCACCATGTAAAGTTGCAAGGGTGGAGACCAAGGAGATACTGATGTTGAAATCTGTGCAGAAATGGTAGCATGGTACTGGGGAGATGCCCAGGGGGTGAACTGCCTGCGCTGCAAGCTTGAAGAACTGGGTTTGGATCCACAGTGCCCGTGTAAAAAGCCAGTGTGGTAGTGTGCACTAGTACTGGATGGCAATTTCCTCCAATTTGAAATATTCCCTCTAAGA
This sequence comes from Rhizomys pruinosus, assembly GCA_009823505.1. Lineage (NCBI taxonomy): Eukaryota > Metazoa > Chordata > Mammalia > Rodentia > Spalacidae > Rhizomys > Rhizomys pruinosus. Next base: position 915,945 of record VZQC01011677.1, read on the forward strand.
AAGAGGCAGAGGCTCCTGAGACTCAGGAATTAACCAACTCCACAAGTCTGGCAAAACTTGCAAGAGTCACAAAGGCCTCTCCTCAAAGTTATGAAAACAGTAAACAATAGCTTGGAAGGAGACTGACCAGCAGATCTTAGAGGAGAGTCTTTTTTTTTTTTTAATTTTATTTATTTCCGTATGTGTATGAATGTATTGTCTGCATGCAAGTCTGTGCACCCGTGACGTGCAACGCCGTGGAGGTCAGAAGAGGGTGTCGGACTCCCCTAGTACTGGAGTTCTCCTGGAATTGGAGTTTCAGACGGCTCTCGGCTGCCATGTGGGTGCTGGGGATCGAACCCGGGTCCTCTGTACGAGCGGTCGGCGCTCTTAACCGCTAGGCCATCTCTCCAGCCCGTGGAGAGTCTTTGACCTGTCCAGCTGCCTGCAAATCAAGCAGAAGGCTCCAGGGACAGTATTTTTGTAAGATTTCATCCATGCCCAGGTGAGCTTTTAGTGACATAGCTGCCGTTGAGTCCCCTCCCATATGAAAGCCCTCCTCATACTCCTCTAAATAACCCTAATGAGCTTACTGGTCCATGGAGTTGGACGTTGGTAGATTACTTTGGCCTGTCATCTGTTCCCTGTCTGGAGTGAGCGGACATGCATGTTGTGTCTCCCCAGGAAGAATCTTACGCACCAGTCTGTAACCCCAGCACTGGGGAGATCTGTTTTGTGAAGCTCTCTGGTCAGCCAGTCTAGCTGAATGGTGAGCTCCAGGTTCAGTGACTGTCATAAAAATCAGCTGAGCTGGAGAAACGGCTCAGCAGGTAAGAGCACCAACTGCTCTTGCAGAAGACCCGGGTTCGATTCCCAGCCCCCACATGGTGGCTAAGAACCGTCTTTAACTCCAGTTCCACCCTCTTCTGACCTCCGCGGCATAGCACGACACGGGCGCACAAACCTACATGCAGACAGTACATTCATACACATAAAAAAATAATAATAATCAGGATGGAGAGATGGCTCAGTGGTTAAGAGCAACGACTGCTCTTGCAGAGGACCCAGGTTCGATTCCCAGCACCCACATGGTGGCTGAGAACCGCCTTTAACTCCAGTTCTGCCGGGCGTGGTGGCGCATGCCTTTAATCCTAGCACTCGGGAGGCAGAGGCAGGCGGATCTTTGTGAGTTCAAGGCCAGCCTGGTCTACAGAGTGAGTTCTAGGACAGCTGGAGCTACAGGGAGACCCTGTCTCGAAAAGACCAAAAAAAACAAAAACAAAAAAACCCTCCAGTTCCACCCTCTTCTGACCTCCGTGGCATTACACGACACAGGTGCACCAACCTACATGCAGACAGTACGCTCATACGGATAAAAAATAATCAATAATAAAAAAATTAAAAAATAATAAATCAGCTGGAAGCTGGGCGTGGTGGCACATGCCTATAATCCCAGCTCTTGGGAGGCAGAGGGAAGTAGAGTTCTGAGTGCTGGAAAGTATGTATGACGCTATCGCTCCCCGCTCTTCACTGCAGATGGATGGGATTTGTTCTCCTAACCCCATTTTACGTCACACCACACCCACTTCAGTCCTGAGGATCTGAATTCAGGGCCTTATGCTTGCACATTGTCCCAGTCTGCTTCCAATTTCTGTGACAAAACACTCTGACCAAAAACAACTTGGGGAGGAAATGGTTTATTCATCTTACATATCCTGGGGTCACAGTTCATCAATGGTGGAGTCCAAGGTAGGAACTCAAGGCAGGAACCTGGAGGTAGGAGTTCAGCACAGGCCATGCAGGGACACGGCTTACTGGTTTGCTTCCCTGGTCCACGCTCAGTGTACTTTCTTATATAATACACAATAACCTGCCCAAGGGATGGCACTGCCCACAGTGGGTTGGGCCCTCTCACATCACTCAACAATCAGGGAAATATCCCCATGGACAATGAAAGCAATTCCCCAATTGAGGCTCCCTCAAGCTGGGTGTATCAGGTCGACAGCAAAAGCTATCCAGCACACCCTCTTTTTACTAACCGAGCCTTCTCTGTAGACTCCTTTCTTTTTAAAGCTCGGAAGATGGGGACTAGTGCTTTTGTAGCTCCGTCTAAGTGTGGGGTGGTGGCCAGTCCTGCTAGTGTTCACCTTCTCCCTCACCCTGGGTCCCATGTGTGTTTAGCTTTGAAATGAAGAAGGTCTGTGTTTCCTGCGGAGCCATCACCAGGGTTGGAGGCAGTGAGGGTAACGGGGGCATTAATGGGTGCTGTCTTCTCCACTTCAAATCCATCTTCTCTTTCTAGCAGTGTCAGGTGGCAATAGTCCCAGGGATACTTTACGCAGATGTCAGCATTACATAAGATTAATATTGTATTGCATATGCCTGTGCCCAGACCTCATGATTACATAAGATTAATATTGTATTGCATTTGTCAGTGTGCTTGTGTGAACAAGTATCTATCTATCCATCCATCTATCTATCATCTATGTGTCATCTATCATCTATATCTATCCATCCATCCATCTATCTATATTCATCTATCATCTATAGCCATCTACTTTTTTTTTTTTTTGGTCTTTTCAAGACAGGGTCTCCCTGTAGCCCCAGCTATCCTGGAACTCACTCTGTGGACAAGGCTGGCCTTGAACTCAAAAAGATCTGCCTGCCTCTGCCTCCCGAGTGCTAGGATTAAAGGCGTGTGCCACCATGCCCTGCTAGCCATCTACTTCTTTATCTACTATCTATTCATCTATCTGTCATCTATCTCACAGTAGTTCTATTTGTTTGAGTTCTGACAATGAGAGATGTGAACAAGGAGACAATTATAAAGTACTTTCTGGAAAAAGGAAGGAATCATGCGTTAACTGTGTACTGAGCCTCTGTTACGTGTGTGTTTGATTCAGGTAACCTTGTGATGAGCACAGTTAATATGGATAGGAGTCTAAAGCCTAGACTGAGATAGTTGATTAAAACAACACTCAGGCTGTGCCAGATGCACATGGCTTTAATCCAAGCACTTGGAGGCAGAGGCAGGTGGATCTCTGTGAGATTAAGGCCAGCCTGGTCTACACAGAGAGTGACAAGGAAACCAAACCAAAATATGTCTCCAAAATATTTTCAATTAAGTTAATAATCAAATATATATTAATTACACACACAGTGCAAATTAAACGAGCCAAGAAAGAAAATATCCAAAGTAAGACTAGAGATTGTGAGGACAAAATCCCTGATAAGTAAACCAGTCACTGAGGAATGCTAAGGATGGCATACTTTACTTCTGCCTTCTTTTGCAGCAAAGGCTTGGGGCTACCCTTCTAGCTAGCAGAGGTCTCCTTCTGGCTAACTAGTCCAAACCGTCCAGATAGGAAGCTATAAACTATCAGTTTGCTTTTCTTTGTTTAAGATGACCAGTCCAAGCCGGGCATGGTGGGGCAAGCCCTTAATTAATCGTAGAAATTTGGAGGCAAAGGGCAGGCAATCTTTTGTGAGTTCAAGGCCAGCCTGGTCTACAGAGTGGTTCCAGGACAGCTGAGGCAAAAAAAAAAAAAAAAACTCGAAAAGACCAAAAAAACAAAAACAAAAGACTACCATTACAGAATTGGGGGGGGGGGGACTAACCTGATACCAGCAAAAACATGTGAGAGGCTCAAGCCCTCCTAGAGGTTTTAGATTTTCAGTTTTCAAATTCCTCTCTACACATTTTTTAAAAAAATCTTTCTGCATGAAGGTGTGTGTATGGATGTGTGATTCTTTTTTAGTTTATGTGTATGAGCATGCTGCCTGTTCGTGTGTAAGTACACCGATGTCATGCAGTGCTTGAGGAGGTCAGAAGACAGCATTGATTCCTCTGGAACTAGAGTTTCAGATGGTTGTTAGGTGCCATGTGGTGCTGGGAATCTAACTGGGATCCTCTCGCAAGAGCATCCAGTGCTCCAATTCCATGTGTAGAAGCTCTATCTTGCAGTAAGAGTTGTTTGCCCTCTTACTCGCGGGGGTCGGAGATTGTTTTTTCCTCTTTTAAATTTTAATGTTTGAGAAAATGACCCCAACCCCTGAATGGTGACTATCCAAGACCCTAGACTGAGAAGGCCAACCATAACAAGATAGCTCAACAGGTAGCCCAGCTGTCTTGGGGCTCACTCTGTACACCAGGCTAGCCTTGACCTCACAGACATCCACCTACCTCTGCCTCCAGAGTGCTAAGATTAAAGGTATGTGCCACAACGCCTCACACAACTCCCAATATTCTAAAATGACAGGTCCTGGCTTAGCCCAGGCAGGTTCCTCTGCCTGGCGGGAGACCAATTAATCATGCCCAGCCTACATCATGGAAAGTTACCCAAGCCCCTAACTGCCCATAAAGGCTGCCTGACTTCTGCTACTAGCTGATGCTCTCTTTGATCCCAGCAAGAGCAGCTCAGAAATCTGTCTCCAATAAACTGCTGTCCTCCATAACATTGTCTTGGTGGATAGTCTTGGGTTCACCCTCTATTAATACAGTCTTCAGCGGTTTGTTCTCTTAGCTGACTCCAGCCACCCAGACATCTACAGTTCCTTCAACACCAATCCTCTTTGATGGCCCAAGCAAGTTCTACCGGCTTCCTAATGACCTATTCCTCTCTACTAATTCAGACCTAGCTTAAACTTCACATGGGAGCAAAAGCATCATCCCAGACCTTCCCATCTCAGTACCACATCCCTCTCTACTGATCTTGTCATTTAGTTTTGTGATGGTGTCCACTGCCTACATTTTGTTTTAGTGACTCCATCTTAAAGACTGAACCCCAGCCTAGAACAAGTCCAAGAAGAGCAGGTTGAGCATCTCAATTTTGGAATCCCCTATCCAGGACATCTTGTGACTCCCTAACTATCTACCTTATCTTTTGTCAATGTTTTGCAATTGCTTGCAGCCCACCACTATTTTTCACTTTTTTCTTTGTTTTCTTTTTCTGTTTTTTTTTTTTTTGGACGGGTGGGGTTTGGGGGGGTGGGGGGGTGGGGGGGTGTCTCCCTGTAGGCCCAGCTAAGGCATGCGCTACCACGCCCAGCTTCCAGCCACCACTTTTTATCTTAATTTCTGTAATCCTGCAACAAGCAGGAACTCAGGTTTTTATTGTCTGACTGGAATGTCTAAAAAAAAATTCACCAGCATATGGTATTTGCCTTTATAAGCCTAACCTGCCTGAGTCAGGGCTGTACCCTACAAATTCTGACCTGGGTATACTTTTGGCCAGTCTAAATTATAAACCTAATTTGGCTAATTAGAACCTGGAGTCTGTGTGCTCTTTTTTCCCAGTGGTCCACCACAACAATAGTTTCACTACTTTTTGATCTTTATTACTGTTAATTATGTGTAGGGTGTGTATGCACATGAGTGCAGGTAGCCACGGAGGCCCAAAGGAATTGGCTCCTCCCCTACCCAACATTGGTTCTGGGAACTGAACTCAGGTCCTCTACAAGAGCTATATGTGCTCTTAACTGCTGAGCCATCTCTCCAGTCCCTCCATTTGTTGTTGTTGTTATTGTTGTTGCTGCTGCTGTTGCTGTTGGTATTTGCTTTGAGACAGGGTTTCACTGATGTAGCCCTAGCTGGAATAGCCCTAGAACTCAGTATGTCAACGAGGCTGCCCTCAAACTCACAGAGATTCATCTGCCTCCCAAGTGCTTGGATTAAAGGCTTGCAATGGGGCTGGAGACAAGGCTCAGTGGTTAACAGCGCCGACTTCTCTTCAAGAGCACCTGGGTTTGATTCCCAGCACCTACATGGCGTGGTGGCTCACACCTTTATTCCCACCTCTGGGGAGGCAAAGGCAGGCAGATCTCTGTGAGTTCAAGGCCAGCCTGGTCTACAGAGTGAGTTCTAGGCAAGCTGGGGCTATAGGGAGACCCTGTCTCAATAAATAAATAAATAAATTAATTAATTAATTAAAGGCATGCATCATGTTTTTAATGTTTTTTTATTTTTCAATTACTTTTCTTACATTTTTTACCTTCTTACAGAGGAGAGAGAGGGAGAGAGAGAGATCAGAGAATAACATTGGGGAGTCAGTTCTTGCCTTCCCCACTTTCTGGGGATCAAATTCAAGTCATCAAGCTTAGCAGCCAAGGCTTTACTGTTAGGTCGGGGCTTCCCAGAATCCAAAGAGACACAGACACCTCCCACTTCCTCCAGAGGCTGTCAATCTTCTGACCACTTCCTCTGTACCTGAGGCTCTGCCCCCTAGCTATAAGTGGGTGGGCCCCAGGCTTCTCTCTCTCTCTCTCTCTCTCTCTCTCTCTCTCTCTCTCTCTGGCCTGCCATGCTGCCTGGTTCCACCATGTGTCTGTAGGCTGCCTGCAGGCAGCCCTTGCTGGTAATCCACATGGGAAGTAAAATCTTGTTCCTTATCTGGGGGCTGGGGCTGTTGGGGGATACATGCATTTTTTATAACTTAAACAGAGACCATGTCCTCAAAAGACAAAAAAAAAAAAAAAAAAAATATATAATATATAATACTATATATATTATATATATATAAGTAGTGAGCCACCATTTTTTAGGAGTCCTGCCATCAACCTATAACTTGATAACAAAATTTCGTGGTCCAGTCAAAGCTTCTGAGCTTCTTCTGGGAGAAAATGACAAATCACTGTAAATAGTTTAGATGTTGCAATGATAAAAGAGAAATTAGGGTGTCGTCTTGGGCGCCTTAGTCTCATTATTAAAAGAATTTAAGAATGGACTCAAATGGAACCTTAAGGACAATTTTATTAGTTTGAAAGGAAAGATCTAGGGTAGGTAAGCTGAAAATTTCAGTAGCTTCCTGGAAGAGGAGAATGAGGAAATCAGGGAAAAAGCCTTGTCTTTGAGGTAGGATGGAGGTTAGACACACGGTTAGACATACAGTGAACTGGCAGTCACATGGCAGGGAGGGGAGCTTTAGAGAAGTAAAGAGACCCCAAATGGCTGGGCGTGGTGGCACCACATACCTTTAATCCCTGCACTTGGGAGACAGAGGCAGGCAGATTCTCTGTGAGTTCAAGGACAGCTGGGACTACAGGGACACCCTGTCTCAAAAAGACAACAAACAAACAAACAAAAACCCCACAAAATATTGGGGCAGCCCAAAGTGTTAGGGAATCACAATTAGAAAACAGAAAGAAAAAAAGATGAGGTTATGCTTTTCTGAAGAATTTAGAAAAGTGGACAGATGTACGGAGCTACAAAGCTGTGCCTGATAAGCTTCTGCTCCAGGAAACGTATCTCATTAAAGAACTAATTACTCTGCTTTATCTTTAGCCAAGCTTAAGGTGAACCTGGCTTCCTAGGGATGGTCTTGTACGTTAGGTATCCACCACCCCTGGAGTTTTTTCTCCTTTTTTTTTTTGTTTTTTTTTGAAGAGTAAACAAAGAGTGTTAAAAAAAAGCGGGGCTTGGTGGCACACAGCCCCTTTAAATCCTAGCAACTTGGGAGGCAGAGGCAGGCAGATCTTTTGAGTTTAACGGCACCTGGCTACAGAGCGAGTTCCAGACAGCTGGGGCTACAACAACGGGAGAACCCGTCCTCAAAAAAAAAAAAAAAAGAGTGTAAAGAGGTTTGCAATTTTAATATCTGACAAAATAGACTTCAATAAAAACTAAGTTAGAAGGAAAAAGAGGTTCACTCATTCTAGTCAAAGGAAAAATTGACCAAGAAGATCTTATTTTTAGTATGTATGTTTTTTTTATTATTGTTATTAAACTTTTTCCATAATCTACAATCCTTTCCTCAATCAATTTAGAGTCACTTCCTTGCCATGCCACCACCCCAACTGAGTCCCCTGCACTCTGCCATACAAATGTCTTGCCATCTTATGGGGGCCTTTATTGCCAGTGTAACACAAGGACAAGAGTACAGTCTGGCAGCTTCAGAGAAAAAGGATTTTGTTAAGAAGGACAGGAAATAGAACGGTAGCTTATTTATGTTTATGTAATTCCAATGGTATGCGATATTATATTTTTAAAATAAATTTGTAAAGTTATAAATACATTTCCAAAATTTCTTTTTACTTTATGGTATGCGTTGGCTGCCTGCATGTATGTCATCCCACCCACGTCATGCAAAGCCTCTGGGGGACAGAAGTTAGTGTTAGGTCTCCCAGAACCGGATTTAAGGACAGTTGTTGTAGTCGCCATGTAGTTGCTGGGAACCAAACCTGGATCCGCTGGAAAAGCAGCCAGTGCTCTTAACTGTTAGACCATCGCTCCAATCCATATATACATATTTTGTTCAAGAGGAAGAAAAAGAAGAGGTAAAGAGAGTAAGTAACTTAGTAAGGTCCCATATACCTGGAAGGTGGTGGTGTGTGGTTCGGAGGGGATATCTTCAGCTATTTCGAACTTAAGGCCATGGAAGCTCAGTCCCCATTTTCCAGGCACTAAGTTGCTTGGCTTTATGACTCCACCGCCAAGAATGTCAAGATCCATAAAAACAACTGCAAAGTTGAAGTGTGTGCCCTTCTTTCCAGCTTCTGGGTAGACTTCTTTGCCTAAAGTAGTCAGTTCTTTCAAGATGACATCTATCTTTGGGAAGATCTAGGGCTGGCCAGAGGTCGTGCTTTCATGGAGAACTCAAGCCTGTATATGTGTCTTCTCAAGGTCCTCTTCCTCCTTCTACCACCATTTGACTGTATGTATGAGCCCTGCAGCCATGGTCGGGCCAATGGCAGCTAGCTTCGTTTCTTTCCTCGTCTTTCCTTTTCTTTTCTTTTTCTGTCTTTCTATCTTGTCTTTCTGTCTGTTTTTTCTCTTTTTTCTTTCTTGCTTTTCTCTTTCTTTGTCTGTTCTTCTCTTTTTCGTTCTTTCTGTCCTCTTTCGCTCTTTCTCGCTTTCACGCTTTCGCGCTTCGCGCCTCTCGTCTCCCGCTCTCTCCTCCTCCCTCCCTCCCCCCTCCCTTTTTTTTTTTTTTTTTTTTTTTTTTTTTTTTTTTTTTTTTTTTTTTTTTTTTCTCTCCCTCTCTCTCTCGCCCCCTCCCTTCTCTCGTCCCTTTCCTCCCTTCCTTCCGTCCTTCCGTCCTTCCGTCCTCCTTTCCTTCCTCTCCTCCCCACCTTATCTTCCTCTTCCTTCCCGTCCTTCGTCCTTCCTGCCTTCATTCCTTCCTTTCGTCTTTTCCGAGACAACAACAAGGGGTCTCACCCCTGTCCCCCGCTGGTCTGGGCACACTCTGTAACCAAGGCGGCCTTGAAACTCACTTTTAAATTCCATTGTTGGGGGTGGAGAGATGGCCTACAATTAGGCGCGCACTGCTCTGCAGAGGAACCCAGTTTGAGTCCCAGCACCCACATGGAGCAAAAGCTGAGAGCTGTCTTTACCCTACTCCAGTGTCCAACCAGGGGAATCCAATGATGCCCTCTTCTGTCAATGCCCTCTTTCTGACCTCCCCACTCCGCAAACACGCAGGAACAACTGGTGCACAGACCATGCAGGCAGACCGTACATGCCATACATACACATAAGAATAAAATTAAATAAAATTAAAAAATTTCCATTGGGAGGGGGCTGGAGAATGGCATCAGGAGTTGTAAAGAAGGAGCACTAAACAGGCATCTATGTTTCCCGTTTTCCAGGGATCCCAGTACCCATCTTTTTCTGTCGTCCTTGGTGGGCATATGCCATGACATAAAATGCACGGCATAGCAGGCACATAATAACAATAAACAATCATTTACATAAATAAAGCAAACAAATTTCTNTCAAAAAAAAAAAAAAAAAGAGGTAAAGAGGTGTTGCAATTTTAATATCTGACAAAATATACTTCAAATTAAAAACTAATTAGAAGTGAAAAAGAGGTTCACTCATTCTAGTCAAAGGAAAAATTGACCAAGAAGATCTTATTTTTATGTATGTATTTATTTTTTTATTATTGTTATTAAACTTTTTCCATAAATCATACATCCTTTCTCAGTCAAATTTAGAGTCACTTCCCTTTCCATGCCCCCCACCCCACCTGAGTCCCTGCACTCTGCCATACATGTCTTGCATCTTAATGGGCCTTTATTGCCAGTGTAACACAAGGACAAGAGTACAGTCTGGCAGCTTCAGAGAAAAAGGATTTTGTTAAGAAGGACAGGAATGAAGGTAGCTATTTATGTTTATGTATATTCATGTATGTAGATATTAATATTTTTAAAATAAATTTTAAATTATTAATACATTTAAAAATTTATTTTTACTTTATGTGTATGAGTGTCATGCCTGCATGTATGTACATACACCCACGTCATGCAAAGCCTCTGGGGGACAGAAGTTAGTGTTAGGTCTCCCAGAACCGGATTTAAGGACAGTTGTTAGCTGCCATGTAGTTGCTGGGAACCAAACCTGGATCCTCTGGAAAAGCAGCCAGTGCTCTTAACTGTTTAGCCATCTCTCCAGATCCATATATACATATTTTTAGTTCAAAGGAAGAAAAAGAATATGTACAAGAGAGTAAGTAACTTAGTAAGGTCCCATATACCTGGAAGGTGGTGGTGTGTGGTTCGGAGGGGATATCTTCAGCTATTTCGAACTTAAGGCCATGGAAGCTCAGTCCCCATTTTCCAGGCACTAAGTTGCTTGGCTTTATGACTCCACCGCCAAGAATGTCAACATCCATAAAAACAACTGCAAAGTTGAAGTGTGTGCCCTTCTTTCCAGCTTCTGGGTAGACTTCTTTGCCTAAAGTAGTCAGTTCTTTCAAGATGACATCTATCTTTGGGAAGATCTAGGGCTGGCCAGAGGTCGTGCTTTCATGGAGAACTCAAGCCTGTATATGTGTCTTCTCAAGGTCCTCTTCCTCCTTCTACCACCATTTGACTGTATGTATGAGCCCTGCAGCCAGTATGAACATGGAAGCTAGCTTTCTTTTCTTTTCCTCTTTCTTTCTTTCTTTCTTTCTTTCTTTCTTTCTTTCTTTCTTTCTTTCTTTCTTTCTTTCTTTCTTTCTTTCTTTCTTTCTTTCTCTCTTTCTCTTTCTCTCTCTCTCTCTCTCTCTCTCTCTCCCTCCCTCCCTCCCTCCCTCCTTCCTTCCTTCCTTCCTTCCTTCCTTTCTTTCTTCCTCTCTCCCTTCCTTCCTTCCTTCCTTCCTTCCTTCCTTCCTTCCTTCCTTCCTTCCTTCCTTTCGTCTTTTCGAGACAGGGTCTCCCTGTAGCCCCAGCTGTCCTGGAACTCACTCTGTAGACCAGGCTGGCCTTGAACTCACTTTAAAATCCATTGTGGGGGCTGGAGAGATGGCCTAGCAATTAAGAGCGCCAACTGCTCTTGCAGAGGACCCAGGTTTGATCCCCAGCACCCACATGGCAGCTGAGAGCTGTCTTTAACTCCAGTTCCAGGGGAATCCAATGCCCTCTTCTGACCTCCGCACCACTGCATGACACTGGTGCACAGACCTGCATGCAGACAGTACATCCATACACATAAAGAATAAATAAAATAAAATTAAAAAATCCATTGTGGAGGGGCTGGAGAGATGGCTCAGTAGTTAAGAGCACTAACAGGCATCTATGTTTCCGGTTCCAGGGGATCCAGTACCCTCTTCTGTCTTCCTTGGGCATTGCATGACATAAGTGCACTTGCATGCATGCACATAATACATGCATTTACATAAAATAAAGCAAAAAAATTTCTAAAAATTCATTGTATTGCTGAAGATCATATCCAGGGCCCATGTCCCCTTTCATCCTTCCATCATCTTTCCTTCTTGTCCATCCATCCATCCCTCTCCCCTCTCCCTTCCATTCTTACTTCCTCTCACTCTTCCCCATTCCTTCCCTCCTTCTTCCTCCCCATTCTGTCCTCTTCTCTCCCTCCTTCCTTTCATCTTTCCCTCCCTCCCCTTCTTTCCTCCCTCCTCCTCCCTTCCTCACTTTTCCTCCCTCCTTCCCTCCCTCCTTCTTTCCCTCCCTCTCTCCCTTTCTTCCTCCCTTCCTTCCTCATTGGAGATGGTCTCTTACTGTGTTGTCCAGGCTGGTCTTGAGCTCCTGGGGTCAGAGGACCCTCCCACCTCAACCTCCTGAGGACTGTAAACTGTAGCATGCAGGAGGACACCTGCATTGAAATGATTTTCTGGCTGCCATATCTCTGTGTGGGTTTTGGAGTACCAGAAGAGTGGAAGAGGGTATTGTAGTCACAGGAGCTCAAGTTTATAGGCAGGTGTGAGCTGCTTCGTGTGGGTACAGAGAACTGGGGTCTTCTGGAAGAGCAGTGAGGGCCCTTAACCACTGAACTATCTCTCCAGCCTCTTTATATTATTTTAATTTTATGTGTTTGAGAGTTTTGCCAGCATGTATATGAAGGCTATATGGCTGCTTGCTTATTTGTTTATTTATTTGAGACAGAATTTTATTATGGAGCACAAGCTGGCCTGGAACTCATTCTGCAGACCAGGCTGGACTCAAACTTGCTGTGATTCCCCAGCCTTGGATTCTCCAGCCTTGGATCACATGGATGCCACCATGCCCTGAAGCCCAGCATGCCACCATGCCCTGAAGCCCAGCTTTAATTACTTAAAATGCTCCCTCCTTCCCTCCCTCCCTTCCTCCCTTCCTTCCTTCCTTCTTTCTCTTCAGATAGGGTCTCATGTAGCCCAGCCTTTGCCTTGTAGCCACAATGATCTTGGACTTCTGATCTTTTTGACTCTTCCTTGGATGTCCTGTGAGTGTGTTCCTTTGCATGGATACACACATATGCCCTCCTTCCTTGTACAATTCAGCATGCCCTTACCTTTCTCATAGAGTTATCACAATTGTGGTGTGGACAGTCATCCACCTAAAGAAAGACTGACTTTGGATGTCAAATGCTTTCTCATGCCTATGGGCACTTGCCTTCCCAGGATTATGAACTTGATTGTTGTCTTTCTCTGGGAAGGGAGGAACCTGGAGGCCAACTACCCCTCCCAACCAGCCAGTTGCCCTTGGCTGCATAAGGGGGAGGAGCCAGGGGCATATAAAGAGAATGCCATGGGTGGTTGCTCTCACAAAGCCATCTTGGGACTCTGGATGAATGTAAGGGGAGGGGATTGCTGTCCTTCTAAATTTTTTTTTTATTATGTGTATGAATGTACTGACTGCATGTAGGTTTGTGCAATGCCGTGGAGGTCAGAAGAGGGCGACAGATTCCCCTGGAACTGGAGTCAAAGATGGTTCTCAGCTGCCATGTGGGTGCTGGGGATCGAACCCAGGTCCTCTGCAAGAGCAGTTGGTGCTCTTAACCACTAGGCTATCTCTCCAGTCCCTGCTGTCCTTCTTATAAGTGACACCTTCGCCCATTTGCTCTGTGAGCGAGGGCAATTAAACTCACTAGAATCTTCCAAACTGTGGTTTTGGAAAGTCTTCCTTGATTTGCCTTTGGGAGTAAGGTGGGGGTGCCACCTCCAGGAAGGAATTTTAGCAACAAATATCCAACCCTGGTGATTTTATCTGTGTGCACACTCAATGATTGCAAACAGTCAGACAGAATGTCTGACTTAGCTACATTCCTCTGGGCCAGTTCATCCTGTTTGACAACCCTTAGCTAAATGTCAGCTCCTCTCTCCTCAAGATATCAAATATAGAGCAAAGAAGGGGATACAGAGTAACTACAACAAATCCCTTAATGGAAAGATGGATTTACATATTTGTAGCATATAACATAAATTGTGGGACACAGGTAATACAAAAGATAAGCCATCTCAGTTATTCTTGGTCCTTCAATATGTTTGTGCTCTGCCCCTGTATCTCTAAAAGTTTTCATTATCATATATTAATTATACATAATAATGGGTTTCATTAAGACATGTTCATACATGTATGTAATGTGCTTAGACCATATTCCTGCACATCTCTTCTCCCCTCCCCCACACCTGCTGATCCCTTCTTTGTCTTTACTAGTTTTTCTTTTACTTTCAAGTCAGGATTTTTTTTTTTTTTTTTTTTTTGTGGTTACCCATTGAGTTTCACTAGAGTTGTTTAAAGGATAATGGGTGACCGTTATTTATAGGAACCTGGGTCAATGCACCAGTGGTCATACAACTGAAGAAAGTGCTCTCATTATGTCATTAACTGCCCCTAAATCCTCCAGGAGAAGTGAGATTTCATGAACCCCTTTCCCCCGCCATTACATGGTGTTTGCCAGCCCAGTCTTACGCAGATCTCACGGACAGCTTCTGAGCATTGAAGAGGCGCTGCCTTACAGTGTTCCACAACACTTCACCCCACCCTCTGGCCCTTACTCTTTTCTGCCATGTTCCTTGAGCTTTGCAGTGGGTGACATAAATGCCCCTTTTATGGCTGAATATTCAACAGTCTTAATCACTTACAGCACTTGTGAGTCCCATTGCAAAAAGCAGCTTCTCTGATTGAAGCTGACAACAACAATCATCTGTGAGCATAAACATAATTATTTAGAAGACTATCTGGGCACATCATGAGCATTTAGTGAACAGTATCAGTAAGCCTGGCATGGTGGTGAATGCTTTTAATCCAAACACTTGGGAGGCAGAGGCAGGAGGACCTCTGTTCGATGGAGGCTAGCCTAGTTAAGTTCCAGGCCAGCTGGGGCTATGGGAAGACCCTGTCTAAAAAGAAAAAGATCAATCAATAAATAAAAACAAAACAACAGCAGCAACAATAGCTTATGTACTGGAGTCTATGATGTCCCCAGCCATGGGATTTTGACCAAGCTTACAGTAGTAGGCATGAATTTCCTCCTGAGGTGCGGGGCCCCGCACAGCAACCAGATGGAAGGGGAAAGAAAGGTGTGCAGTCTGTCCCACCTCGCAGTCTCCCATGTCCCAGAGACACTCAGACAGTCGGGGGGAGTCAGTCACAGTCGGGGGGAGTCAGTCACAGCCGATCTCATTTATTGCAAGCACTACAGCAGTTTATAAAGGCAAAAACCACAAGGGAACAGCCAATCATCTTAAAGGTCAAATAGCTAGAGCCAATTGGAAAAGTTTCAAAACAACTGTGGCCGCCTACCTTACTTCCTTTAGCCAAGGTCTTGTTTACTTAAGACCAGCTGATAAGGGCCCCTCAGTTGTAAACAAGCCTGGCCCGTCTGTCTTACTTCCTTTAAGGTGTTGTTGCCTCTCGTGCCCCTTCACTGGGGGACTATTGCACCAGTCTGTGTATCTTGCTTGGCTGATCGGCAGTATAGCATGCAGGTCCACAGCTGAGTAATACTGTTGATGATTCTCCCCAGTAGCCTACATAGCACCTTCCTACACTAGGAGGAAGCTTCCTGCAGTTCTAGATTGACTTCTCTCTGCTCTGTGTCCAGAACATGCTTGCCTCTAGCAATAGGGTCTTTTCCATCTAGTTCTGGTGCTACACCCAACCCCCACCCCCATGCTTTCTATATATATAAGAAACTTATAAAGGAAGAGTTTTCTTCAAGAACTCAGCTATTCTAGTTTTTGTTTCTGTTGCTGTGGTAAAGCATTCTGACCAAAGCAATTTAGAAGAGGAATGGGTTTATTTCAGATGACAGATTATAGTACATCATTGAAGAGAGCTCAGGACAGGAGCCCAAGACAGGAACCAGGAGCCATGGAGGAGTGCTGCTTGCTGATTTACTCTCTGTGATTTGCTCACAGGCCCATCCTTAGATAATTTTCTCATAGATCTCTGCACCACCTGCCCAAGGAATAGTGCCGCCTACAGTTGGCTGGGTGCTCCTACATCAGTTCAAAATTAAGATGGCCTCCCGTAGACATGCCGTCAGGGCCATTTGCTCTGGGAAGTGGTCAATTAAGATTTCCTTCTCTTGGGCTGGAGAGATGGCCTAGCGGTTAAGAGCGCCGACCGCTCTTGCAGAGGACCCGGGTTCGATCCCCAGCACCCACATGGCGGCTGAAAACCGTCTGAAACTCCAATTCCAGGAGAACTCCAGTTCCAGGGGAATCCGAGACCCTCTTCTGACCTCCGCGGCATTACACGACACGGGTGCACAGGCCTGCATGCAGACAGTACATTCATACACATACAGAAATAAAATTAAATAAAAAAAAATTTTTTTAAAGATTTCCTTCTCAGGTGACTCCCAGCTGTTTCAAATTGAGTTAAAGCTAACTAGGATATCTACTTTTTTCTTTAAGATTATTTTATATGTAAGTCTGTGTGTCTGTGTGGTGGTGTGTGCACATAAATGCAAATGCCTGCAGAGGCCAGAAGGCATTGGATCCCGTGGAGCTGGAGTTATAGGCAGCTGTGAGATGCTTTATATGGGTGCTGGGAACTAAACTAGGGTCCTCTGCTGGACCATCACTTAGCCCTGAATATCTGCACCCCTACCCCATAGGGTTTCCTTGTAGCCCAAGCTGGCCTGGAACTTACTATGTAGACCTGGCCTGACTGGCCTTCATTTCATAGAAATCCTCCTGCCTCTACTTCCACAGTGTTGGGATTAAAGACATGTGCCCCCACACTCAGTGAATCATAGTGCTTTTTCATGGCCAATTCTTTGAGTGATAAAAGGAAGGAAAGAATAAAGCATATCTGCTTTATTGAAGCTTACTTCCTGTTATGTAAATTTGAGCAGTACATTTGTAGTTGAGCAATCATTGGTTCTTATTTGCCAAACTTGGGACATATATAGCTTTAGAACTTCTGCGTATATTCAGAAGACTCTTGATGTATTTGATTTCTTTTTTTTTTTAAATAAGAATTTATTTCTTTTTTAAAATTTTATTTATTTTTATGTCTATGAATGTACTGTCTGCATGTAGGTTGGTGCACCCGTGTCGAGCATTGCTGCGGAGGTCAGAAAAAGTGTGGGATTCCCCTAGAACTGGAGTTAAAGACGGTTCTCAGCCACCATGTGGGTGCTGGGGATCAAACCCAGATCCTCTGTGTTCTGGATAGCTTTAGTGTCAACTTGACACACCTGGGTTGAGGGAGCCTCAATTGGGGAATTGGCTCCATTGGATTGGCCTGTGGCCACATCTATGGAGAATTGTATTGATGGTCAAGCAGTGTGGGAGGGCCCAGCCCACAATGAGTGGTGCCACCCTGGGCAGGTGGTTGTGTATGGTATAAGAGGTCAGGCTGGGCATGGGTTAGAGGAGCAAGCCAGTGACCAGCATTCCTCCATGGCCTGTGCTTCAGCTCCTGCCTCCAGGTTCCTGCCCTGAGTTCCTGCTTTGGGCTCCCTAAGTGATAACTGTGACCCAGGAGTTGTAAGCTGAATAAACCCTTTCCTCCCCAAGTTGGTGTTGGTCAGAGTGTTTTGTCACAGCAATGGAAGACAAACTAGAACACTCTGTAAGAGCATTCGGTGCTCTTAACTGCTAGGCCATCTCTCCAGCCTGATGTATTCAATTTCTAGAAAACTCATCATCCAATTTCAGAAATAATGGTTAGTTATATTCAAATCCAGATTTTTCCATTAGTTTTCTTAGCTGTGTTCTAATAACCCCTCAACTCTCAGCTTTTTTTTTTTTTTTTAAATTTCTTTATGTGTATGAATGTACTGTCCGCATGCAGGTTTGTGCACCCGTGTCGTGCAATGCCGCGGAGGTCAGAAGAGGGCGTCGGATTCCCCTGGAACTGGAGTTCTCCTGGAATTGGAGTTTCAGACGGTTCTCGGCCACCATGTGGGTGCTGGGGATCGAACCCGGGTCCTCTGTAAGAGCAGTCGGCACTCTTAACCGCTAGGCCATCTCTCCAGCCCCAACTCTCAGCTTTAAGTTTCCATTTTGACTCTCAAGTGCTCATCTGCTCAAGCAGGATTGGGCCGTGATGTTTACAAAGCGTTCCTACCCCAAGGGAGCTTTACTGCATGTCCTGCATTCATCACACCTTTTGAGTTGTGAGTGTTGAAGATAGTGAAAGGAATAAGCAGTGTAAGGGGCACATAAAGGTTTAGATGGTGTGGACCTCTTGAATGTTTAGTTAAGATGGACACCACTGGATGTCTGCAGAACCATGAGTAAGCAGTGAATGTGACTGTTGTACATAACCAGTTCCAGCAAGAAGACATTTTTGTATGATTCTCAACCCAGAATAAAGTATATTGAATTTGCCAGAGGTTGTAAACATCTTTAATCTCCTCGTTCCACTTGACCCTCTGTTGCTAGTACCCCAAATCAGTCTCCTCAGCTGTACAAAGTGACTTAAAAATATAAGCCATGGGTGGTGGTGGAAAAATACATAAATAAAGTGCTGGACTTACTGGCCGGTAAGTCCAGCACTTTATGTATTTTTTTAATTAAAAAAATTTTTTTATGTGTATGAATGTACTGTCTGCATGCAGGTTTGTACACCCGTGTCGTGCAATGCCACAGAGGTCAGAAGAGGGTGTCAGATTCCCCTGGAACTGGAGTTAAAGTTAAAGACAGTTTTCAGCTGCCATGTGGGTGCTGGGGATCAAATCCGGGTCCTCTGCAAGAGCAGTCGGTGCTCTTAACCACTAGGCCATCTCTCCAGCTCCGCAAAGAATTATTGTACGTTTTAGGTCATCCTGGTCTAGGCAGGAAATTTTAAGTCAGCCTGGGTTATAGAGTAAGACTGTGTCTCAAAATAAGTAAATCAATAAATAACTAAAGTTTGTTAATATAACTGAAAAATTCAGGTGTAAAATTACTTCAAGCATAGTTGGGTTTTTCAGCTGAAATGACTAATTTAGGAACCAAGCCTTCCTTCCCACCCTTGTCTCCACTGCCCGAATTCTGAAGCCCTTCTCTGAGCAGCAACACTGTATTTCCATTCCAATAACTAAACACTAGAATGGAAGAAGAGTGTTACTTAGCCTAACGCTACAGCAGAAGTCCAGGCCAGGCCCATTTCAAACTCAAATTGAGGGTAATTAGGAGGATGAAACATGTGGTTGGCCAGACTAGGGTCAGGGGCCTTCTGGGAAGCGAGGGAACCTGAGGCAATCAACCCTATCAAACCTGGTTGCATGCCCATGACTGCCTCTCCCAATTAGAACAATGCTCTCTTTGTCAGTTAGGGAATGAATAACAGGAAGTGAGTGGGAGTGATCTGTAAGTATCAAGATCCTAGCTTTGTTGGTATTGGCTTCAGCTGGGGCTGGGGGTTTAGTTTTGAAGCTGAAAGACTGAGTCTCAGCCATCTTGGGTTATTAATAATTAGCAAAGCTGTATTTTCCCTTTTTAAATGAAAAAGCTTCAAAAAAGTTGCTTTTTAGATGAGCCTTACCAAGAGCAAACATTCCAACAGAAAGAATTTTCTCCCTTAAGTCTCTTCACATCTCACCTTCGGTTTTATTTGTTTTTAGAGGTGGGAGTTAAACCCACATGCATTTTGTGATCAGTGAGCCACAGGCCCAGCCCTGGGTCTTGTTTGATGTGTGGAGAGAGTCCCGAGATAAAGTAGGCAGCGATTTAACCATGTACCAAAAATGGGAAGTGATAATCATTCCCGTTTGGGGAGTCGGAGAGTGCTCACTGCTTTGTACCTTACCTTATAGCCTGCTCTACACTTTTAGGGGCTGTGTGTGTTTTGGACTGGAACTCAGACTAGTAAGGTAGGCTGGCTGACCAAAGAGTGTTTCCTATCCACGTGTTCTCCCCAGCACGTGTCAACATGCCGGGCTTTCTAAAGTGTGGATTCTTAGAGATAAGTCTAGTCTTCTTGCTTGCAAGGCAAACACTTTATTTTTTATTTTTATTTATTTTTGTATTGTGTATGAATGTACTGTCTGCATGCAGGTTTGTGCACCCGTGTCGTGCAATGCTACGGAGGTCAGAAGAGGGTGTCGGATTCCTCTGGAACTGGAGTATGCTGGGTTATAGGCATATGTATCACCACATAGGACCCATGAAACCCATTTTCTTTTCCCATTTATACTGGCAAACAAGATAGTTTTACCACTCAAAAATTAAATTGAGTATGGCACTGTGCTGGATAGCTTTAGTGTCAACTTGACACACCTGGGTTGAGGGAGCCTTAGTTGGAGAATTGGCTCCATTGGATTGGCCTGTGGCCACATCTGTGGAGTATTGTATTGATGGTCGAGCAGTGTGGGAGGGCCCAGCCCACAATGAGTAGTGCCACCCTGGGCAGATGGTTGTGTACCATATAAGAGGGCAGGCTGGGCATGAGCCAGGTGAGCAAGCCAGTGAACAGCATTCCTCCGTAGCCTGTGCTTCAGCTCCTGCCTCCAGGTTCCTGCCCTGAGTTCCTATCTTGGGCTCCCTGAGAACTGTGACCCAGGAGATGTAAGCTGAATAAACCCTTTCCTCCCCAAGTTGGTGTTGGTCTGAGTGTTTTGTCACAGCAATGGGCGACAAACTATGACAGGCGCTTTAATAATATTTTATCTAAAATAATCCAAATAGGAGCTGGGAGATGGCTCAGTGGTTGACAGTGTGTACTGCATTGCAAAGGACCTGAGCTATGTTCCCGGCACCTATTGGGGCAGCTTACAGCCAACTGTAACTCTACTGTTATGCCCTGAATCCAAGACCCTCGCAGACCACCAGGAGACACACTGATGCAAGGGCAGAGAATCTTTTTATTAACTAGCTTAAGCCAGGGCTGTTCCTGTACCTGTACCTGGTGCAGCAGGACTGGGAAGAGCCCTGAGGGCTCTGTATAAGCACTCACTTTAAAGGGAAAGATCGCAAGGGGGGGGGGTTCTAAGCCTTGGCGTTACAGGATTGGTGGGCTTGTATTGTAAGTGAGGCCCACACAGACTCCATTTTGAGTATAGCCACCATTTTAAGCAATTACTGGAACTTGCCCAATCCAGGGAAAAGGTCGGTTGCTCAAAGACAGTTGCTCAAGGCCTCAAGAACAGCTAACTTAAACTTGTTGGAGATAACTGTTGGCATGTGAGGGCAGATGGACTGACCCAACATTTCCTCATTCCAGTTGCAGGATTGTGTCTAAAGATAACTGTTGGTATGTGGGGTGCTGTTGGGCTGACCTAACCATGAGTCGTAAGCCTGTTATTATCCAATAAGGCTAGAAGTTACCCAAACCCCACTAAAATTCCCCTAGACCCTGTATAAAAGTCCCGTGAGCCAAGTTATCAGCCTTTTCCCTCCCACCCCAGCATGCTGGTTTACTTCTCCCCCCCAATAAAGTCTTGGTTTTCCACCCTTCGGTGTATCTGGTGTGGATTCTCGAACCCTAACAGTATAACTCAGCAAAAAC
>VZQC01011677.1:941467-952672 GCA_009823505.1 Rhizomys pruinosus
TTTTTTTTTTTTTTTTGGTCTTTTCAAGATAGGGTCTCCCTGTAGCCCCATGCCCTGCTGGAAATTTCTATTTTTTTTTTAACCTAATACTAACCCTGATAAAAACACTGCAAAAAACAAATCCAGGAAATAAAATCACTTATTAATTTAGATATAACAATTGTATAAACTACTAGTAAATATAACCTAGTAGCTCATAGTTAGATTTTGATAATAAAGGGTGCCCAATTAGGATTTGATATAGGAATTCAAGGATAGTTCAATGTCAGTCATTAACAAGTTTTTTGAAAATATCGGGAGATGTTGAAGAAATTGTGGCTGCCAGTGGCCATGGGACCCCAGAAGATTACTGGGCTCTGAATTTTTTGTCTTTGCTTTATTTCTTCACCCATGCAAGAGCAATAAAAACACAAAGAGCTCTGCTTTTATACTCATACACATTAGAGTTATGGATAAATATTTGTAGACAATGAATAAAGTGGCCAGAATGTAGTAGTTCAGTGAAACACGGGCAGGATAGCATTGCTGCCTTACTATGCCTTCCTGAGAGAACAGCATCTTCTGAGAAACTAGGGAGGACCAGCGTTCTGGAGACAACTCCTCAGCAAACATTCTTGCATAAAATTTCTCATGAGACAAGGCCTAGTCACACACGCCCAAGATTACAGCTTAATTTACCAAACATATTTTCAAAGTTATAGGAACATTATTTTTACAGTCCCTACAGACAGTTGATAAATGGCACAGTTGTTAAGAGCATTGGTTGTTGCTCTTGCAAAGGACCTGGGTTCAATTCCTAAAACCCACATGTTGGCTAATAACTGTCTGTAACTCAAGATCCAGGGGGAATTGGACACTCTCTTCTGACCTCCAAGGGCATTGCACGATGCAGGTGCACTTAGAAACATTTATGCAGACAATACACACGTATACATGGAAAGAAAATAAAAGTAATAAATAAAATTTAAAAAGAAATATGTCTTAGTATTTATTCCTGATAAAATGTTGTCATGATTGAAAGATATGATTATATTAAAATCAACTTCTCTTTGCCATATACTAAATGAACAAATGATCTAGAAAAAGTTTTCAATGGAAAAATATTTATTTTTTTTATACTTAGAGAATTTAAAGCATATGTACAAATCAGTATGTAAAAGAAAAATAGAAAACATTTGAACAGATAATTTATTGAGGGAAAGGCTCTTCAGTCTCATTGATTAAAAAATGTGAATTGAGCTTGGCATGGTGGCACATGCCTTTAATCCCAGCACTCGGGGGGTGGGGCAGAAGCAGGCAGATCTCTGTGAGTTCAAGGCCAGCCTGGTCTACATAGTGAGTTCCAGGCCAGCTGGAGCTATAGGGAGACCCCTTCTCAAAAAGACCAAACAACAACAAGAAAAGCAAATTAATTTGTTTTAAAAAATATTTTTATTTTCTTTATATTATGTGTATTGCCTACATGTATATAAGTGCACCTGTGTTGTACAATGCCCTCAGAAGTCAGAAGAGGGCATCAGATCATCTGGAACTGGGTCATGGTGGTTGTTAGCCACCATGTAGATCCCAGGAAACAAACCTGAGTCTTTTGCAAGAGCAGCCAGGGTTCTTAACCAGTGAGTCATCTCTCCAGCACCAAATTAAGATAATTTGTAATACATATCAATTAGACTAGCTTAATTTATGAAGGAGAATAAATATTGAGCATTGATATAGTAAATAACAAGACACAGAACAAATAGAATTCTACCTTCTTGATGGGACTGTAATTATATCAGTAAAAAGCATTAAGTATCGTCTTCTCTGTCAAACACCAGAACTTTTGTTTATGATAAGGAATTCAAATTTTTTTTAAAAATATATTTTATGCTGGGCGTGGTGGTGCACGCCTTTAATCCTAGCACTCTGGAGGCAGAGGCAGGCTGATCTTTGTGAGTCAAGGCCAGCCTGGTCTACAGAGCAAGTTCTGGGACAGCTGGGGCTACAGGGAGACCCTGTCTCTAAAGACCAAAAAAATATATATTTATTTTTATTTCACTATGTAGACCAGGCTGGCCTTGAACTCACAAAGATCTGCTTGCTTCTGCTTGGAGTACTGGGATTAAAGGCGTGTGCCACCATACACTGCTTTCAATTCAAATCTTTTTTTTTTTTTTGGTCTTTTCGAGACAGGGTCTCCCTGTAGTCCCAGCTGTCCTGGAACTCACTCTGTAGACCAGGCTGGCCTTGAACTCACAAAGATCCGCCTGCCTCTGCCTCCCAAGTGCTAGGATTAAAGGCGTGCGCCACCAGCCCCGCTTCAATTCATATCTTTTTAACAGTGCTTTCCCACCAATCTTGTAAAACTTTTGGTTATGCAAACGTCCTGCTGTGCTCCCCACCCTGATGCCCTTGGGTGGTGAAGACCTTTTCCTTTCAACCCCTTCCCCTCTTCTCCTTCACTTCTTTTGCATAAATTCCTTTAAAATTAGCCAACCTCAAAAGACTGGTCAGACCCCAGCCAATGGGGAGAAGACACAGATACAGTGTTAGGGGTAAAAAAAAAAACAAACCAAAAACTGATCACACCCATCACTCAGGTGTGCTTGAGCCCATCGGCACAACAAACCCTTTTGCAAAAGTAAAAGCTGTGCTGGAGAGATGGCCTAGTGGTTAAGAGCACCGGACTGTTCTTGCAGAGAACCCGGGCTCGATCCCCAGCACCCACATGGTGGTGGAGAACTTCAGTTCCAGGGGAATCCGACACCCTCTTCTGACCCCACGGCATTGCGCGACAGGGGTGCACAAACCTACATGCAGACAGTACACTCATACACATAAAAAATAACTTAAAAAAAAAAAAGGTAAAAGCTATCTTGCCATTACTTTTGCTTTTTCTGTGTGCTATTTACATGGTATTCATGGGGGTCTTAGACCTCAGATATTCTAACAGTTTGGAGAGCAATTTTGCAAATATTAGTTAAACCTGAAAATATGCATTACAGCACTGAGCGCACAAACTGGTTTTTCAGGTTCCGTAACCACGGTCTCCTTGCTGAAGGAAGGCACTCTTCAGGACCTTCTAGTTTGCACTGGTGTTGGTCTTTGCTGACATCCAGGCCAAACTTCCTGAGCTGGTGGGAATCTGAGATGAAAGCCTAGACTTTGGTTGTTTACACACTGTTTAGGATAAGCTCTAATTGCTGTGACTGATCTCTCCACCTCTGGACTGGGGTATACTGTTATACACGGGGATTTGACCCTCTGGGTGGCTGTCAGGAAGCCAGATGATGCAACCCAGATGGGAATTCAGCTTCTGGGTGAGAAAGGAGTGTGGAAGGGAGGAGCAGGTCAGGGCCTTCCCTTCTTTCCGTGGCTTTTGCTGTGGTATTATTTCTTCTTCTTCTTCAGACATTTTTTTCAAGATTCAGATGCTATCATGTATTGTCTTTTTCTAACTTGTGATAAAGAGGCCAGCAGGGTGATGTGGAACATTGTATTTTTGTACATGCCTCATGTCTGTTCTTGTCTAAATTGGTTTATACTTAGTGCCCTGAATTTATGCCCCCTAAGAAAAACATCGGTACTATAATCCATGCTTCAGATTCTATTTTCTTTCTTTTTTTCTTTTTTTGTCTTTCCGAGACAGGGTCTCCCTGTAGCCCCAGTTGTCCTGGAACTCACTCTGTAGACCAGGCTAGCCTTGAACTCACAAAGATCCGCCTGCCTCTGCCTTGCGAATGCTAGGATTAAAGGCACGCACCACCATGCCTGGCAAGTTTCTGTTTTCTAGAGGATTCAAGGGAAGATATTTTCAATTTTAGCATAGAGAGAATCTTACACACAAATAAAAGGAGATATCTCTGAGAATATTCATTATAACCTTTTTGTAATGGTAAAAAATTATGAACAATTAGATATTACTGCAGTGATTTTTATAAGCAGAGAACATAATTCACTGTAAACAGACCCAAGTAGAGCAGAAGTTGAAGTAAAAAGAAACATCTATATTTTATATTACCATTTGTATATAAAATTTCTTTTTGATCTTTTGAGACACTAACTATGGCTGGCCTGAAACTTGCTATGTAGACCAGGCTGGCCTTGAACTCACAGAGAGTGCTGGGACTAAAGGCATATACCACCATGCCTGAACTTTTATAAAAAACTTAAAAATATTTATTTTGATTTCATGTATATATGTGGTATGTGTGTGTGTGTGTGTGTGTGTGTGTGTTTACATGTGTACAGGTGCCTGTGGAGGCCAGAAGAGAGCATTGGATCCCACGGGAGCTGAAGTTATGGGTGTCTGTGAACTACCTGACTCTGAACCAAACTGGTCCTCTGGAACAACAAGAACTGTGTTTTTTTATTGTTTGTTTTGCAACAAGTACTCTTTTCTTTTTTAACTTTTTAAATCTTATTTATTTCTGTATGTGTATGAATGTACTGTCTGCATGCAGGTTTGTGCACCCTTGTCGTGCAATGCCGCGGAGGTCAGAAGAGGGTGTCGGATTCCCCTGGAACTGGAGTTCTCCTGGAATTGGAGTTTCAGACGGTTCTCGGCTGCCATGTGGGTGCTGGGGATCGAACCCGGGTCCTCTGTAAGAGCGGTCGGCGCTCTTAACCGCTAGGCCATCTCTCCAGCCCCGGCCTTTGTAATTCTAATGGCCTTTGCAGCACAGACCAGTGGCGTAGAGAGATGCCATTTGTGGATCTTTTGAAAAATATCTACTTGGGTTCCCTCACCCTCTTGTTCCCTTTTAGGCAAGGTTTCAGTGGCCTAGGCTGTCCCTAAACTTGCTATATAGCTGAGGAGGAGGTGGAAGCTCCTCCTCCCTCTATCTCCTGAGTGCTGGGATTACAGGCGTGTATGTGGTGTTGGGATCAAACCAACCGAGCTACACCCTCAGACTTGTAATCAGGTTGGGCTGCTGCTGCTGCTGTCATTGTGAGTCCATAGCGTTCCTATATATTCTGGATATTAAGCTCTTAGTAAATACATGATTTTCAAGTGTCTTCCCATTACATAGACTGCCTTTTTTACTCTGTTGATATTGTCTTCACAAAACATTTCTATTTTCATGAAGTTCAATTTATTTTTTTATTCTGTATGTGTATGAATGTTACTGTGCATGCAGGTCTGTCACCCGTGTCGTGCATGCCGTGGAGGTCAGAACGAGGGTGTGGATTCCCCCTGGGAACTGGAGTTCTCCTGGATTGGATTTCAGACAGTTCTCGTCGCCATGTGTGTGTGGGATCAACCCGTTCCTCTGTAAGAGCGGTCCAGCGCTCTTAACCCTAGGCCATCTCTCAGCCATCCTGGAAGCTGTATTTTATGGTTTATCATTTTTGATTGTGTGTTTTGCCTTGCTAACACGCTTTAAAGTCGGGTGGTGGCACCACACTTGTAATCTTCCACTTGGAAGCAAAGCGGATCTGATAAATTCTAGGCACACCTGGGTTACATAGTGAGATCTCACCTAAAAAGGTCAAAAAACAAAATAACAAAGAGCGAGTGTTACAGAAATAAGTATTGGACAAACCACATTGGTTTAGAGCACAACTCAAATACCTGGATTCATTGATCAATCACATTATCTAGTCCACGTCCAGACTTGATGAGAAGTATTTTGTATAACATGTTCTCTGTATCTTTTAAAAATAATATTTACTTGAGGCGCAAAAAAAAAAAACGCCTTTAATTCCTAGCACTAGAGGAGGCAGAGGCAGGTAGATCTTTGTGACGCTTCAATGGCCAGCCTGGGTTACAGAGCAAGTTCCAGGACCAGCTGGTCTACGGGAGACCCTTGTCTCGAAAGACAAAAAAAAAGTTACTTATTTTTATTTTATGTATTGCGAGGTTTGCCTGCCTGCTGTGTTAAGTGCACCCATCTCCAGCAATGCCTGTGGACGTCAGGAAAGGGTGTTGGATTTCCCTGGAGTTACAGATGGTTGTTAGCCACATGTAGTTGTTGGGAACCAAACCTGGATTCTCTGTAGGAGCAGCCAATGCTCTTAACTACTGAATCATCTCACCAGCCCCCATGAATCTAGTCATTTGTTTTAATGCTGGGTCAGTTTTACACAAAACTAGCTGTAGGATCCCTTTAAATTTTCTTATTTATTTATTACTTTATTTATTTGTCTTTTTGAGACAGGCTCCCTGTGCTCTGGTGTTCTGGAACTTGATATGTATACCAGGGCTGGCCTTGAACTCACATAAGATCCCCCACCTGCCTCTGCTCCAAGTGCTGGATTTAAAGGGCGTGCGCTGCCACACGCCCGGCCCGGCACCATTTCTTTGTAAAAAACAAATTTTTAGTTTTTCAATTGATTTTTTCATATAGTAACATCTTAATCAAATTTAGAACCCCCCGCAATCTGTGCCTCTGTATGACCCTCCCCTTACCCCCATCTGATATGTTAAGTCCTATCTGGTAACAGCATTTGTAACACACGATGTCCTTGGTGAAGTTCATCCACTGGAGTTCAGTCAAGCCTATATAGAGTCACTCCCTCAGAATCTACTCTCCCCTCACACAGCAGTGATCAGATGCCATTAATTACTTGCTAATGTTGGGGCAGGCTGCACATTTCCCTTGCTCCNAATAAATAAATAAATAAATAAATAAATAAAATGAAAAATAAATTAAAAAGAAAGCTATTCATTGAGAAATACATCTCACTCCTCCCTTTGACACCCAGTGACCCTCCTGTTAACAAACCATTCAAGTCAGTTTCTAATTATCAGAGAACCCGGATTTGATTCTCAGCTACTATCCATAAGATCAGTTCTAGGGGATCTGACGCCCTCTTCTGACCTCTGTGGGCATTGCACAACATAGGTGCAGTTACACACATAGAGGCAGTACACTCATACACATAAAATAAAAATACTAAATAAGAGCACTGGCCGTTCTTGCAGAGGGCCAGGGTTCGATTCCCAGCACCCACATGGCAGCTAACTGACTCAAAGTCCAGTTCTAGGGGGATCCAATGCCCTCTTTTGACCTCCTTGGGCATCGCATGGCATGGGTACACTTATGTACCCGCAGGGAATACACTCGTGCACATAACATAAAAACTATAAGAAAATATCTTTAAATAATATAACATTTTAATTTTAAAAGACTCATAATGAAAACCATTTCCTCAAAACGAGTCTGGTTTTTCTTTTTTTTTTCTTTTCGGTCTTTTCGAGACAGGGTCTCCCTGTAGCCCCAGCTGTCCTGGAACTCACTCTGTAGACCAGGCTGGCCTTGAGCTCACAAAGATCCGCCTGCCTCTGCCTTCCAAGTACTAGGATTAAAAGCGTGCGCTACCACGCCCGGCACAGCTCCCATTTATAAACATAAAAAGTTTATAAAGTGTTGTATTGGACTGTTCCCTGACTGACAGACAGAAGCCATCTTCCCCAGTTTGGCTGCATCTGTCTGCTTGCTTGCTTAAGACTACCCCAGCTGAGGCTGAGCTGGTTGACTGTTCATGCCTGACGCATAGGAAGAGGCAAGGAGAGTTATGGGATTCTTGACTGAGTCCAGCCACACCTCCCAACCCATGATTCCCAATTTGGCTCTAGATGCACATGGCCTAGAGTATCTCGGCTGAGGAAGCCTAGGGGAGGGGCTTTCCCACCATTTTGTGCAACTCTAGGGAAGCCAGTATGGCCCTGGGTAGGAGGGAGCACCCACGCTCCTGTAAGCAAACCCTCATCCGTTGCTCTGTAAGTTAGCTCAATAAACTCACTGGTTTCCCAGACTGCAGTTTGGTGAAACAGTACCTCTGTTTGTTGTTAGGACCAAGGGAGGTGGGCAGATGTTGGTTATCACCACTCCAAGGAATTTTAGCACCATAAGCATAAAAGCAACATCATGTAAATTTGTAGATATGTGAGATGTGTGCTTTTGGTAGAAATATAAAATATTTGTGGGAAGGAGAAGGACATATTTCAAGATAGTAGTTATCTGAGCCTGGTGGCTCAGGCCTTTAATCTCAGCTACTTGGAAAGGCTGAAGCAGGGGACTCATGTTCAGTGCTTGTGTGGGCTAGAGTGACTTCCAGCCCAGCCTTCTGGGCAATTTAATAATTTTGTCTTTTTGAGACTGGTTCTCCCTGTAGCCCCAGCTGGCCTGGAACTCACTCTGTAGACCAGGCTGGCCTTGAAATTTTAATAAGATAAAAAAAAAAAAGGCCTAGGAATATAGCCTAACAGTAGTGATTGCCTAGCAAGTGAGAGACCCTGGACTCATGTATGGGAGGGGGAGAGTCTTTTCTCTAACAGTAGTGATTGCCTAGCAAGTGAGAGACCCTGGACTCATGTATGGGAGGGGGAGAGTCTTTTCTCTTACAGTAGTGATTGCCTAGCAAGTGAGAGACCCTGGACTCATGTATGGGAGGGGGAGAGTCTTTTCTCTAACAGTAGTGATTGCCTAGCAAGTGAGAGACCCTGGACTCATGTATGGGAGGGGGAGAGTCTTTTCTCTTTCTCTTTCTCTTTCTTTCTTTCTTTCTTTCTTTCTTTCTTTCTTTCTTTCTTTCTTTCTTTCTTTCTTTCTTTCTCTCTCTCTCTCTCTCTCTCTCTCTCTCTCTCTTTCTTTCTTTTCCTTCCTTCCTTCCTTCCTTCCTTCCTTCCTTCCTTCCTTCCTTCCTTCCTTCCTTCCTTCCTCCCCTCCTCTCTCTCTCTTTCTCTCTGTCCCTCCCTCCCTCCCTCCCTCCTTCCTTTTTGTCTCATGGTCCCAAGCTAGGCTCAAATGCGATAAACTGAGGATGACCATGAGCTTCTGAACCTCCTGCCTCCACCTCTCCACTCCCTGGTGCTGGTGCTTGGATTACTGCGTGCGCCACAACGCCCTGTACACGTGGCGCTGGTGCTCGGATTACTGCGTGAGGCACAACGCCCTGTACACGTGGCGTTGGTGCTCGGGTTACTGCGTGCGCCACAACGCCCTGTGCACGTGGCGCTGGTGCTTGGATTACTGCGTGAGGCACAACGCCCTGTACACGTGGCGCTGGTGCTTGGATTACTGCGTGCGCCACAACGACCTGTTCACGTGGTGCTGTGGATTGAATTTAGGGCTCTGCGCATGTTCTAGTTTGTCTTCAGTGGCTGTGACAAAACACACTGACCACTACCAACTTGGGGAGGAAAGGGTTTATTCAGCTCACATCTCCTGGGTTACAGTTCATCACTCAGGCAGCCCAAGGTAGGAACTCAGGACAGAACCTGGGGGCAGGAGCTGAAGCACAGGCTACGGAGGAATGCTGTTTACTGGCTTGCTGCCGTGGCTCATGCCCAGTCTGCTTTCTTATACCATACACAACAACTTGCCCAGGGTGGCACCACCCATTGTGGGCTGGGCCCTCCCCACATTGCTCAATAATCAAGACAATACTCCACAGATGTGGTCATAGGCCAGTCCAATGGAGTCAATTCCCCTGGTGAGGCTCCCTCAACTCAGGTGTGTCAAGTTGACACTAAAGCTATCTAGCACAGTGCATGATAGACAAACACTGTGCCAAATGAGCTGCACCCAGAGCCCAATAGTTGTCTTTAGTGAGAGGGAGAAAGGCACAGGAGATCGTGGAGGAGTCTGTGGGTGCCTCAAGTCTATCAGCAGTGATTTATTTCTTTAAGTTCTGTATAGCAGAGCTGTTCTGTAGGGTCATGAGAATGATCTGTGATAGGTTTGGAATGAGTGAGTTTATTAAATATATAGCCATCCAAAATAAAAGAATAAATAGGAAGAGATAGAGAGATAGTGAAACATCACCGGGGCTGGAGAGATGGCTTAGCGGTTAAGAACACTGCTCTTGCAAAAGATCCGGGTTCGATCCCCAGCACCCACATGGCGACTGAGAACCTTCTTTGGCTCCAGCTCCAGGGGAATCTGACACCCTCTTCTGACCTCCGAGGCATTGCACAACATGGTTGCACAAATCTACATGCAGACAGTACATTCATACACATTCATACACATACAAGAATAAATAAAAATTAAAAAAAAAAAGTAAAACATCACCAAATCAGGTATTGGGCAAGACTAGTGGAAACCCACCAGGGAAGCCCCATTAAGGCAGGCAGCTGGAGGTCCTGACAGTCTGGGCAGACCAAAGTGTCCCTTCCAGTGGGTGAGGCTTCCAAGTAAAAGAACAAACTGAAGGAAGGTAAAATCATCAAATCAGGTGCTCAAACATCCAGCAGAATTCCACTGGGGAGATTGAGGTAGTTTGCTTGAGTTCTGGATTAAGCTTTTTCTCCATGGATGAACTTCTGGCTTCTCTTTCCCACTGCTGACTTTATTTTTAATTTTTTTTCAATGTGTATGAGTGTACTGTCTGCATGTAGGTCAGTGCACCAAGTGTCGTGCAATGCCGCAGAGGTCAGAAGAGGGCGTTGGATTCCCCTGGAACTGGAGTTAAAGATGGTCATGTGGGTGATAGGAATCAAACCCAGGTCCTCTGCAAGAACAGTTGGTGCTCTTAACCACTGAGCCATCTCTCCAGCCCCTGACATTTTTATATCATAGGATAAACAATATCAACCTCTGTTGGAAATGCTTACTGACTAGCTGTTCTCTATTCTACTCTCCCTGTTGCAGAGTTGGTGGGCCGGGGAGGCAGCTTGTTCCTAGATAAGGGACCTTGGAGGACACTGTGATACATCAGGCCTGGGTCTGAAATGACAGAGGGGTAACCCTGCTTCTAGACTCAGCTTCTCAGCGAGCTCAAACAACATACAACCACTCACCAATATAATAACAGGCAGTACAGAAACACAGCTCTAGTAGAGGTTGGCGTAATGATTTACTGATTTTCCGAAGGGACACTTCCGGTGCTTACTTTGTGTCTCAGGAGGCAGAGGCTGGTCGATTTGGCTGTATCAATAAGCTTGTTTTCTCTCTGAATTCTTTTTGGGTCCAGCTGGTAGGGTCTATCCAAAAAAAGACGGGGTTAGGTGTTGAAGTTGCAGGGGAAAGGAAGCTGGGATGTTATCCTTGTGTTTCTATTTTGCTTAGCATTTTCTTTCTTTTGTCTATATACGTACGGAGCTCAGCCTTGCCTCAAACCTGCCTGTATAGCCAGAAAATGACCTTGAACATCTGATCCCCCCTCTTCACTTACAAATGTGATGCTGGGGAATCAAGCCAGGGCACACACATGCTAGGAAAGCACTCTACTGTATGAAGTAATTACATTCCTGGTGGACACCCCCCCCCCCCCCCC
>VZQC01011677.1:952710-975003 GCA_009823505.1 Rhizomys pruinosus
CCCCCCCCCCCCCCCCCCCCGCATCTTGCCGCTAAGGAGCGGAGTAACTCTGACTCCCCTCGCTGGCACAAAGGGTTAGAGGGAAATTTGCAAGATGAAACTGGAAGAGAAAATCAAACTGGGCCGCCAGTGCAATAGAATGAGCTGGAACTAAGGTACAGCATCAGGCAAGGAAGTAGTATGCAAGAGCATGCAGCAGGTGCTGCCGCGCTAGACAGTGAGAGGTGCGTGTTGGGGAGGGGTTGTGGGTGGGGGAGAAACTCCGGAAAGAGACAGGGACACGGACTTTCCTTTTATTTTTGTCACAGATCTTGAAATTGTTAGAGCAGCTAGTCCGTTGTGCACAGTCTTGCCTTGAATCTTGGGTTTCTGCTTCCTCCCTCCAGCCTTCTATTTTTCCATTCGAAGACATTCCCCTTAAATAAGAAGCAGAAGTGAAATCATCCAAACGCCATTTTCTTCGTCATCTCTACAAATCATTTCCTTTCTGCAGCCACTTCCTTCTGCTATGCAAATCTCGTCCTTAGCTCTTCCTTTCATATCTGGAAGGAAATCTCAACTTTTTCTTTTCTTTCTTTTTTTTTTTTTGAGCCAGGGTCTCCCTATAGCCCCAGCTGGCCTGGAACTCATGCTATAGATGAGGCTGGCCTTGAACTCGCAGAGATTCACCTGCCTCTGCCTCCTGAGTGCTAGGATTAAAGGCATGCGTTACCACACCTGGCTTAAAGACGGTTCTTAGTTGCCATGTGGGTGCTGGGAATTGAACCTGGGTCCTCTGCAAGAGCAGTCAGCGCTCTTAACTGCTGAGCCATCTCTCCGGTCCCTGAATCATTTTTTAAAATTATTATTTAAATTTATGTGTATAAATATATTGCCTGCATGTGTGTAAGTGCACTGGTCATGAATGCCCTCCAAGGTCAGGAGAGGATGTCAGATCCCCTGGAACTGGAGTTACATATGGTTGTTAGCTGTCAAGTTCCCCCACAATAGCAACCAATGATCTAAACTGCTGAGCCAACTCACCAGCCCCTGAAAAAAAAATTTGTTATATATGTGTGTAAATGTGTCCCTACATATTTTTTTTTTTTTTTTGGGTCTTTTCGAGACAGGGTCTCCCTGTAGCCCCAGCTGTCCTGGAACTCACTCTGTAGACCAAGCTGGCCTTGAACTCACAAAGATCCTCCTGTCTCTGCCTCCCAAGTGCTAGGATTAAAGGCGTGCGCCACCACGCCCGGCTGTCCCTACATATTTTTTAGAGTTCTTTTTATTTTATTTATTTATTTATTTGTTTATTTATTTATTTTAATTTTATTTATTTTTGTATGTGTATGAACGTACTGTCTGCATGTAGGTTTGTGCACCCAAGTCGTGCAATGTCGCGGAGGTCAGAAGAGGGTCTCGGATTCCCCTGGAACTGGAGTTCTCCTGGAATTGGAGTTATAGACGGTTCTTAGCCTCCATGTGGGTGCTGGGGATCGAACCCGGGTCCTCTGCAAGAGCAGTCGGTGCTCTTAACCGCTAGGCTATCTCTCCAGCCCCTGTCCCTACATATTTTTACATACACCATGTGCACGCAGGTGTTTGTGGCAGCCAGAAGAGGGCGCTGGATGTCCTGGAACTTGAATTGCAGGTTTTCATGAGCTGGTTGATAAGGTGCTAGAAACAGAACTCAGCTTCTCCACAAGAATAGCAAGTACTCTCAACTGCTGTGTCATCCCTCCAGCCCCTTCTTTTCTTATCTTTGTATGTGTGTGTGCATCCATGTCTGTGCACGTGCATGTATGTATGTGTATATCCGTGTGTCTCTGTGTGTTTGTTTCTCTGTATGTGCATATGTGTGTGTACATGTCTCTGTGTGTTTGTGTATGTGTGTGTGTGTTTCTCCCTGTGTGTGAACATGCTCATGTGTTTCTCTGTGTGTATGTCTGTATCTTTGTGTACATGTATGTATATACATGTATGTATGTGTACATGCATGCCACAGCATGGATATTGGTCCTTACCTTCCATGTTGAGAACAGAATCTCTTGCTCACTACTATGTATGGCAGGCTGGCTGGTGCAAAAGCTTCTGGGGATTCCTCTTTCTTTGCCTTCGATCCCATGGTCTCCTGGTAGAACACTGGGATTATAGGTGTGTACTGCTGCAGCTGGTTGTACATGGATTCTGGGGATTTGAACTCAGGTCCTTATGGTTGCTTGGCAGGTGCTTTGCCCTTGAGCCATCTCCCAGCCCACCCTTTCTTATATCATAGACTGACTTTCTCCCAGTGGTCAACCAGCCAAACAAAGTCTCCATTCTCCATTCCAGCCTTTGTAACTGCACAAGTGGCAAGCCAGTTCTCCTAGGAACATAGCACCTCTCCTTACTGGCTCCAAGCCCAGTCCTAGTCTAACGCTTCACTTGTCTTGGTTAGACTAAGAGCTTAGACTTCCAAATCCTTTGTCTTGGTTTATTTTATTGTGTACATTTTACCCTCTGTAAGCCTGACATAGAACACTGACAATATCTATGAACATTTTAAAAATGTCATAGTTTTGAATTTTGGATATGATTTAAAACAGTTTTTTTAATGTTTTATTTTTTTTATTTATTTTTTTTAATTTTTTTTATTAATTTTCATATGTGTATGAATGTATTGTCTGCATGCAGGTCTGTGCACCCGTGTCATGCAATGCCGCGGAGGTCAGAAGAGGGTCTCGGACTCCCCTGGAACTGGAGTTCTCCTGGAGTTGGAGTTACAGACGGTTCTTAGCCGCCATGTGGGTGCTGGGGATTGAACCCGGGTCCTCTGCAAGAGCGTCGGTGCTCTTAACCACTAGGGCTAATCGGCTCCAACCCCTTAATTGTTTTTATTTTTATACAATTACATTAAAATCAAATCTAGACCCTGTCCCCCTCCCGAAGCCCCCCCCACCAGAAGCTCACGCATTCTGCCATAAATGTTATGTCAGATTTTTCTAAGTCTCTTTCAAAATTCCTGATGCAGAAATTTGACTGTTTGAGCAAAGTTTCACACAACCGTTTCAGTCATTCTTTGACACAGTCTTATTTCTGTTTGTTGTTGTTGTTGTTCTTTTCTGATATCATCACTCCCAAATACTTAGACAAAACCTCAAGGAGGCCCTGCACAAGAAATACTTACAACTAGGTAATTGGCGCAGCATCCACAGATAGGGATACCATTCATGTCAGTTGTGGTTTGTTTTTCTGGGACTGGTGTTACGGTACTTAGACGAATAAAACAGTTTATATGAAATTTATGGGATGGGTGGGGATGGTAGTGGGTAAAGGACTTGCTGTGCAAATCGGAGACCCGAGTTCCGTCTGAGGACCCCACGTGTTGAAAGGATGAAACTGACTCCTGCTAGTTGTCCTCTGACCTCATGCACACTGTGGAACAGGTAAGACCCCCCCCAATAAATAAATAAATAAATAAATAAAAATAAATAATAAATAAATAAGACATTTCAAAACTGATTTTTAAAATAGATTCTGTGATATTTGTGGCACCCAGTTTCCACGTGTGCAGGTGCACGTGTGTGCAGGTGCATGCGTGGCTGCAGAGGTCAACCTCAGATGTTGTTCCACAGGTAGTGCCAACTGTTAGGGTCTGGTTCTCTGAAAGACCTGGAATTCATCTGAAATTCACAGACAACATTCCAGATGTGTGCAGCAAGGCAGCAGTTGCCCGGTAAAACAGCAGGCAATCACGGAGCACTCAGGAACCTTCCACTCCTTCTAAGAAACTGTTGGTCAGTGCCCTAACTCCCCGCCCCCCCCACCTGGTTTTTCACCTAAGGTCATTTAAAATCCCTGGCCAGATGCCGTCTTGCTGCTGGCTCTTCCCACTCAGAGTCCAGCCCGGTTACTTTCTAGTAAACCTGTTCTGGTGTGCCCAAACATGTGTTTTCCTTTTTATTTTGAGACAGGATCTTTTTTTTTTTTTTTTAAATTTATTCTTGTCTTGTATGTGTATGAATGTACTGTCTGCTGCAAGTTTGTGCACCCGTGTCGTGCAATGCCCGGAGGTCCAAAGAGGGTGTTGGTTCCCCTGGGAACTGGAGTTTTCTCTTGGAATTGGAGTTTCAGATGGTTCGTCCTCGGCCGCCGGAGCTGTCCAAATAGGTAAGGCTGGCTGGCCAGTGACCCCCAGGCTCTGCCTCTCTGTGCCTCGCTAGTGCAGGGTGTACAAACTCTTTACTGAGTTATCTCCCCACTCCCCAAATAATTGCTTCTAGTTATTAACGGTGTTGTGTGTGTGTTGTGTGGTGTGGGTGGTGTGCATGAGTGTGTTGTTAAGACAGTTTCTTCCTGTAGTCCTAGCTGGCCTGGAACTTGCTATGCAGACCAGGCTTGATCTCACTTGCCTGTCTCCCAAGTGCTGGGATTAAAGGTGTGTGCCACCACACTAGGCTTACTTTTTTTTTTTTTTTTGTTTTGTTTTGGTTTTTGAGTTAAGCTCTCATGTAGCTAAGGCTGGACTCAAACTCCTCATCTTCCTGCCTCAGCTTCCCAAATGCTGGGATTACAGATATTCGCCAACACCCCTGGTTCAATTTACTTAGAATATAGTGTATAGCTCCTGTTTTAAACATTTACAGTGGAAGATTTCAAAGGCCTATAATTATGCAAATTTTACAGACATTTTAATACCATAGATATACATCTATATATCTATACATCTATATACATCTATATATCTATAGCTATAATCTATTCTATATCTATATCTATATCTATATATCTCTAATATCTATCTATCTATCACTATCTATCTATCTATCTATCATCTATCTATCATCTATCTAATCTATCATCTATGCCCTTTGGATGTGATGCTCTCAGGCAAGTACTGGGGCAGATGTACTATTGAATAAATACCTCACAGAGCTGTACAGTGATTGGACAATCATGGGATCTGCACCAGAAAAAAAAAAAAAACAAGTAGTTTCTTCGGGCCAACAAAGTTGTAAAAGTTTACTCTGTCACGGCCGGGCGTGGTGCGCACGCCTTAAATCCTAGCATTGGGAGGCAGAGCAGGGCAGATCTTTTGTGAGTTCGAGGCCCAGCCTGGTCTACTAAAGCAAGTTCCAGGACAGCTGGCCACAGGAGACCCTGTCTCAAAAGACAAAAAAAAAAAAAAAAAAAAAGCAAAAAAGAAAAGAAAAACAGTAAGAAGGAATTGTTTAGAAAATGATATTGTGAAAGATATTTTGTAAAGTTTGCTTTTAACATGGCTTATGGCTTGCCAATGCCGCCATCTTCTGGATGCTGTTAAGCACTGCACCAACCAAAGAAGCTTGACAATTCTTCTGGGTAGGTGATAGACCACTGCAAGAAATTTCTGCTCTTTTATGTCTTTCTGTTTATTTTGATAAAGGCCTGGGTACTTTTTTCCTATTTCCCTCATTAAACTATTGACTATTTCCTTACTGTTTTAACCACATACTGGAGTAAGAACGGCACAGTACCACCATGAACGATAAAGCGTTAACGAGGTAAGATGTCTTCATGTTGCCGCTCTGGACGTGTGACCCCTTCTCTATTCTGCATCATGCCTTAGCATGGCCTATACGGTGCACACCAATTATCTTGCATGACTTTTCTTTTTTTTTTCAATTTTTTTATTTATTTCTGTACGTGTATGAATGTACTGTCTGCATGCAAGTTTGTGCACCCCTGTCGTGCAATGCCGCGGAGGTCAGAAGAGGGTATCGGATTCCCCTGGAACTGGAGTTCTCCTGGAATTGGAGTTTTGGACGGTTCTCGGCCGCCATGTGGGTGCTGGAGATCGAACCTGGGTCCTCTGTAAGAGCGGTCGGCGCTCTTAACCGCTAGGCTCTCTCTCTAGCCCAGCTTGCATGACTTTTGCTTCCAGTTAGATCAGGATAATGTTCCCATTAGGAGGAAATGAAAGCGAGAGGAGAGATGACACCCCATCAGCAGCATTCCCATGAGGCTGCAGGCTCTGTTCTTCAAATGAAAGTCTGTCTTCCATCCAAGGCCTCAGCCAAAATAGCCCATCCTCTCAAAAAGTGGGGATTACTTCCTAGTTATGTCATTAAGGGCTAAGAATGATAATAGTGCTGTTGTTTGAATAAGAAATGCCTCCTCCTACCCTGTGCTGGATAGCTTCGGTAATTAACTTGACACACCTGGGTGGAGGGAATATCAGTGGAGGAATTGTCTCCATTGGACTGGCCTGTGGCCATGTCTGGGGGCATTCCCTTCATTGATGTGTGATATGGGACGGCCCAGCACACTAGGAACAGAACCACCCCTGAGAAGGTGGCCCTGGGTTGTATAAGAAAGCTGGCTGAGCTGGGTATGGTAGCACATGCCTTTAATCCCAGCCCTTGGGAGGCAGAGGCAAGTGGATATCTGTGAGTTCAAGGCCAGCCTGGTCTACATAGGGAGTTCCAGGACAGCTGGGGCTACAGGGAGACCCCGTCTCGAGAAAAAGCCAGGGCTGAGTGCAGGTCAGAGGATTAAGACAGTAAGCAGTGTTTTCCATGGTCTGTGCTCCTGGTTCCTGCCTTGGCTTCCCTCAATGATGGACTATGATCTGTAAGACAAATAAACCCTTTCCTCCCTAAGTTGGCTTTGGTCAGTGTTTTTATCACAGCAGCAGAAAGTAACTAGGACACCTCTGAATAGGCTCATGTGTTAGAACACTTCGTCCCCAGCTGGTGGCGCTCACTGGGGAAGTTATGGACCCTCTAGCAGGTGTAGCCTTGCTGGAGGAAGCATGGGACTGGGGGTGGGCTTAGTAGGTTTAACAAGCCTTGCAGTCTCCAATCTCTCATTCTCTTGACTTCCTGTGCTCATTGCGAGATGTGAACCTCGGCTTTCTGCTCCAGCTCCAGCCGCCATGCCTCCTGCCACAATGGACTCTAATTCTCTGGAACCATCAACCGTAAGCTCAAATAAACTCTTCCTTTTATAAGTTCCCTTGGTCATGGTGGTTTTATCACAGCAACAGAAAAGTAACTAATACATGGCCCTTTTATTAAGTATTCCTCAGAGCCTCCAGCTTGATGTGGTCTATGCTTGGCCCCTATAATCTTTACTTTTCTAACTGCTGTGACAAAAATGCCTCAAAGAAGCCACCTGAGGAAGGAAGGATTTTTTTTTTTTTGCCTCACAGGGTTAGGGAAGATAGTCTACTCTGGCAGGGAAGGCATGGCTGCTGAAAGGTTCCGACCATGGCAGTGGCAAGGAGAGACAGCTTGGTTACATCTTGGCCAACCAAGAAGCAGAGACTCAAGCCAGCTAGAGAGGTGGGCATGACCTCTGAGGCCTGCTCCCAGTGGCCACCTCCACCTGACAGTTATGGCCCACATCCAGATTTCATAACTCCTCAGAAGAGTGCCACCAAGATACCCAGGGGCCAACCATTTAGATGTGAATGACTGTGGAGGATGTTTCACATTCAAATCATTGCAGTCCCTGAGCACAACAATGGAAAGGAGGGCAAGTTATCTATCGTATAGTGCTTTAGTTTGAATCCAGAGGGTCCCACAAAAGCCCATGAGTCCCCAGGGTGGTTCTATTGGGAGCAGATGGGGACTTTAAGAGGAGAGGACAAAGCCGGGTATGGTGGCACATGCCTTTAATCCTAGCACTCCAGAGGCAGAGGCAGACAGATCTCTGTGAGTTCAAGGCCAGCCTGGTCTACAGAGCGAGTTCCAGGTCAGCTGGGCTATAGGGAGACCCTGTCTCGAAAAGACCAAAAACAAAAAAAACCTCCAAAACTTTTGTGTATATGAGTGTTTGGCCTGCCTGTTAAGTACATCATGTGTGTGTGTGCATGTGTATCAAGCAGAGCCGAGCAGGATACTTTATGTGAACTAGAAGTTCTGGATGGTGATGTTTAATTGCCATGTGGGCGAGCTTGGACTGAACTTGATGTTTTTATGCACAGCGAGCAGACCAGTGTTACTGACTTCTGAACACTTCTCTGTCAAGACTCTCTCCATTCTTAATTTTAATTTAATTTTTATGTTTTTGGTCTCTGAGACAAGGTCCATCCTGTATCAGCCGTCTGGTATAGGGAACCTCCTATGCGTAGCAACATAGCGCCTGAACTTGAACGTCAGGAGAGCCCACCTCTGTCATCCTGACTGGTAATTGGGATTAAGAGATTGTGCACATGCCCAGCTTACCTAATCTTAGTTATGATGAGAACAAGGCTGCCTCAGCTTGAATACTGAAATGACGGCTTAAGTGTAAGCCCTCAACGATCCATCTCAGTTTCTGCCTTCCACACTGTAGGTTAACAGGTACATAATTGACATGTACCAGTTTTTTAATGGGGTTGGTAATCAGTGATGCTACAGGGGTCTTGTTTGTGCCATGGTTGTGTACTTATAACTGGTATTGTGTATAGTTGAAAATATAATTGCTGAGTGGTGCTATGGCAGAAACATGTCTATTAAATTCCTAGACTTGGAGGCAGGAGGACAGGCAGATCTTATGTGAGTTCAAAGGCAGCCTAGGTCTATCATAGCAAGTTCCAGGCAGTGGGAGCTTTAACAGGGAGCCCCTGTCAAAAAGACAACCAGAAAAAAAAAAAAAAGAAAATAAGCAAAAAGAATAAATGCTGGTATAAACGGTGGTCTCTGACAATAACAACTAATTTTTTCAGAAATAAAATCATAGTGAGATTGCTGGATATGTACTGTAATTTTTAAGTTTTTAAATTATTTGAGAACCCCATGATGTTTCGTAATAGGCCAAAAAACTTGATACCTCTGGGCTGGAGAGATGGGTCAAGTGGTTAAGAGGAGCATCTGTACTGTTCATAGTCAGAGTATCACCGGTTCAGAATTATCCCAGCACAACATGGCGGCTGAACAGTCTATGTGTGATTCCAAGTTTCCCAGGGAAAATTGACATCCCTTCTTTCTGACTCTCTGCTAGCATTGACACGTGGTGCCCTAACCTACAATCAATTTTTATGTTGAGTCATAAAAAAGAAGATAAATCCACTTGTACAAGAGCATGCAAGAATTACCATTTACTTTTGTGTCCACTAGCCTTGATTAAATGTAAGCATATTCGGACTACATTTCATAAGCCTGAATTTGATGTATAACAGGTGCTTAGGACTGATCGTTTGCTAGAAGTTCGGATTCTTCTGATTGGACACTGCAGTGTTCAAGATAGGGTGATTAAAGAGCTCACAAATTGCGCACTCTGCTTCATTTATGGTTTTTGTTCAGCTTGTTTCATTAAACTTGGGACAAATTCACTGCTTCAGACCTTGATGATTAGACATGATTATATTCATTTAAAGAGTATTCACAATGTAATCTCCTCTTTAACGGCTAATGCACAAGAGGATAGAACTAGGAGTTCTAGGATTTACTCTACGGAACGTTTACAGAGTCTTAGCTCTAGAATTCTTGAATTGAACCTAGAAGCGGACTCTCATGGGCCCAGACTTTTCAGACAAGTGGATTCTCAAAGGAGAACAGGGGAATCCTCATGGCTGGATCACAATCCATGTCTTGAGACTGATCTCAATTTTTCTAAGTGAGCCATCTCTTCATGGATTCGAAAGGCCGCTGTCTTAGATCTATCCCAGTGCTATTTAAGTCCTTATTTTCTTCTGCACTTCTGTGTGCGATCTGCGATCCGTGACAATAGATTGTGTCCTTATTCTTTCCATCTGCTCCGTTGTCTTCTATATTTTTTCTTCTCACGGATGATGGGTTGCATACAAAGACAGCAAAGAAAAGGAAAACTGTGCCTATTGCAGCAAATGCTCTCAGCAGGCAGGAGGTCTTGCCGCCGCCCACCAGCTCCCACTCTCGGACACTGATGATGTGGGTGGTGTTTTGCATCTCTTCCGCCAATTGGCTTAGTGTTTTTTTTGAATTCTCTATGTTCATCTCCGAAGCATGTGCTTGTCAGTCAGTAACTTACCCTTAGACTGTAATTTTCCACGTGGATGCCTAAATTGCTTTGTTTGAAATAGGGTTCCGATGATGCTCAGGGCATTGTACAACTTTTCGGCCAGCCATGAGGCTGGCACAGGAGAAGCTTCTGTCGCAATAATAAAGTCACGAGATTCTTATGTGATCAAGGCCACTGCTTAAGTATGTGTGCATGTATAAAAAAAGAAATCAAGCTGGGTGGGCGTGTAGCTTGTTTGGATCTGATTTCTTGAGCTTATGTGTCATCAAAGTATTGGCTGCAAGCCAAAGTGTTGATGATTGTCTAAAGTTTTGGAAGTAAGGGTCAAGTCTTCCGGCAGTAGGAGAGTGATCAGTCATTAGCTCGAGCCATCTGGATAAAAACATTGGTTTGCCTGGGAACGTTGAAGGATGGTGCCTAGACGGGAACTCAGAACTGATAAGCGCTCTCCTGTTTGCCTAAAGATGTTAGCTGTAAGAAGCCATGGTGTTTACTGGATCATGTGTGTGGCTGGTTGCATGTGATGTTGCTGCGAAGTCTGGTTGATTCATTTATATATAAACGCTACATGGATAATAAAGATGCCCTTGACCTAGAAACGCATACTCCAGAGGTTTGTGTGTTTTTGGTTCAGTGATACGCAGCACATACTCCTCGCTAGTCATTCGAATCATGGGCAGTCGCCTTGCTTATCTCCATATGAGCTATTCTATGAGGTGGCTGGGTAATGATGCATCCGGCAAGTGGTCACGCTTTGTAATTGCACAGTCATTGGAGGCTGACCTATGTGAGTTTAAGGCTAGCCTGTGTTATACTATAATAAGTTCCAAGCTAGCTGGGGCTAAAGGTAGACACTGTCTCAAAAAAAAAAAAAAAAAAAAAAAAAAAAAAAAAAAAAAAAAAAAAAAAAAAAAAAAAAAAATTAAAATTTTTTTCTTTTGATTGTGTTTTATGTGGTTGTATATTTTGCCTGTCAATGGATTGTAAATTGCTTCCAGCATTTATCCAATACCAATAGGAGGCCATAAGAAGGGGCAATGGAATCCCCTGGCCTGGAGTTAGTTCACCATGTTGCTGATGGAAATGATGCATAGGTCTGAGAAGAGCAGCCAGGGCTCTTAACAATGACCCATCTCTCCATGCGCAGTGTATATGATTTCTTAATACAGGGCAGAGGGTAAACATTTCTGTTCAAAGATGTAAGGTAAGAGGATGGATAAAAAGGCTGGTGTCTTAGAAACAGCAGGAAAAAGTCAGCCTTAAGCCGTATATGTTCTCCATGTTTGCTACTAAGCTTGTGGTGGCATTGTCGGCGCCCAGCATAGCTATTGGGCAAATCCATCGGTCAGCTTGTCTGGCTGGGGGGGATCATTGTGTCCGATTTGTGTCATAGCTTTGCTTGTGGGCTTTTAATTCTTTCTGTCTGCGTAATAGGTACTACCTTTTTGAGCAATGCAATGTATCTCTGGTAAGTTCACTTCGAGACAATTCGACGATTCTAATTGATGCTGATGCAAGGATCAACCATGATACATCCAGTGCTGATATCAGCTTGCATTGGGGTATTGGTGCAGTGATATTCATGAATCCCTCTCGTTCATATCTTAATGTCCTGATGTACTGTACATTACAAGTTAACCTTTGAACCATTTTAAAATGTGAGTTATTATTATTAAGCATTGGTGAGTATATGTGTTCACGTTTGTGTAAGAGTAGTGTTGTAATGTGATAAGGTGAGGATAGAATCTATTTAGAGTTAATGAGTTCTTTTTCGATACTGTGAATTTCTGAAGATGATCGAGCTCGAGGTTGTTAAGCTTGCATAAGAAAAGCATTTTTTTTTAACATGCAGTGAGCACATGGCTCACGAGCCATGTTGAGTTCAGAGTCTTTTTTGAAAAATATTTTGTTATAAAATAGTTTTTTTTTTTTTTTTTTTTTTTTTTTTTTTTTTTTTGTGTGTGTGTGTCTGCCTGGGTATGTGCATCTGACTGAAAGGTCCCCTCAGAGTTGAGAAGAGTGTTAGATTTCTTGTAGCTGGAGTTATAGATGGTTTGTTAGCCACATGTGGGTGATTGGGATCAAACCAGGGTTTTACATGAGATCAGTCGGTGCTGTGTCTAGTGTTTGTCTTTCGCATTGTGTTGACAAAACACTCTGACAACACCAATTTGGGGAGATGGTTTATTCGCTTAACTCGTCACTGGGGTTACACCAGTTTATACGACTCTGGAGCAAATGGAAGTGTCAGGGTCAGGAATGGAGGTCAGTGAGCTGAGAGCATGCAGCCGATGGGTAGGTAATAATCTGTTGTATTGGTGCTCCCGATTGGCTGGCCATGCCAGCGGTCTTATTATATAAGGTACACAACAACGCTTGCTCAGGTGGCATACTATGTGTGGGTCTGGCCATTCCCGACAGTGCTTGGATTGTACGAATCAAGAGAATACTCCACAAGATGTGCGACACAGGCCATACAATTGGAGCAATTCCCATATTTGAGGCTCCTCAAAGCTGCTTGTGTAA
The DNA here is from genome assembly GCA_009823505.1 of Rhizomys pruinosus. NCBI lineage: Eukaryota > Metazoa > Chordata > Mammalia > Rodentia > Spalacidae > Rhizomys > Rhizomys pruinosus. The sequence goes on from VZQC01011677.1 coordinate 965,161, forward strand.
GTGTGAATAAATGCTATATGGCCTATAAATTGGACCGCCTTGCAACTTACTCACAAACAATCACTATTTAAACACGTGACCTTGTCTAGTGTATTTCCCAAAAGTAATGATGTGTAAGCTAATAAATCTAAGCTCAGGTACAAGATTTAATAAGCCATAGTCCTTAAATTGTCCAAATGCTTAAAAGTTTGGTCTATTAAAAGACTCAACTATGGGCTACTGTAAAATCCAAAAAAAGTACTATCTTATTTCAAAAGGGATGAGAATTCAGGCCACTCTGAATAATAAGTTCATGTCCGAGAGGTAAGGGCGTAGGAAGCTTGGGATTCGACTCAGATCTTTCTGGTCTCCAAGAGTTTATGCAGTCTGTCTCCGATCTGCATTTCTGTGGCAGCACACAGCTCATCTTGAAGTGCCCAGGCAACTCACATTTCACGACATGCTTGTGCTTATTGGTGGTATCATGGTCCTGTGGCATCTCCAAAAAGTCTGGGGGTACTAAGACGAGGCAAGTTACTCGCCATGTCTCTCTACCTCTTCCTGGTTGCAGAAAGCCGTTTGTAGCTTCTCTCCTGACTGTTAGCAATCTGGGGTCTTAACAGCAAGCCATGAGGGTGCAGTCTCAGCAATGGATGCTTCTTGACCTCCTCAACGTGCAAGTCCTTCATCTCCGCTCGTGTGACTACGCTCAAATTTTCAACGACTAGGAGATCATATATGGGACTCTGATCTACAGTTACAATGAATCTGTTCATGATTAACATGGAGCTGGACCTATTTGGACCACAGCGTGTCTGGTGTGCTGACCCTTGAAGAACTCTTGCGAAGAAGTTTACACAGTGATGGCTCGGTCTCATTGTTTATTTATAAGCTGTTCTTCAGCCCAGCTACCAGAGCTCATGTCATTTAAAAAGATTTCTCCTTCAGTTCTGGATCTCTGTTACTGTAATTCTATTCTTCGCAGCCTGAGCAGAAACACGATTACACAGTCTGATTGAGTTCTGTTCGCTTGAAACCTTAGTATAACTTACTAAACCAGGCTCCTCATTCTAGCAAACCTAGTCAAACTGGCTCAGAGATCTCGACAGCAACCAAATATTAGGGATTCAAGTGATTTCCAGAACTAAAGTTCTAAAAGCCTCACAATAGCTTGTCCCGAAAACATCAAGGTCAGAGAGTGTCACAGTGGGCAACCCCACTCTCTGGTACCAATTATGTTTAGTTTGTCTTCCATTGCTGTAGAAAACACTCTTAACTGAACAAAACTTGGGGAGGAGGGTCTATCAGGTTACATTCCTGAGGTCACAGTGATAGTCATTAGGAAGCTGTGATGGAGTTAATTCTGGATTGTAACATACGTGACTGGACTTAAGGAAAAGTTAAGAAGAAGAAGGGTCTTTCTTGTATATGGACATCAAGATGGCCACCCAAATGTGGGCGTTTCTTTCTGCTGGCAGGCAGTATTTAAGGCCACGGCAGCGAGAGCTGGCCCCTTTTTCCTCCTTCGGCTTCTCTCATCTGGTGAGTATGTCTTGCTGCCGTGATCAACCTTTCAGATCCCGGTGGTACTGAGACCGGAGAATTTCTGGAAATCCATTCGGATGCTTCACAGCATTAGACTGGGAAATCTGAGAGATCCAGCCTTTGTGGAATGAGCAGTTTCGCCTGGATTACCCGGCCTCTTCCAGTTTGGCGCTACTTGTGTGAGTCTCCGATCACGTTGAGTAAATCAATTAAATTGGGTATAATAGTTATATATATTCATGTCTGTTGTCTTCTGTTTTCATGTTAGAGATACCTGACTAAACGCGGAGCCCAAGGCAGGAATCAGGGCAGGAATCTGGAGGCTGGAGCTGAAGCGCAGGCCATTGAGGAATGCTGATTACTGGCTTACTATCCTGGCCCATGCTCAACCTACATCTTAAACAATACACACAATCTCTTCAGGGGTGGTATCACCCACAATAGCCTGGGCCCTCCTCCTATCACTCAACAATCAAAATAATACCCAGCAGACATGGCCACAGCCCAGACCCATGGAGGAAATTCCCATATTGAGGCTCCCTCAACCCAACTTCAAGTTGACACTAAAGCTTCCCAGCACAAGTGCTATCTTAACTTAGGGTAAAATCTTCAGCTGAGGTTCAGTCCTTGATTTCAAATAAGGGCAGGTATCTGAGAAGACAACCCTGGGTCTGCTGTCTGTTATCTTTCTGACTGTGGGATGTTCAGATGAATGTTGTACTTAAGGTAGAACGTATCTTGAGGATTTGTGACAGCGCATCTCCTGGACTAGATCTGGAATGAAAAAAGAAAAACAAAAAGAGGGAACAACAACGCAGAGCCCAGCTTATTTGCCCCGTTTCTTTATTTGGGCTTATGTGACAGCATCTGAGTTATGTTTAAGCCTCTGTTGGATGGTTTCCTACGTGTGGACTATCTCTCGCAACCATGGGAAAATAAACTCCTTACAATTAAATTGCATCTTGTTTTGGGATATGTTTCACAGAAATGAGAAATAATTGAAAAAAGCTAAGTTTGTGCTGCTAGCTCTATGTGGTGCTTCCCTATTGATGCAAAGTGCAGAACGCTCTGTGAGTATTCATAGCTGAACCCGGTGAGAAACACTTCCTAGGTAGCAATTTCTATTTGGTATATAATATGGAGATCTGACGTCCGAACCTCCACATGCTATAGTGACAACAATCTTAAAAAACTTTGCACTTATTATAATTCTAGCTAATCTCATGACAGGATTGGTCTGTGCTCTCAAAGACTCTTTCTGTCTCCTTCTTCATTATTATTATTTAAATTTTTATTTATTTATTGTATGTGTATGTAATGTACTGTTGCATGTAGGCTTGTGCTCGTGTCTGCAATTGTGTGAGGTCAGAAGAGGGCGTAAAGTTTCATTGGAATGGAAAGTTAAAGATGGTTCTCGGCTGACATGTGTGTGCTGGGAATCAGACCCGGTCCTCTGCAAAGCAGTGCGGGTGCTCTTACCATGAGCTTCCAGCTTTTCTTCCTTATTTTAAAAAATTTAATATATTGAGAGAGATTAAGAGGGCAGCTCCCAGGGTGGCAAGCACAGTGTGAGCAGTTAAGGCAAAGTCAAGGGAGGGGGACCTGGGATCCACCTGTGAACACTGGGGAGCACCTGAGGTGGTCAGAGGGCACTTGAATCCTTCGTGACTACAGTTGATGTGCTAGACATGCGCACAGGACATTGGAGAAAGCAGAACCCAGTGGGGTGCTGGGCTTCTCCCATAAGAACCAGGTAAGACCTTGGGGGCTGGCTAGGGGTGGTTATGTGAGTGTTCTCTGGAGGGATGAATGGTAGGCTAGCTCTACTTGGAGGGGGTTCTTAGTGCCAGCAGCAGAGGTTTTAGATCCCACCACAAGATGGAGCAACTGGGGCCTTGGGTGTGGGTTCCCCATGCTGAGGGGTTTGGGCCAGTTTAATGGTTGCTAGCTCTGGTCCCTGGAGGATCTGATCTAGTTCTGGTCTGTCCGTACATAAGTATGAGGTAGAGTTGAAACTAAACTTAAACAACCTGTATCCCTAAATACGAAGACAATAAGAATATCTGAAGGATGATAATGCAAAGTCAGCTTCAATCACGAATGAAATATCTAAGCTATTCACAAGAGAATCACAACCAAAAAAGAAAGAAGATAGATAAGCAAAGGAAAAAAACGTAATAATGTGAAAAACCCAAATGATAAGCTTCTGCCAAATACTACTAGTCTTATTGAAGAATCCTGTAGTGAAGACTCCCTAGATTGTACTAGGATATAATTTTTTTTTTTTTTCTTTTAGCCAGGTCGTCCCTATAGCTCATAGTGGTGACTCACTATGTAGACAGCTGGCCTTGAAGACCGAAGAGATTTGTCATGAGTGCGTGGAATGATGGCATGCATCCCACGCTGGTTAAATACATTCTTCGCTGTCATTGAACTCTGGTTCTCTGCAAGGGCAGTTGGCGTTCTTAACTGCTGAGTGCCATTCCAGCATGATATATATCCTAAAAGGAACTACTATTAAGCATGAAAAGAAATAATAAGAACACCATAAAGAAATGAAAGAGCTTAAAGAAGATAGGGATAAATAAATTAAAAGATATGAATAAAGCTGTAGAAAGAAATACAAAAGATAGAGAACGATTGAAGAAATTTAGCTGAAATGAAAAAGGAAGTCAACCACCACAAATAGATTGGCGAGGATGGGAGAAAGCTTCGATAACAGAATGGACGAAGTAGAAAATAGAATATCAAGACGGAAAGACAACAATGGAAGAACTGGATAAATCAAAGCAATAGATTATGAAAAATTTAGAAAGNAAAAAAAAAAAAAAAAAAAAAAAAATGAGAGGACAGGGGAAGGAAAAGTCACTGGCCTGCCTTTCAAGGGCTATGAGGACCTTGTCCCGCTCACCACTTCTCTGTCTTTGCTTCCTGGCTGGGCAGGTAAGGATCTTTGATCTGCCATTTGCTTTCATCATTTGTTGTGGCTTTGTCACAGGCCCAGAAGGCAAAACGAAAATGCCCAGGCCATGATGGACCAAAACCTCTTGAAACCATGAACCCAAACAACCTTATCCTCCATTTAGTTGGTTTTTCTCAGGCATTTTGTCATAGTGACAAGCTGACTAACCAGTTTGCTCTGAATAAACTTAAACTTTATTAATACAAGGCTGGAGAGATGGCTCAGGGTTTAGGAGTACTGGTGGCTCTTGCAGATGACCTGGGTTCAATTCTCCACATGGTACCTAAAAAAACATCTGTTAACTCCAGTTCCAGGGGATCCAGCGTCCTCTTCTGATCTCCTTGGACATTGCATGACACAGGTGCATTTACATACATGCAGGCAATACACTCATACACATAGAATAAAAATCAATAAAATTTCACTAATACTAAAATAATGGCCAAGAAAAGAGATGAAAATAAAACAGCTGGAAAAATATGATAGTGGTGGAGGACAAAGTTGAGCCAGCACTGGGTTGGTTAGAAGTCTCCCCAGATGGAATACTTTTTTTTTTATTGACTGACTTGATTCTTTATAAAACAAATACCCCTCCATTCTTTATATAACAAATTATATCTTCCATAAAATGGGTTTATTATAGACAATCAACAGACAAAGGTTAAAAAAATAAACATTGTACAGGGACAAATAGTTGTTTAGTCATGGCAATCTAATACCCCAACTAATATTAATAAAAAAACCTTTTAAAAACATGAATTTATTTTTTTTTTTTGTCTTTTTTGAGATAGGGTCTCCCTGTAGTTGTAGCTGTCCTGGAAGTCACTTTGTAGCCCAGGCTGGCTTCTAGCTCGCTTTGTAGCTGAGGATCTGAGGATGGCCTTGAACTCTTGATCCTCTTGCTTCTACTTCCCTAGTGAGGGATTACAGGCTTAATCCAGGATACTTAGCATTCGTAGCATTGTGTGTGTGTGTGTGTGTGTGTGTGTGTGTGTGTGTGTGTGTGAATGTATGTGTATGGGATATGCTTGCCTGAATGAGTATGTGTGGAGGCCAGAAGTTGATGTTAGAATTTCTTCCTCAGTTGATTCTCCATCTTTATTTATTTTTAATTAAAAAAAAAAAACTTTTGGCTGGGCGTGGTGGCGCATGCCTTTAATCCTAGCACTTGGGAGGCAGAGGCAGGTGGATCTTTGTGAGTTCAAAGCCAGACTGGTCTACAGAGTGAGTTCCAGGTCAGCTGGTCTATAGGGAGACCCTGTCTCGAAAAGACCAAAAACAAAAAAAACCTCCAAAACTTTTGTGTATATGAGTGTTTGGCCTGCCTGTTAAGTACATCATGTGTGTGCAGTGTTCAAGCAAGGCCAGCAGAGGGAGTGCGATCCTTTGGAACTAGAGTTCTGGATGGTTGTTATCTGCCATGTGGCTGCTGGGAACTGAACCTATGTTTTATGCAAGAGCAGCCAGTGCTCTGAACTTCTGACCCTTCTCTTCAGACCTCTCTCCATCTTAATTTTTTAATTTAATTTTTATTTTTTGGTCTTTTTTGAGACAGGGTCTCCCTGTATCCCCAGCTGGACTGGAACTCACTATGTAGGCTAGGCTGACCTTGAACTCAGGAGATCCACCAGCCTCTGTCTCCTGACTGTTGGGATTAAAGGCATGTGCCACCATGCCCAGCTCCATCTTAGTTTTGAGACAGGGTCTCTCACTGAATCTGAAGCTGGCTAGTATGCCCCAGGATCTCTCAGTTTCTGCCTCCAGCACTTAGGTTACAGGTACATATTGCCATGTCCAGTTTTTACATGGGTGTTGGTATCCTGAACTCAGGTCCTGTGTGCCATGTTTTCTTTACTGCTATTGGTTGTTGAAAATAATGCTGAGCTGGGCATGGCAGCACATGCCTTTAATCCTAGCACTTGGGAGGCAGAGGCAGGCAGATCTTTGTGAGTTCAAGGCCAGNTACAGAGAGACCCTGTCTCAAAAAGACCAAAAGAAAAAAAAAAAAAAAAGAAAAAAGGAAAAAAGAAAATAATGCTGTAGTAAACATGGGTGCGTACTCTGACAAACCAACTGAATTTTTTTCAGAAATACAATCAGTAGTGAGATTGCTGGATTGTACTGTAGTTTTAGTTTTAATTTTTTGAGAAACCCCCATGCTGCTTTCCGTAATAGGCAAAAACACTTGTACTGGGGCTGGAGAGATGGCTCAGTGGTTAAGAGCACTGACTGCTCTTGCAGAGGACCCGGGTTCGATTCCCAGCACCCACATGGCGGCTGAGAACCGTCTTTGACTCCAGTTCCAGGGAAATCTGACACCCTCTTCTGACCTCTGCAGCATTGCATGACACGGGTGCACCAACCTACATGCATTTTTTTATGTGTACATAAAAAAAAAAATCCACTTGTACCAAGAGCATGCAAGAATTCCATTTACTTTGTGTCCTCACTAGCACTTGTTAACTGTAATCATTTTGACTACATTCATCCTGATTGGAGTTATAACAGGGACTTAGGAACTGTGTTTGCTAGAAATTCGGATTCTTCTCTTGGACCTGCAGTGTCCAGTGGGTGATTAAAAGCAGGCCACAACTTTGCGCCTCTGCCTTCATTTTGGTTTTGTTTCCCTTTTTTCCTTAAACTTTGGGACAAATTCCTGCTCAGCTCTGCATGTAGACATGTTAATCATTTAAGCAGTATTCATCATGTAATCCTCCCTTTTAAGGCTGAATGCACCAAGATGGATAACTAGGAGTTTCTAGGATTTACTGGAACGTTTCCAGTGTTTAGCTCTAGAATTCCTTGAATGACCCCCAGAAGCGGACTCTCATGGCCCCAGACCTTTCAGGAACAGTGGATTCTCAAAGGAGCAGGGGATCCTCATGGCTGGATCACACCATGTTGAGACTGTTCATCTAAGTGGAAGCCATCTTCTCATGGGAATCGAATTGCGCCGCCCTTCCAGGATGATGGGTCTGATACAAAGACAGCAAAGCAAAAGGAAACTGTGCCCTAATTGCCAGCAACTTCCTCAGCAGGCAAGGAGGTTGCCCCGCCCACCAGCTGCAACCACTTCCGGACCCTGATGATGCTGGGTGTGTTATGCAATCTCATTCAGCACTTGGCTTTGTTTTTTTTTTATTCTCTATGCATCCTCAAGCCATGTCTGTCACTCAGAAAACTACCCTTAGACTTATTTTCCACCCGTGGCTGCCCTAAATTGCTTGGTTTTGAGATAGGGCTTCCTGTTGCTCAGGCTGTCCACAAACTTTAGGCCAGCCAGGGCTGCACAGTGAGACCCTGTCAAATACAAAAGTCCAGAGTCTCTTATGTGACTCAAGGCAAACTCTTAGTTGTGTGCCTGTATAAAAAAACAAATCAAGCTGGGTGGGGTGGCTTGTTGGATCTGATTTCTGAGCCATGGGCCCACAAGTACCTTGAGCCTGCACTAAAGTTTGATGACTTGTCTATAAGTTTTGAAAGTAAGTCAAATTCCGCATAGGAATGACTCAGCATAGCTCGACCTGAAAAAATGGCTTTGCCTGGGAACGTTGAAAAGGACGGTCGCCTAGACGCGGCCCAGACGCGCTCCTGTTTGCCTAAGATGTAGCTAAGAAGCCTGGTTACCTGGACGATGTTGCTGGTTGCCAGGATGTGGCTGCGAAGTCTGGTTATCATTATATATAAACCGCTACTGGATACATTAAAACGAGCTTTGCCTAGACGCACTCCAGGTCTTGTGTGGTTTTTGTTCAGGATCACCAGCACTCACTCCCTCGCTCAGCTCCATCCCAATCAGCGGCCAGTCCGCCCTTCTCTCTCCACAGAGCATCAGAGGTGGCTGGGTAATTAGCTCCGGCAGTGGCTCACGCCTTTAATCACAGCACTTGGGAGGCTGATCTCTGTGAGTTCAAGGCCAGCCTGTTCTACATATAAAGTTCCAGGCCAGCTGGGGCTACAGGGAGATCCTGTCTCAAAAAGACCAAACCAAACTGAGCTGAACCAAACCAAGCCAAAGTTATATACTTCTTAAATTTTTTTCTTTTGATTTGTTTTATGTGTGTATATTTTGCCTGCATGGATTTAAATGCACCACATTATCCAATACCCATGGAGGCCATAAGAGGGCACTGGATCCCCTGGAACTGGAGTTAGTCACCATGTGCCTGCTGGGAACTGAGCATAGGTCTGGAAGAGCAGCCAGGGCTCTTAACCACTGACCATCTCTCCAGCCCAAGTTATATATTTCTAACATACAGAGGCACAGGGTAAACATTTCTGTTCCAAAATGAAGGAAGAGGAGGATAAAAAGGATGGTCTTAAACCCAGCAGGAAAAACACCAAACCCTATAGTTCTCCATGTCTAGCATCTAAGGCTTGTGGTGGCATTGTCTGGGCCCCAGCAGGCTTGGGCAATCCCACCCGTCCAGCTCTGCTGCTGGGGGGGACATGTGTCCTCCCCATTGTGTCAGCTTTGCTTGGGGCTTATATCTTTCTGTGCTAATGTACTACCTTTTCTGGCATCCCATGTATTCTGGTATATCCACTTCATACTTCACATTCTAGAGCTTGATGCAGGGAATCCAACCATGTTACACAGTGCCTGAGCTCAGTTGCTTTGGGGAATATTGGTGCATGTCTCCATGACTCCCTCCTCATTCTTGTCTCCTGATAACTTACATTACAGTTAACCTTTTGAAACATCTTTTAAATTTGAGTTATTATTATTAGCATGTGTGTGAGTATATGGTATATTTGTGTAAGTGTGTGTATGTGTAAGGGTCAAAGGATACTTTTAGGAGTTAATATTCTTTTTCTACTGTGAATTCTGGAGATCGAGCTCAGGTTGTTAAGCTTGCATAGAAAGCATTTTTTTTTAACCCAGTGAGCCATCTCACCAGCCCATGTGAGGTTCAGTCTTTTTAAAATATTTTTAATTAAAAAAAATTTTTTTTGTATGTGTATGAATGTATTGTCTGCATGTACGTTTGTGCACCCGTGTCCTGCAATGCCTTGGAGGTCAGAAGAGGGTGTCAGATTCCCGTGGAACTGGAGTTCTCCTGGAATTGGAGTTACAGATGGTTCTTAGCCACCATGTGGGTGCTGGGGATCAAACCCGGGTCCTCTACAAGAGCAGTCGGTGCTTGTTCTAGTTTGTCTTCCATTGCTGTGACAAAACACTCTGACCAACACCAACTTGGGGAGGAAAGGGTTTATTCAGCTTACATCTCCTGGGTCACAGTTCATCACTTAGGGAGCCCAAGGCAGGAACTCAGGGCAGGAACCTGGAGCTGAAGCACAAGCCATGGAGGAATACTGTTTATTGGCTTGCTCCCCTGGCCCATGCCCAGCCTGCC
>VZQC01011677.1:982155-999951 GCA_009823505.1 Rhizomys pruinosus
GGGGAGAAGCTTGGTGGGTCAAGGGAAGGCATGGTCAAAAAAACAACCACAGGAAAAGTGGGAAAAAAAAAAAAAAAAAAAAAAAAAAAAAAAAAAAAAAAGAAACAGCACAAAGCAATGACTCAACTCAAAATACTTGAAAGACAACAACTAATGACTCTGAAACCTAAAAGACAAGAAATAACAGAAATCAGAGCAGGAGAAATAACAGAAATCAAATCATTTTCTATTTAATGAAATAGAAAAATAGAACAACACAAAGAATCAATGAATCTAAGAGCTGGTTCTTTGAAAAGATAAGTGAGACAGACAGACAGACCCCTAGCCCAGCTAACAAAAAGAAAGAAAGAACAACTTTAAATCAAGAAAATTAGAGATGAAAGGGGAAAGATTACAACAGATAATGAAAATGATAAAGAAAATTATGTGTGAATACTTTAAAAATCTATACTTTACTAAGTTTGTAAACCTAAAAGAAAATGGATGAATATCTGAAAATTGGGACTCACCAAAGCTCAACCAAGAAGAGATAAATAGTATAAACAGACCCATAACATATGAGGAAATTGAAAAAGTAATACAAAACTTCCCAAATAAAAAAAGCTCAGGCCCAGATGGATTTACACAGCAGAATTTTATCAGACATTTAAAAAAGACCTACAACCAACATTACTTAAGTTATTTAAAAGGATAGAAGAGGGTGACCTCTTAAATTCCTTCTATGAAGCAAGCATCACTTCAATACTAAAACCAGGAAAAGATACAAAGGGGAACACTTAGTCACTGCTGCTGGGCTTGCAAACTCATGCAGCCCCTATGGAAAGTAGTGTGGAGAACACTTAGACAAAAAAAATGAACCTACCAAGTGACCCAATTATACCACTCCTAGGTATACACCCAAAGGATGCATCCTACAGCGAGATATGTGCACAGTCATGTTTATTGCTGCTCTTTTCACAATCGAAAAGAGCTAGAAGCAGCACAGGTGTCCCTCAACTGATGAGTGGATAATGAAGATGTGGTACATTTATACATGATGAAGGGACAACATGGGAAAGTTGCAGGATAATTCCACACCAAGCTCTACCAACCCTGTAGGAGATTTCTACAGTGGGATCCCTCTGGGGGTGACCCAGGACACAGATCTTAGAGGAAAAATTGCAGACCTATTCAGAGAAATCAAAGAATATAAAGAACAAGTCAGAGAACTAAGGAGAGAGAATGAAAAACTCAAGAAGGACCTAGAGGGAGACAATGACAAACTTCGGAAAGAGCTGCAGGGAGAAAATGACAAACTTCAGAAAGAACTAGAAGGAGAAAATGACAAACTTCAGAAGGAAGTGGAAACACTGAAAAAGGAAGGCAACCAGCGAAGCAAGGAGCTATAAGAAAGAGATTGAGATGCTCCAAAATGAAGTGGAAATTCTAAAGAAATCACAGGATGAAATGAAAAAGGAAATGGAACACTCATCCAATCAAGAGGAAAGGAATGGAAAAAGCCTCAGAAATAGAATGGAGGAAACAGAACAAAGAATACCAGACCTGGAAGATAACACAGAACAACTAAAAAGCTCAAGTAAGCTGGGCATGATGGTGCTCGCTTTTAATCCTAGTACTAAGGAAACAGAGGCAGACGGATCTTTGTGAGTTCAAGGCCAGCCTGGTCTACACAGTGAGTTCCAGGAAAGCTGGGGCTACAGGGAGACCCTGTCTTGAAAGACCAAAAAAAAAAAAAAGCTCAAGTAAAGATTATGAAAAATTTAAAAATATACAAAAGTAGAATAACCAGGAACTGTGGGACACTATGAAAAGTTCAAACCTCTGCATCATAGAAATAGAGGAAGAAGAATCCCAAGCCTGCCTTCTTTTACTGTACACAACAACCTGCCTAGGGTGGCACCACTCATTGTGGGCTGGGTCCTCCCACACTGCTCAACAATCAGACAATACTCCACAGATGTCGGCACAGGCCAATCCAATGGAGCCAATTCCCCAACCGAGGCTCCCTCAATCCAGGTGTGTCAGGTTGACACTAAAGCTATCCAGCACAATTGACCTCTTGTCAACTTGACACACAAAACACATCACTATTAAACCACCACCTTTCCAGTTCTTATCCCCAAAGTATGATATTAACATTAATCACAACCCAAGACAGTACAACCTTAAAAGCCCCACAGTCCTTAAAATGTCCAAATGCTTAAAAGTTCAGTCTATTAAAAGTCTCTTAACTGTGGGCTGCTGTAAAATCCAAAACAAGTACTGTCTTATTTCAAAGGGATGAATCAGGCACTCTCAAACAAAAACCTAAGTCCAGCAAAGTAGCTCAAGGCTGGACACCTGGGATTCAACTCAACGATCTTCTGGACTCCAAAAGGGTTTCGGCAGCTCCCCTCTCTGACTCTGCATCCATGGCACATCCACAGCTCATCTCGCATGCCCAGGCCAATCCAATTCCAAACACCTGCCGCTGCTTTTGGTGGTCATCCCAGGGTCCTGGCATATCCATTATGCTGGGGTCTCCATTGCAATTGATGCTGCATCTTCACCAATGGCCCCTCTTGGCCTCACAGGGGGCTGAGCCTCAGATTCTCTCCATGAACCACCTTGCATCCGGTTCTTCACTGCACCTTAGGTGCACTTCCACCAATTGGTCTTTCCTAACCTCATCTCAAAGTGCCAAGCCTCGCTGCTCTCTATGACCCCCTCAAATATCAACAACCCGGAACCATATAGGAGGCTCTTACAAGTTACCAAGTCATGCTTCTGGCTTGAAGAATGGAGGCTCAGGCCCCTTCCTGGATCACAGCTTCTGTGTGCTGACTCCTGAAGAAATTCTTTCCCAGAAGATTTCACCCCAATGATGCTAGTCTCTTTGTTACTTATGCTGATTCTTCAGCCCCAGCTAACCAGCATCAATGGTCCGCAGTACAACAAATATTTCACTTCAAGGTTCTGGTCTCTTGTTACTATACAGCTGAATTTCTTCAAGGCTCGCAAGCTGACAAGAACCCACAGATTACAGCCCTGATGATCTCTATTCGCCCTTTGAAAACTAGAAACTTCAAAAGCCTAGCCTCAATCTTATACAACTCCTTCAGCAAAACCTGCTCCAAAAGCTCCACAGCAACAATTTTAGGCATTCAATGATCTTCCAGCCCAATTCGCAAATGCTTCCACAATCCTTCCCCAAAACACCAACAGGTCAGGTCTGTCACGCAATGCCCACTCTCTGGTACCCCTGAATTTCTGTCTATTTTGTTTTCAATTGCTGTGACCAAAAACTCTGACCAAATACCCAACTTGGGGAGGAAAGGGGTTTATTCATCTTACATCCTTCTGGTTATCAAAGTTCTCACTCAGGGAGCCCAAGGCAAAGAACTCAGGCAGGAACCTGGAAGCAGATGCTGAAGCACAAGTCATGGAGGAAATGCTGTTTCTTGGCTTGCTTCCCCTGGCTCATGCCCGGCCTGCCTCTTATACTGTACACAACAAACCTGCCCAGGTGGGGACTCATTGTGGGCTGGTCCTCCCATACTGCTCAACAATCAAGACAAGTACCCACAGATGTGGGCATAGGCCAATCCAATGGAGCCAATTCCCAACTGAGGCTTCCTCAACCCAGTGGCGTCAAGTTGGACACTAAAGCATCCAGGAAGCAACCTTAAATATTAATGGACTAAAACTCCCCAATCAAAAGAACAAGACTGGGAGATGGATTAGGAAACAAAACCCATCTAATGTGCTGTCTGCAAGAAACCCATTTCAACGTCTCTAGGATAGGAACCAAGTTAGGGTGAAGGGATGGAAAAATACTTCAAGCAAAATAGTACCAAAAAAAAAAAAAAAAAAAAAAAAAAGCAGGTTGTTGCTATTTTAATAATCAGACAAAATAGACTCCAAAGAAAAGAAGTCAGAGGAGACAAAGAGGGCCTTTGCAACTTTATCCAGGCAACAATTGACAAATGAAAGATTTCACAATCATGAACATATTAATATGCACCAAACTCTGGTGCAACCAATTTTATAAGACTATTCTCCAGGACCTCAAGGCCAGATTAACCCAGCATCACTCTTAGTAGGGGGTACTTCAATACCCCCTAAGTCCTTTTGGACAGATCTACTGGACAAAGACTAAACAGAGAGACATCTAAACTGAATGATAGAATACACCAAATGGACTTCATGGACAATCTACAGAATATTCCACCCAAAATACCTAGAGAATACACTTTCTACTCAGACCCCACAGAACATTCCCCAGAATTGACCACATACTGGTACTCAGAAGAAACCTCCACAAATACAAAAGATTGAAATAATTTAATGGGGCATTCTCCTATCAGACCATGGTGCAATAAGCTCAGTATCAAACACCAAGATAAGCCCTACAAACTACAAAACTACATAGAGACTAAACAAACACTCTCCTGAATAATGAATGGGTCCAAGGAAGAAATAAAGAAAATAAAGAAAAGCAATAAAGCATTCTGGAATTGAATGAACAAAGATAATACAACACAATAAAAACAGTAATTGGACACTTTTAAGGCAGTCCTAAGAAAGGGAAGTTTATAGCCCTGAGGCATCTACAATCAGAAAAAACAAGAAAGAGCACAAGTGAAGCGATCTAACAGTGCAAGGCTAAAAACACTTGAGAGACAAACAAATGAACCCTAAATGCGGACAGACAGGAAGAAATCAGACAAAAATCAGGCAGAAATCAATGAAAATAGAAACAAACAAACGATCCATAGAAAAAAAATCAATGAATTCAAAAAGTTGGTTCTTTGAGAGAATAAACATGATAAACAGACCTCTAGTCCAGTTAACCAAGAGAGAGAAAAGAAAAAAACAACTCCAAATCAAATAAGAATTTGTGATTAAAGGGGAAATATCACCACAATGAAAAGATCCAGACAATCATAAAGGGAATACTTCAAAAACTATATTCTACTAATGTTTGAAAACTAGAAGAAATGGATGAATATCCTGAAATCCTGAAGAATCACCAAAGCTTAAAACCAAGAAGAGATCTAAACAGCTTAACAGACCGCATAATAATTTGAAAGAAAATTAAAGATGTAAATTGTAAAGAAACCTCCAAACTACAAAAAGCCCAGGCCCCAGATGGTTTCACTGGCAGATTCTTTTTTTTTTTTTAATAATTTTTTTAAAAATTTAAATTTTATTTATTTTTGTATTGTGTTGAGTGTACTGTTCTGCATGTAGGTTTGTGCACGCCGTGTCGTGCAATGCCGCAATGCCGCGGAGGTCAGAAGAAGGGTGTCGGATTCCCTGGAAACTGGAGTTCTCCTGGAAGTTTGAGTTTCAGACGGTTCTCAGCCGCCATGTGGGTGCTGGGGATCGAACCCGGGTCCTCTGTAAGAGCGGTCAGCGCTCTCAACCGCTAGGCCATCTCTCCAGCCCCTCACTGCAGAATTCTATAAAACATTTCAAAAAGTCTTACAACCATTATTACTGAAATTGTTCAGAAGGATTCAAGCAGAGGAAAATCTCACAAATTCCTTCTATGAAGCCAGCATCACTCTAATACCAAAATCATGGAAAGATACAACCCAAAAGGGGAACTATAGACCCATCTCATTAATGAACACAGATGTAAAAATTCTCAACAAAATACTTGTAAACCACATACAGACCCAAATCAAAAAGATCATTCACCATGACCAAGTTGGATTCATACCAGAGATGCAGGGATGGTTCAACATATGAAAATCAATAAATATCATAAAATACATAAATGGACTGAAAGAGAAAAACCACACGATCATCTCAATTGATGCAGAAAAAGCCTTTGACAAAATCCAGCATCCCTCCATGCTTAAAGCCCTAGAGGGAATTGGATTGGAGGGATCATTCCTCAATGTAATCAAAGCTATATACAGGAAACCCACAGTCATCATTATTCTAAATGGAGAAGAGACAGAAGCATTCCCCTTAAAGGTAGGAACTTGGCAAGGCTGCCCCCTATCGCCACTCCTTTTTTTTTTCCCCTCAGATTTCAACACCAGAAACCACTCCTCTTCAATATAGTGTTTGAAACACTTGCTAGGGGAATAAGGCAAGAAAATGAAATTAAAGGAGTACTAATTGGAAAAGAGGAAGTCAATATCCCTTTTTGCTGATGATATGATTGTTTACTTAAGGGATGCTAAAAACTCCACCAGAAAACTCCTAGAAATGATTAACAGTTTCAGTAAAGTGGCAGGATACAAAATTAACCTAGAAAACTCAGTAGCCTTTCTTTATACCAAAAACAAGCAACTGAAGAAGGAATACAAGGAGACCTTCCCACTCACAATAGCCTCAAAAACAATAAAATACCTAGGAACAAACCTAACCAAAGACACCAAAGATCTCTACAACAAAAATTTTAAACCCCTGAAGAAGGAAAATTAAAGAAGACATCAGAAGATGGAAAACCTCCCATGCCTATGGATGTGGGAATTATATAGTCAAATAAAAGTGGCCATTCTTACACAAACTAATATACGATTCACGCTATCTCTATATAAATCCCAGGAGTTTTCTTCATAGGCTTGGAAAAAAAAAGTCCTTAAATTATAATGAAAAAGAAAGACCCTGAATAGCCAAAGCAACCCTGAGGGAAAAAGAGCATACAAGGGGGATCTCTATACAAGACGTCAAACTATATTACTATAGCTATTGTCATAAAAGAGCTTGGTATCTGGACACCAAAACGATCTAGTTGACGCAATGGAACAAAAACTGAAGATCCAAAACTTGAGCACATACAATTTCAGCCCACCTCTAAGTTTGACAAGTGGGGCCAAAGAGACACAATGGAGAAAAGACAGTCTTTTTTGCAAAGTGGTGTTGACAAAACTGAATCACTACTTATAGAGAAATAAAGTTAAACCCTTACCTCTTTTCCTGTACAAAAGTCTGATTCCAGTTGGATCAAAGGTCTCCATGTGAAACCCCAACGCGAAGGTGAGAATAAAATGTTGGCAGGCACTTACAGACATAGGCAATGAGGAAAAGACTTCCTATCAGATTAGCACTGCGCAGAAATAGATCGACAATTGACAAAATGGACCTCATTAAACTAAAAGCTTCTTGTACATCAAAAGAAATTTCAAGGAATGAAAAGAAAACACAGAGTGGAGAGGAAACCTTCCACTGCAGATACATCTACAAAGCAATTGATTTCTGGAAGTACTAAACTACTCAAAAACAAAGAAGAAAAAATGAATCACTCCAAAAATTGGAGCAAAGATGCTGAATAGTGACCTCACAAGTGAAGAATTAGAGATGGCGAGAAACATTTTTAAAAAATGTCAACATGTCGCTAATGAATTAAAGGAAATAACAAAATTAAAACCACTTTACAAGATATCATCTCAGGGCTGGAGAGATGGCCTAGCGTTAAGAGCGCCGACTGCTCTTGTGCAGAGGATCCTGGGTTCGATCCCCAGCACCCACACTGGCGGCCCAGAGCCGTCGAGAACTCCCCAATTCCAGGAGAAACATCCAGTTCAGGGGGAGTCGCGACCCCTCTTCTGCGCTCCACGGCGTTGCACGTCACGGGTGCACAGACTTGCATGCAGGCATACAATTCAACACATAGGAATAAAATAAAAGTAATAAAAAAAAAAAGAAACAAAAAATCTTACTTGATAAAGCATCCTGGAACAAGAAACAAATGATACCAAATGCGCTGGAGAGTTTGTGGGGAAAAGAGAACACCATCCACTGTTGGTGGAATGTAAACTTGTACACCACTATGGAAAGTAGCAGATGGAGAACCCTTGGATCACTCAAAAATGAAGCTGTACCGAACTGACCAGTCATACCACATCTGGGTATATACCCAGCAGAAGAGATGCATGCACAGCAGCCACTTGTATATCAGCTCTTTCACAAGAGCTAAAAGCTGGAACCAACCCAAGGTGTTCTCAACTGACAAGTGGAGAGAGAAAATGTGTACATCTACACAAGTGGAGCTTACATGCAGCAGTAAGAAAAGATGACATCATAAACTTTGCAGGTAATGGATGGAACTAGAAGATATTATGTTAAATGAAATAAACAAATCCCAGAAAATGAATGACAAAGATGGTATCCCCATCTGTGGATCTAGTGCTCAATTACCTAGTTGTAAGTATTTCTGTTCCTGAGTTCAAGTATTTAAATGAAGGATGCTTGTAAAGTACAAGCATCCTTCATTAAAACCAATTTGCAGCAAGGCAGTTGTGCCCAAACACCTACAGCCCCACCATCCAGTGGGGGGTGACAGGTTGTTTGTTCAATCAAGTTGATCAAATGAGTGTCCAGACTACATTGCTGTAGTTTCACCATTCACCCCAATCGCAGCCCTTACATTCTACCACACCCCCTCTTCCACAGATTGTTCCCTAGGCTTAGAAAAGGGGCACAGGTGGACGAGAAGCAAAACAGTCTACTTTCTCTGGAGATGTCGTTTTGGACTCTGATCAGTTCTGGCTGTTTCCTTTCATGGGTTGACAGTTTGTCCAGGAATAACCTTTCAACCCTATTAATGAAGCACAAGCAATTAGATATATAGGTATTTAAACAGTACTAATTATTATGGTAGGTTACTTTGGTATAGACAGATATTTGGATGGTATGCTAATCCATGAATTATATTTTTTCTGTAAAAGAGAACAGCTTAAACAGTACCCTCAGATCTTTATAATATATTATTTTGTCTATAACTCAATAAAACATATATTGTCACAAAAATCTTAACATTTATTTTTATTATGTGTATATGTATTTGTCTATTTGTCTGTATGTGTAGCATATATGGACAGTGCCTGAGAAGGGCAGAAGAGGGTATCAGATCCCGTGGACTGCAGTTACAGGTGGGCTGACTGATGTAGGTGCTGGAACCCAGCCTGGGTCCTCTGCAACAGCAGCAAGTGCTTTCAACTGGTGAGCCATCTTTCCAGTCTAATCTCATAATTACAGATACTTTGTCTGAATTCACTCTGTCCTCAACTTTAACTGGGTTGAATTTTCTTGACTTACCAAACTGCAGAGTTCTGTCTACAACTTTAATAGGTTGCCTTGAGTCTCTGAGAAAACTTCAGACTTAGATGTTTGAACAGTGCTGGGACTTTGGGATTTTAGGAATTGGAAGGAATGATAGTTTATTGTGAGATGGAGGCAGGGGTGGAATTCTGTGGCTTGAATGAGTGTCCTTCAAAGGTCTAGGTGCTTGGTTGGGGGTGCAGCATATTGAAAGGTGGTGGAAATTTTTTTTTTTTTGTCTTTTTGAGACAGGATCTTCCTGTACCCCAGCTGTCCTGGAACTCGATATGAACTCGATATGTAGACCAGGCTGTCCTTGAACTCATAGAGATGAAATTGTCTCTGGAGTGCTGGGATTAAAAGCCTATGCCACCACACCTGGCTAGGTGGTGTTAAGCCATGGAAACTAGAAGAAAGGTCATTAGAGCACTGAGGAATGTTCTAGAGGAGAATCGTAGGACCCAGTCTCTTCCTTTCTCTTGCCTGTTTCCTTGATCCCACAGTGGCGGCTTACTCTGTCGTTCACTCCCACTGCAGTGGGCCTTGTTAAATACCTAAAGCACTGGGGCCACCCTGTCATGAACCGGAACCTGGCAAACTATGAGCCCAAACTGCCTATTCTGTTTTTAACTGTTAAATTTTTTAGTTAGTGTACAAGATAATTTTATTTTCTTTTTGAGATGCTACAGTAGCAATAAAGGCCTGTTGAGAAGAAATTCCTGATTAAAAAATTAAAATCTTGGGGCTAGTGAGATATCTCAGCCACTAAGAGCACTAGCTATTCTTGCAGATCACCAGGGTTCAATTCCCAGCACACACATGGTGCTGACAACCATCTATAACTTCAGTTCCAGGGTACCTGATGCTGTCTTCTGACCTCTGTGGGCACCATATGCCATGGGTACACTTATATGCATGCAAGCATAAAAATAAAAATAAGGGCTGGAGAGATGGCTCAGTGGTTAAGAGCACTGAGTGCTCTTGCTGAGGACCCTGTCTTTAAGCTGGACGTGGTGGCATGTGCTTTTAATCCTAGCACTCGGGAGGAAGAGGCAGGCAGATCTCTGTGAGTACAAGGCCAGCCCGGTCTACAGAGTGAGTTCCAGGCCAGCCAGGGCTATAGGGAGACCCTGTCTCAAAAAAAAAAAAAAAAAAAAGCAGGCATGGTGGCACACGCCTTTAATCCCAGCACTGGAGGCAGAGGCAGCAGATATCTGTGAGTTCAAGGCCAGCCTGGTCTACATAGTGAGTTCCAGGCCAGCTGGGACGAAAGGGAGATCCTGTCTCAAAAAACAAAACAAAACAAGTATATATATATAATATATATATATATATATATTAAAATTTAATTATTTTTTATTATTTACTTTATTATTATTATTAATTTTTTATTTTTTTATTATTTTATTTTTATTTTTTTATTTTTGTATGTGTAATGAATGTACTGTCTGCATGTAGTTTTGTGCACCCGTGTCGTGCAATGCCGCAGAGGTCAAAGAGGGTCTCGGATTCCCCGGAACTGGAGTTCTCCTGAATTGGAGTTACAGACGCACAGGTTCTTAGCCACCATGTGCGTGCTGGGGATCGAACCGAGGTCCTCTGCAAGAGCAGTCCATGCTCTTAACCACTAGGTTATCTCTCCAGCCCCTACTTATTTATTACTTTTTATGTGTATGAGTGTACTGTTTGCATGCAGGTTGGTGCACCCATGTTGTGCAATGCCACAGAGGTCAGAAGAGGGTGTTGGATTCCCCTGGACCTAGAGTTAAAGACGGTTCTTAGCTGCCATGTGGGTGCTGGGAATAGAACCCGGGTCCTCTGCAAGAGCTGTTGGTGCTCTTAACCACTGAGCCATCTCTCCAGCCCCCAATAAAAATTTTTTAAAGAAACACTTTTATGGGCTGGAGAGATGGTCTAAGCGGTTAAGAGTGCAGACTGCTCTTGCAGAGGACCCAGGTTCGACCCAGCACCCACATGGCGGCTAAGAACCGTCTGTAACTCCAATTCCAGGAGCACTTCCAGTTCCAGGGAATCCGAGACCCTTTCTGACCTCCTCAGCATTGCACGCACATGGCTGCACAACCTACTGCAGATAGTACATTCATACACATATGAAAATAAATAAAATTAAAAAATACTTATGATTAAAAATTTTTTTAAAAAAATTATTTATTTTTTTAAGGGATTCACAATATAGGAGCACAGTTGTTTTCAGATCACATTAAACGTTGCTCAGTTTGGCCATATGTTGCCTGGATAGCTTTAGTGTCAACTTGACACACCTGGGTTGAGGGAGCCTCAATTGGGGAAATTGGCTCCATTGGATTTGGCCTGTGGCCACATCCTGTGGAGTATTGTCTTGATGGGAAGCAGTGTGGGAGGGCCCAGCCCACAATGAGTGGTGCCACCCTGGCAGTTTGTTGTGTACTGTATAAGAGTTCAGGCTGGGCATGGGCCAGGGGAACAAGCCAATGAACAGCATTCCTCCATGGCTTGTGCTTCAGCTCCTGCCTCCAGGTTCCTGCCCTGAGTTCCTGCCTTGGGCTCCCTAAGTGATGAACTGTGACCCAGGACATGTAAGCTGAATAAACCCTTTCTTCCCCAAGTTGGTTTCAGTCAGAGTGTTTTGTCACAGCAATGGAGGACAAACTAGGACACCATACAATTAGGTAATTGGCACTAGCATCCACAGATGAGGGATACCATTTGTCATTTGTTTTTCTGGGAATGTGTTACTTCACTTAGCATGATATCTTCTAGCTCCATCCATTTAGTTATAAAGTTCATGATGACAGAGCTGGAGAGATAGCCTAGCGGTTAAGAGTGCAGACTGCTCTTGCAGAAGACCCGGGTTCGATCCCCAGCACCCACATGGAGGCTGAGAACCATCTGTAACTCCAATTCCAGGAGAACTCCAGTTCCAGGGGAAACCGACACCCTCTTCTGACCTCTGCGGCATTGCATGACATGGGTACACAGACCTACATGCAGACAGTATGTTCATACACATTAAAAAAAAATGAAAAACAAAAGTTCATGATGTCACCTTTCTTTCTTATTTTTTTATTTTTTTGGTCTTTTTGAGACAAAGTCTACCTTTAGTCCCACCTGGCCTGGAACTCACTCTGTAGACCCGGCTGGCTTTGAACTCACAGAGATCCACATTCCTCTGCCTCCCGAGTGGTGGGACTAAAGGCGTGTGCCACCATGCCCGACATGATGTCATCTTTCTTTACTGCTGCATGGAACTTCATTGTGTAGATGGACCACATTTTCTCTATCCACTCGTCAGTTGAGGGGCACTTGGGTTGGTTCCAACTCTTTGCCATTGTGAAGAGAGCGCAATAAACATGTCCGTGCATATACTCTGTGGTAAGATGAGTCTTGTGGTATATACCGCAGGAGTGGTATGACTCGGTCCAGGTGCAAACTCATTTTGAAGTTCTTCTAGGGTTCTCCACACTGCTTTCCATGTGGCTGTACAAGTTTACATTCCCACCAAGCAGTGAATGAGGTGTTCCCCTTTCCCCACAACCTCTCCAGCACTTGTATCATTTGTTGTCTTGATTCTTGCCAGTCTTATTGGAGTGAGATGATATCTTAAAGTGGTTTTAATTTGCATTTCCTTAATTGGCAATAACTGAAACACTTTTTTTTTAAGTTGTTTCTGAGCCATTTCTAATTCTCCATTGTAAAGTCTCTGTGTCAACTCTTTGCTCCATCTTTTGAGTCAGTCATTTGTTTTCTTTCTTCTTAATTTTTTGAGTAGTTTATATAGTCTGGAAATCAATGCTTTGTCAGATGTTGTCCGGTGAGGTTTCCTCCACACTCTGTGGGTTTTCTCTTCACTCTCTTGATTTTTTTTTTTTTTATTACAAGGTTTTGAGTTTTAAGAGGTCCTTTTTGTCAATGGTTGACCTTATTTCTTGCACAGCTGCTGTCGATTTAGGAAGTCTTTTCAGCTTATGTCTTGTAGCTGCTGCCAACGTTTTCTCTTTGCTTGCAAGTTGGGTTTCACGTGGTCTTTTGATCATCTGGATTGACTTTTTACAGGGATAGAGTGGGGGTTTAATTGTCTTCTTCTACAATGGTGGTCCAATTTGCAACACCACTTGCTGAAAATCTGTCCTTTCCTCCATTGTGTCTTCTTGGCACCTTGTCAAATATGAGGGGCTGAATTGTATGTGCTCAAGTTTGGATTCTTCAGTTTTGTTCATTGTCAACAGGCTCGTTTTTTTGTGCCGTACCAAGCCTGTATTTTTATTTTTTTTAAAAATTTTAAAAAAATAATATCCCAGCACTTGGGAGGCAGAAGCAGGCGATCTTTGATCTTTGTGAGATTCAGGCAGCCTAGTAATAGAGTTCACAGGCCAGCTGGAACTGCAGGGAAACCCTGTTTCAAAAAGACAAAAAAATGCCTGGCCTGGGTAGAGACCTAACATTCTAGTTGAGGCAGGCCAATCAATCACCTGGATGAGGGACTGCCTTGAGGAACACAGCCCACTTTAAGCTATACTAAAGAGATAGGGAAATAAATAGTGCTTTAATGACATAATGCACTTTATTCCTGCTCAGATTTCCCACCCCTTATGCAGTAGCTGATCAGGTTGTAAACCAACAGTTTTGTAAGTCTGCCCTCTTTTCTAATGTCTTCAGAAAAGCATAACCTCTCCTTTTCCTTTCTGTCTCTTTTCTAAGCATACTTTCCTTAACATTCTGGGCTTTCTAAAGCTTCCCTTCCTGTCATGTGACTGGTAGTCCACAAGTGTTAACTTAGGTGCCAATTTAAAAGACATACTCTTTTCCTTCTCTCCTCTATTCTCCTTCACCAGGCACCTGCTGAGGTTTACAGTTTGTTTGGCCCTAGGGTTTTTCTTTTAAAATCTAATAACATTATCTTCGGCTTCTATTTGACTCCATTCTTAAATTCTTTTGTTAATGAGCCTAAGAACCCTAAGTGTGGG
Source organism: Rhizomys pruinosus (assembly GCA_009823505.1). NCBI lineage: Eukaryota > Metazoa > Chordata > Mammalia > Rodentia > Spalacidae > Rhizomys > Rhizomys pruinosus. The sequence continues at coordinate 996,162 of VZQC01011677.1, forward strand.
GTGGGGGGATTTCCCCTGTAATAGACATAGGGTCTCACATAGCCCAGGCTGACTTAGAACTACGTATGTAGTCAAAGATGGCCTTGAACTCCTGATCCTCATGTAGCATGTTTCAAGTTCTTGAATTATAGACATGTGCCATCATGTCCAGATAATAGATTTCATTATGGTATTTTGACTTCTACATATCTTTCACATGCACACACAGAGACACACACAGACACACACACACACACACACACACACACATATATATATATATATATATATATATATTTTATTTTTATTTTGAGACAGGTTCTGTAGCCTTTTTGGGGGGGGGGCTTTTTGAGACAGGGTCTGCTTGTAGCCTCCTGCTGTCCTGGAACTCACTCTGTAGACCAGGCTGGCCTTGAACTCACAAAGATCAGCCTAAAGTCCTGCACCACCATGCCGGGCTGGTTTTGTAGCCTTTTGATGTTCTTCCCCTTGTCCAGAGCCCACAGATTCCTGGAACTGCAGGTTCCCTGGATTCTCCAGCCAGCTGGTCAGTGAATCCAGGTCCTTGACCTGAAAGGGATGGGGAGAGAGAGAAGGTCCTGGGAAGCCCAGAGAGAGGAAAAAGAAAGAAATGGACTCAAGAATGAGCAGGGAGAAATTCCATGGAGTAATAACTCAAGTTTACTTTTACAATCCTGGGTCCTTATTCTGGACCTTGTGAGGCGCAAATGAGGGTTGGGTGTACAGGAACTTACACCATACACTCCAGATCACTACAGGAATGTGACAATGTTTTGCCCAAAGCATCAGAGACAGTGGCACCAGGCAGGTTCCAAAAGCGAGCTGGAAAATCAGCAGGACTCCTGCCTGCTGGGCTGGGGGTTGCCAGCTGACTTCCTAAGTGCTTCTGCCAAACAGAATCCCCATAAGTTTCTCCCTATAGATCCAGCTGTCCTGGAACTTGCTGTGTAAAGGAGGCTGGCCTGACTGTCACAGAGATCTTCCTGCCACTGCCTCCAGAGTGCTGGGATTAAAGGCATGCACCACTATGCCAGGCTGCTGCTCATATCCTTGTATATGTTTATATTTAACTTTAGATCCCACATATGAGATATTAAACCTTTTATTTTTTTGCGGTTCTTAGCCTCAGCCTTTAACGGCTGCACTATCCCCACAGCCCTAAACCTTTTATTTTTATAAGTTATTTACCTTGGGCATTTTACTGTAGTAATGACAAGCTACCCAATAGGTAAGTGCTTCCCAAACTAGTGTTAATAATATCTAAAATATATGTCTATGCTAAATAGTCGGGGATTGCTGTGTTCATCTGCTGTGGATAAAGGAAGAGGCTCTTGCCATGTGAAGCAGTGTGTGGCGAGCACTCACTCTTAGTGACTGGCACTGCAGACTTCAGCAGCTCTTGCCATGGTACTAACCATGCTTAGAGTTTATCAAAGGAACAAAGTTCATGAAGTTTACTTTCCTTGGTTAAGCTTTCCTGAACCTGGATTGTCCAAGACTATAACATTCTGGATTTTAATGTCACAGTTCCTTAGATGATTTTATTACTGGTCTGTGTAGACACGTCAAAGGCAAAGGCTTACTTCCTCCTTGAGTAGATGCTGCTGAGTCTTTCCTTACCTGGTATCTTTTCTTTCTTGTCTTTTTAAAACAGGGTCTCCCTTTTAGTCCCAGCTGGCCTGGAGCTCCCTATGTAGACCAGGCTGGCCTTGAACCCACAGAGATCCACCTCTACCTCCCCCTGAGTGCTAGGATTAAAGGCATGCCCCACCACACTCAGCTTAAAGATGGTTCTTAGCCCAGCACAGAGGAAACTGGGACAGGTGGTTCGCCAAGAGTTCCAAGCTAGAGCCAGGCATGGCTGGCCACCGCTTTTACTCCCACACTTGGGTAAACCAGATGGGCAGGGGATCTCTGTGATTCCAGGTCACAGAGCTGGGGGCTACAGAGATGACTCTGCTCAAAAAAGACCATAAAAAAAAAAAATTAAAGAATAAAAATGACGTTCTAAGTCTAGCCTTGGGCTATTGCTGCAAAATCCCTGTCTGTCTCCAAAAGAGAAGAGGAAGAGGAGGAAGAGGCAAAAGAGAAAGAGGAGGAAGAGAAAGGAGAGGCTTTTAGAGATACTGAAGAGAGAGGAAAGGGAACAGGAAAATGGTGATAAGTGATAAAAACATACTACCCATCTCTATGGCCCTCTGTCCCTGCCACAACCATGTCGAAGCTGAGGTATACACACTAGAAATAAGGACTCTGGCTAGGCATAGTGGTGCATGCCTTTAATCCCAGCACTCAGGAGGCAGAGGCAGGCAGATTTCTGAATTCAAGGACAGCCTGGTCTACATAGTGAGCTCCAGGCCAGCGGGCAAAGCAGGACCATGTCTCAAAAATCAAAAAAAAAAAAAACATGGAAGGATAAGAAGAAGTCGAAGGAAGGAAGGAAGAAGGAAGGAAGGAAGGAAGGGAGGGAGAGAGAGAGAAAGAAGAAGGGAACAAAAGAAATGAAAGAAAGAAAGAAAGAAAGAAAAGAAAAGAAAGAAAGGAAAGAAAGAAAGAAAGAAAGAACGAAGAAAGGAAGGAAGGCAGACCTGCTGAATTGCTTAACGTGCATGAATCAGATGAATCAGATCTCAGAGAAATTTTCCCCAGTCCTAATGTTCTATTGTTCCTAAGTCTGCAGCAGTAACTTCATCCAATAGAGGAGACCACAGGACTAATCACTAACCCTAAATGTATATTAGAGTGAAAGAAAACAGTTATGAGACTTAGTGTTCAGAGTTGGTCACTTCCTCAATCAAATTACACACTCTGTGTGCTGTGAAATCTCAATCATAATACCAATCTCATATCCTAAATATATTAAATAAAAATATGTAATGGCCAAATACAGGAGGTAAATAAAACAGTGTCTCCTTTCTTTCTCTCTTGCCAGTTATACCCACTGCTCAAGAACGACAAGATGCCGGGGGACCACACCCCCACGTATGTGACATGCGTTCCCTCATGCATTCATCTGATAGTGTTTGCCTTTGTCAAATGACATGAGGGCAAGGTGGTGGTGGGCTGAGATCAAAGTATCTAAGATAGGTATTTTGTTGTCAACCGACAGCACAATCTTTATGCATGGTAATAAGGGATTTCAATGCAGGTACTATGGGGTTGCAGGGTCAGCAAATGACGAATATCACAACGGAACACATATATGGTTCATTTTATTAGACTAGAATGTAAGCCCAGGTCCTACTTGGTGGCACTGTTTGGGGAAGTTATGGAACCTCGCGGCCCACCCTCACTTCCTTGAATTCTGGCCTGCCCATTTCCTGGTCTGCCGGGAGGTGAACAAGCAACCTCACCCTCCCACTGCCCAGCCATAACCTGCTTTTGCTGCCACTCCCTCCCCACCATGATGGACTGCAGAGAGCAGAAAGCCTAGAAGGTGCTAGAGAACATTCAATGTGTCCCACCTCTTGAACATCACAAAGCTGATGCAAACCAGGAAACAGTATTGCCTTCTTCTCTCTACTCTCTCCTCTGGCATGGTATCACAGGTTGAGGAAGGGGGTGTGACTGACTTCTCAGTATCAGATAACTTGTGTCTAAGGTCTCCTCACTGGTGATAGATGCTCAAGGCTTTCCTTAAACTTATCCTTTCTGCAACACTTGCTTTCGTTCCTACTAAGAATACTAGTTAAGACACCAGGTAAGAGGGGGTGGAGCAATGGCTCAAGCCAGTTCAGAGCACCGACTGTCTTGCACATGACCCTGGTTTGATTTCCAGCATCTATATGAC
>VZQC01011678.1:0-43179 GCA_009823505.1 Rhizomys pruinosus
ACAGGCCAATCCAATGGAGCCAATTCCCCAACCAAGGCTCCCTCAACCCAGGTATGTCAAGTTGACACCAAACTATCCAGCACATCATGCATGAGCTTTCTCAGTGTGTGTGTGGGGGGTGTCTCAAAATGAGACACTCGTAAAATAAAATTAATTTTCAAAAAGAAAAAAGTGATCAGACAAATCGCAGAGTCATAGAGTGTATGGCCTGCATGTATGTAAGTGCACCTGTGTCATGTGATGCCCCAGGAGGTCAGAAAATGGTGTTGGATCCCCTAAACTGGAGTTATGGATCGGTGTTATGTACTATGTGGGTGCTGGGATTTGAACCCAGATCCTCTGCAAGAACAACTAGTGCTCTTAACCTCTGAGCCATCTTTCCAGCTCTGAAGTTTTCATAACCCAAAAGAGTAGAATTAATTTAACAGAAGAGCAAGATTAAACCAGATCTCTAGTAGAGAAGGATGGCTGTTTCTTATTCAAAGAGCTTGCAGTGAAAGAGCTGCATGTTTCGGAGCTGTCTGCATTGGGCAATATTTGTATGAACTTTATTGGTTGAACTTCACTAATCTGAAATGTTGAAATGGAAATCTGAGACTGAAAGAAGTTTTTCTTGGGACCTAGAGAGATGGCTCAGTGGTTAAAAGCACTGGCTGCTCTTGCAGAGGACCCGGGTTCAATTCCTAGCACCCACATGGTGGCTAACAACCATCTGTACCTCCCATTCCAGAAGATCAGACACCTTCTTCTGACCTCTACAAGTACATGATATCGGTACATTTACACACATGCAGGCGATAAAATTTTAAAAATATATTTAAAAGACAAAAAAAGAGCACTTCAGTTCTTACTAGCAAGTGCATCTACCATGTGGCTGCCACTGCTTTTGCCGTCCTTCAAAGACATGAGACACAGCTTTTCAACCTTCCAATATGGACTGAAGACTCAGGTCTCTCCAAGAATCCTCCAAACCTTCAATGCCAGATGGGGACTGCTGAGACATCCATCTTGTGGACTGAGCAGCTACTGGGGTTTCAGCCTCTTCAGAGCATAGACTGCCATTTTTGGACTACCCAGGCTGTATCATGGAGGCCAGTACAGGAAGATCAAGATAGGATGTGGTCTAGTAACGGGGGACCTGATTTGGTGACCCCAGAAGGGTAGACTCACCCCAGTATGGAGCAAAGGGGCAGGACGTGATGGTTGTTTGGATGGCTTGTCAAGGAGGAGACCCTCAAACACTTTCCTTAAGGAAAAATGACACTTTCAGCCTAATAAAACTAAAAAAAAAAATATAAGATGATGATGCTTAAAACCTATGTTGTCATAATCTTGATATAGTGTGGCATGGCAAAACTATTATGTTTTAAGGACAACAAATGAAGGACAACAACAAAAAAAAAAGACTGGGTTCAAAGAATACTGACTGAAACAATATAGTTCTGCCCCCAAACAGTTAAACTTGCTGAATCAAAAACTTAAAAATGCGGAAAAATGAAAGCCATGTAGTGACAGAGAGCATGCATGAACTCGGTGTGCGGGGGGGGGCAAGGACGGGGGAATGGTGCTACATTTTATTAAGAAATATATGAAATGCATAAAACTTCAGTAAAACATTGTGTTTGAAATAAATGAATAGTGCATTCATTTTAATTTTTAAAGATGTTTCCATACTGTTTTCCATGTTTTACTGAGTTTCCATTCCCTCCAGTAGTGAAGTCCCCTGTTTCCATGCCCTTGCCAAGATTTGGTGTCTTTTTTTCTCGAGCTTAGCAGGTCTGAGTGGGGTAAGATGAATCTAAAAAATTATATGGGATTTCCCTGAGAACACTAAGATGATTGAAGCGCCATTTTAAGGTGTTTTCTTAGTCATTTTTTTATTTCTTCATTTGAGAACTCTCTGTTCAGATCCTTAGCCCATCTTTTATTGGTTGTTTATTTTCTAGTTTTTTGTTTTTTGAGTTCTTTGTGTACTCTGGATATCAATCCTCTGCTGAATTTTGTGTAGCTGTTGAAGAGTTAGCAATGGTGGCAGCATACACAAGATGCATGCTGACTCAATCAGACAAAAACCCAGCATAGAACTATGGGCACCAGACCCAACTTTAGCAGAGAAACTATTGGTAACTGATGATGCAGTATGAGGGAAAGTTGGTCCTTAAGGAAAAGACTCTAGATTGGCTAACTACACTCCAGTAGATAAAAAAAAAAAAAAAAGAAAAAAATATTTATCTTATGAAATGCATAAATTCAATATGATATACATACAAAGAATCAAGGACCTCCAGGTCTTAAAATTGTATGTAGTCACTCATCTTTTGATGAATGTCACCAGGTCCCAGATTCTGTCCATCAGGCAATAGTGTTGACTTCTCTCCAATTACTCAATCACTTAGTCTCTTGAGTCATTTTCTTTCCAAAAGAAGATATAGAATTGATGCTTGCCACTTCACAGAGAGTGATGACTTGCATGTGGCTTTAGTGCCTATAAGGATCCTTTTCACTTTATTTTTCTCCTTGAACTCCGTGCTGACTGAAAGTGCCATATTTAGGCTGTTGGAAGCAAGTGAAATCCTGTAAAATCCAATTAATTTTGCTGCTGTTGCTATTTTCCTCTTATAGAATATGATATGTTGAAATCCTAATTTATTACAAAATGGAAATAATTCTTTCCAGTAAATGGAAAACATACTTATATATCTCCTAGTAATTGTTTTGTATTTCAACTTAACATCTCTAAAAATGAATTTAATTGCTTTTAGTGCTATGTCACTATTAGAAAATAACTTGTTTTAGATTTTTTTCTGAGCATCCTCAGATCTTTATTTTAGGATGGAGTCAGGGTGCTTTATCTTGGTGACTCATAGTGTTGTTTTTTCTCAGAAAACAGAAAACTTACTCTAAACCTCATCACTTTTTAAACATTCACTTTTTTTTTGTCTTTTTCGAGACAGTTTCTCCCTGTAGCCCCAGCTGTCCTGGAACTCACTCTGTAGACCAGGCTGGACTTGAACTCACAAAGATCCGCCTGCCTCTGCCTCCCAAGTGCTAGGATTAAAGGCGTGTGCAACCACGCCCGGGTAGATTCACTTATTTTTAACATAAAATAAGATATGTTTTTCTGACCATGCTAAATCTCTATATGATAAACTTTCTTTTTAAAGTATTCATATTACATATATTTATGTGTGTATGGGGCACAACCATGGCACCTTCGTGGAGTTAGGGACAACTACAGGAATTGGTTTCCTCCTTCCACTTTATGGGTCCCCGGGATCAGACTTAGGTGCCAGGCTTCATGGCAAGAAACTTTAGTAGCTGCACCATCTTTCCAGCCCTCTTTGTGATAAAATTTCATATTTAATCTCAACTTACCTTTGATGATCTGGACCTCTGCCTCCACAAGTTCCAAAGAGAAGTTAAAGTAAATACATGTCAATTCTTTTGAATGGACCTAGTTATCAGCACAGCTTTGTGTGCATGCTTTCTGATTATTTGATTGTAAGGAGACATAAAATTCCTTCAATCAGTGTCATGAGGGAAAAAGTAAAGTAGAGGTTTCAATATCAAAGAACGTGTCTCTTCATTTTTAATGTATGTGTGGCTAGTCTCTATATTTTCAGTAGATCCTGGAAATCTTTCCTCCCAATAACTGTATGTCACAGAATACTGCACGGTGCTTTGTGACTGGAGATGTTAGCAACATGGCACCTGCCTGCTAATAATTCCTCACTGGACACCTTCCTGAACTGAATTGGAAAATGATGTATGAAATGCACAAAGCACCAATAAAAAAAAATACACACACACACAAAGAAAAGTTAAAGCCTTTTCACAGACCTAGGTAATGACGCTGAACTGGATTCAAAATATTTTAGGGCTGGGGGTCTGGCTCAATTGATCATGTGCTTGCCTAGGATTTAGAAGGCCCTGGGTTTCATGTCAAGCTCCACATAAACCCTTACTGGTGCTATAAGCCTGTAATCCCAGCACTTAGGATACATAAGCAGAAAGATCAGAAGTCCAAATCCATGAGATCTTATTTCCAAAAGAAATAAGATAAAAGATTTCACATGTTAATTTCTAGTGCTAATTTAACTAGTTGTCAGATGCAGATAGTGAATGAATGAGATTTTAAATACTCATTTTCTGCCAGGCTACATATCCAATGCTTGGAAAGCAACTTTCCTTATGGAATATCTTTTTCCATTTTTTATTAATTAATTTATTTATTGTGTGTGTGCATGTGTGTGTGTGTGTGTGTATGTCCATGTGTGTATCGTGACATGTGGAGGTCACAGGACACCTTGCAGGTATTTGTTTTCTTCTTCTACCATGTTGGTCTCAGGGATTAAACTCAAATCATCTTGCTTGGTGGTATTTACTGTTTTGCTGGTCCTTGTTTCATTTTATTTTATTTATTTTATTTGTTTTTCTATGTGTATGAATGTACTGACTGCATGTAGTTTGTACACCTGTGTCATGCAATGCCACAGAAGTCAGAAAGAGTGTCAGATTCTCCTGGAACTGGAGTTAAAGATGGTTTTCAGCTGCCATGTGGGTGCTGGGGATAGAACCCGGGTCCTCTGCAAGAGCAATTGGTGCTCTTAACCCTTAGGCCATGTCTCCAGCCCCCTTGTTTCATTTTTAAACATGTTCTAACAAGTCCTTTCTTCTGCAGAGCAGATTATGTCCATTTTCTCTAACTTGGCCTTTTCATCTCAACACTCATTTTTAGTGCCCGCCGGTCACTCTTGCCTTTCTGGACCTTAGTCTGAATTATAAAAGCTCATATTCTACATATGCCTTCTCTCCCCTGACCTTTGTAATTGCATCAAAACACATTTGACATGTGGCTTTGTATTTTTGTCTCCATAATACTTGGTGATAATTTTAAGATCATCTTATGAAGGATACCTGATAAATGATGTTTTCTGTTTAAATTAGTTAGAGTATTTATGCAGAAGCTTTAATACAATGTTTGTTAATAATTAAAATTATATGTGGTTTAAATGGTCAAAAACATTAAAATTTGTGATCATTGTATTTGTTTTCAGGAATAAGGAAATATTATTCATGTGATTAATTAAATCCAGTGCAGAGATATTCCCCCTGTGTTAAGAATTATTGCTTAAGTGAATTCAAAATACAGCAAAGTTTATTCAAGATGAACTGATTGTAAGCTTGATTCATATGTTTCTACATTTCTACAAATATGCTAATTTACTTCTGTGAAATCTATTGGTTCAATGACAATCTCTTTAATTTCTGTGCATTGCAAAGGTGGACTAAAAGAAACGCTTCCACTAGGGAGGCAGAGGCCAGGGGATCTTTGTGAGTCCACAGCCAGCATGGTCTACAGAGTGAGTTCAGGCAGCTGGGGCTCCCGGCGAGACCCTGTCTTCAAAAAAAGAAAAAAAAAAAAAAAAAAAGAAAAGCTTCATGAAGTCTTTTGTAGAATTGAAATGTTCAAAATTGTGCTGTGGACTGTGGCTAGACAAATGCTCAGGAGTTAAGAGCACTACCTGCTATTTGGTCCAAGTTTAGTTCCTTGCACTGACTTCTAGAAGCTCATTCAAGCTCTGGGTGATTTGATACTCTCATGTGACGACCACAGGTGTGCGCATGTGCATACGCGTGTGCGCACGCGCATACACACACACACACACGCTCTAAAATAAAATGTAAATCTATTAAAAAAATAGCAAGTGTCCTTGCCCCCTTAAGACCTAGATTGTTCCCTTCTTCTTTACGACATATAACTTTTTTTCTGTGCTGAGGACCCTGTGTTAATATCAACAGTGTGGTAAGACTTTCCATCAACCAGGTAAGAGAAACAATGTAAAATGCTATTATTACCTTTAGGATCAGTTTATGTCACTTGCTCTACAATTATTATAAATGATTGGGAAAAATAAAAGGAATGCATTATTTTAGATTTGGCAAATCTTTCAATCTTTTCTTTTTGTTTGCAATTTACATACACTATAATTTGATAATATTTAGATCCCCTCAGTTACCCCCTTTTTATTGTCCCTTGCCCATATAAAGTACATATAGAGTCTCATTAGTATCCCCAAATGTCCTTCAGTGTGGGTCCATCCATTGGAGCCTGGTTGAGCTACCAAGAGTCCTATCCTTGAAAGAGACTGTCTCTGTCCCTCTCAGCAGCCATCAGTTGCCAAAGTTTCATTAGTTTGGATTAGGTTTTCTTTCCCACTTCCTAAGTCTATGCTGGGACTTTGTCTGGTTTGAGCTTGTATTGGGACTCAGGTATACCGTTTTCCCACTGCAGTGATTTTATATGAGTAACTGACCAGCTGTCTGGAAAAACTCTCTTTCCTTTTGGCGGTGCACTGCCACCAACTCTTACATTCTCCTGCTTACTCTTCCTCAATGATCCCTGAGCCTTTGGAAGCAGAAGTTTGATCTTGGTATCCTGTTTAGGAATGAGCACTCTGCAGTCTCTTCTGCTCTGTATACTGGCCAGTTGTAGGTTTCTATGTCAATCACCTCCTGCTTCATAAAGAGCCTTTTCTGGTGAGAATTAAGAGATGCATTCATTTATGGGTGTAACAGTAAATAATTTTGAGTCAGTTTAATATGATAACTGTTTAGTAGAAAACTAGTATTATGTTCTCCTCTATGTCCTGTAATCTGCCTAGCCCCAGGTATGGGCTTCATCTAATGAAGGAGACCATAAATCTAATTAAAGAGTTACTCCCATAATATTTGTGACATTATTGCACTTGGGGGTTAATCTTTACAGGCCAGATGTTATTGTAGTTCACAGATTCACAGCTACATAGAGATGATTGATTTTATCTTTCCTGTGGTAGCCTGCATTGGACCTTTCAGCACAATGAAACCAAGCCAGTAGTCATGAAATTTCCAGGCCAGTAGCAACTTGATTTCTCAGTTTTCTACAACTCAAGTATGTGAAAGCATGTATAGCTCTTTCCAGCATTATGAACGCTAATCCTTAGCGATGAGAATCTGATGTCAGCATCAGCTTTTTAAGAGATGTCATTGGTTGTATGATGTTTTCCTTTTGTGTGTATGTGATGTGTATGTGTGTGTGTCTGGTGTATGCATATTTGTGAATGAGGAAATCAATTTCTCCTGTGTCTGTGCATGTGTGCCAGAGATTGATGTCCAGTGTCCAGTGTTTCCATCTGTCCATCTCCACATCAAGTTATGAGGCAGAGTCTCTCACTGTAGGTGTGGCTCTGTGATTCAGTGGCTAGCTGGCCAGCCAACCTCTGGCATCTACTGACCTTCACTTCCTTGGTAATGGGATTACAGTTGTGTTTGGCCATGCCCAGCTTTTTTTAAATTTTATTTATTTCTGTATGTGTATGAATGTACTGTCTGCATGCAGGTTTGTGCACCTGTGTCATGCAATGCTGCGGAGGTCAGAAGCGGGTGTCGGATTCCCCTGGAACTGGAGTTCTCCTGGAATTGGAGTTTCAGACGGTTCTCAGCCGCCATGTGGGTGCTGGGGATCGAACCCGGTCTTCTGTAAGAGCGGTCGGCGATCTTAACCGCTAGGCCATCTCTCCAGCCCCTATGCCCAGCTTTTTATGTGGGTACTGGGGATCTAAACTTGGGTGCAAGAAGCACTTTTCCCACTGATCCCTCTCCCCAGCTCCTAATATTACTTGGATGTCCCAATCACATGAATGTGTTTAATGTTGTTTTATGAGCTAAAATATGCCAATAAACACACACATGCACATTCTCTCTCTCTCTCTCTCTCTCTCTCTCTCTCTCTCTCTCTCTCTCACACACACACACACACACACACACAGGATTTTCCATAATTTATTTGCAGTTACATTCTCCTCTTATTCTAATATCTATGTACCAGGAAGATATTGAAGAAGACACAATCCCCCATATATTAATTGTGGATGGCATGACTGTCTAAGGGGGTCTCATTTAATAGAGGAGTAAATTTAAGCTGAGAAACAAGGGACCAAATTGCCAGGAGCTGTCTCCTGAACTGCTGCCTAAGTATCAAAACTCCACCTTCCTCTGGACAAAAGGCATTTTAATAGCTGAAAGGAGAGAGTAGAGTACACCTGGAGGGTTGATTAAGCTAATGGGAATCATGGAGTGTGATCGCCTCATTAGTGTGACCTTGCCTCATTTCAAGTATTGGCTGGTTAACAGGAGACACTGAATCCAGGTAGTAGGGACTGAGGCTGACTGCACCTCCTTAAATGGAAGCATATTTCTCTCATGAAATGAGTCTTTCTTCTTTTTGGGGAATTTTGGGGATGATGAATGGCAGACAGGTCTGCTCTTAAATTTCATCACTGATAACATATAACATATACTTAGGCTTTTTACTTGGAAATTTATGCCAGAAATCAAAATCAAATACAAACACAAAACTTGGGGAAAATTTTAAAGACTACTATTTTTCTTACATTTTCCAAAACATATATCCTCTGGTTTTCAGATTTGTATTTTCTTATGGAAACTGTATATTTGCAAAATATTTTTAAGCAGGAAAGCATGCGTTCTTTGTTCCTTTGGGACTCTCCCTCCCTCTTGGATTACAACTGTATGTCCTGGGGTGTATAGGGTGGAGGGGAAGACAGAAGGATTACAGGGCCTTGCTGCCCAGCCAGTCTCACCAAATACTTGAGCTACAATTTCAGGAAGAGTCCCTGACTCAGAAAAAATGAGGTAGAAAATGACCGAGGAAAACTCAGGACATTGACTTTTGGCTTCCACATATGTGTATATAAAAACATGCACACATAAGCCAGGCGTGGTGGTGCATGCCTTTAATCCTAGCACTTGGGAAGCAGAGGCAGGTGGATCTTTGTGAGTTCCAGGACAGCTGGGGCTACAGGGAGACTCTGTCTCAAAAATAAAATAGTGGATAAACTTCTAGATATATCTGACCTACTGAATTTAAATCAAGATGAAGGAACTAAGTTAATTAGACCCATAAATATCCCATGAGATAAAAACAGTAATTAGGTATCTCACAAATAAAAAAAAAGTCCAAGGCCACATAGATTTGTTGTAGAATTCTACACTGCCATGTGGATTCAGTGCAGAATTCTACCAGACCTTCTAAGAAGAACTAATATCAACATTTCTCAAATTATTCTGCAAAAATGGGAAACATTTCCAAATGCTTTTTTTAGGAAACTAGTATTACCCCAATACCCAAACCAGATGAAAACCCCCACCCCCTGAAAAGAGAATTATAGCCAATATCATTGATGAATATATATTCAATATTATTCAACAAATACTTTCAAATCAAATTCAAGAACATATCAAAAAATTATCTACCTTGAGCAACTTGACTTTATTCCAGACATGCAGGGAGGGTTCAACATTCATAAATCAATAAATATAGACAACCATATAAATAGACTCAAAGGCAGAAACAACATGATCCTTTCATTAGATACAATAAAGGCATTTTCATACCTTGAAGCAATACAGTTGGGAGGTAACCAAAACAACATAAAGACTGGGTTAAAGAATAGACTGATATAGTTAAATTATGCCCAAAACAATAAACATTTGCAGAGAAAATATTTTAAAAGACTGAGAGAAAGATGCAGGACATGTATGGCAGAATGCATGAACTTGGGTGTGGTGGAAAGAAGAGAAAGGGGAATATGTCTAAATTGAACTGAAAAATGTCTGAAATACACAAAACATCAATAAAAGTATTATATTTAAAAAAGACCTTTTTATAAATAACATCTTTCATGGTGAAAGTCCACAGGAATCTAGTGATACAGGTGACTCGTCTTAGCATAGTAAAGACAATATGCAACAAAAAAGTCAACAATGCTCAACAGAGGAAAACACAAAGAATTTCCACTAAAATTAAGAATAGGTCAAGAATATCCATTATCTTCATTCCTGTTCCCTATCTTCCTTGAAGTCTTAGTGAGAGACATTAGACATGTGAAGAAAATAATGTGGAAACAGGAAAGGAATATGTCAAAGTATTATTTGCAGAAGGTGTAAGTCTATAAAAACAAGACCCTAAAGATTCCAACAGAAAACTCCTAGAGCTGATAAACACACTCTGCAAAGTAGCAGAATACAAAATCAACTTTTAAAAATCAGTAGACTTTCGGTATGATAAAAAACACACTGAGAATAATATCAAGGAACCATTTCTAGTCACCATTGCCTCAGAAATTACCTTGCAACAAATCTAACAAAGGAAGTAAAAGAGTTGCATAATGTATATGTTAAGACACTGAAGAAATGGAAAGAAATGGAAAGAACTCCCATGCTCATGTATTGGTAGTATTAATATGAATAAAATAGCCATCTTACAAAAAGAAATCTACAGGTTCAGTGAATTTGCCATTAAAATTGTAACGTGATTCTTCAGAAATCCAAAAGTAATCCTTAATTTCATAAGAAAACACAAAAACTCCAAATCTTCAAAGTAGTCCTGAGCATTATAAGACCTGATAGCAGCATTATAAGATCTGATAGCAGAGTCATCCTCCATTATTTTAAATTATATTAGAGACACATCAACAGTGAAACCTCAGTACCTTACGGTCATGGGACATAATGGAATGAGGAGTAGAGAGAGTGCTAATGTATCCCTCAACTCTCATCATGCAACAGTGTCATGCATACAGAAGGCCACAATAGGCCAAGGTGTAGAGAGTAAGAGACTGTAGACTTTCTGTCCCTGAATAGGACTCCCATGATAAACCCCATCCACTTATGCCTCAGGGACCATTGCAGAAGAGGGTGGATGGACATAGTGTAAGAGCTAGGGTTGGTACATGAACATAAGAAAGCAGCCTTTCAGGCCTCTGGGAACTTGCCCAAATGAACTTGCAACAATGCTGATAGCATGCACAAGACCCACTCAATCAGATAAAATCCCTGCACAGAACTGGGAAAATGAGTAATGGGCCCTAACTTTAGTCAAACTATTAGCATTTGATTACTGCTGGAAGAGTTGATCTTCTTTAAGGGAGTGACACTAGATAGGCTGAGGAGACTCTAGTAGATGAACTTGCACCAACGGACATCTGGGTACACAAACTTAACTCAATAGGCCTTAACATGTAAGACAGAATACTTGAAATCTTGCTAAGGGAGAGTAAGATCTAACATGGGCTTTGCTGTCAATTGCACCTGGGAAACAACTACAAGGGTAAATGTACTGAATAATTACATATGAGAATCACAAAGTGAATTGTTGATATTTTCAGGAACATTTTCTGTGAGACCTATAAATATAATAATCTATATAATTTTCAGAGGAAAGAGGGACATATTTTTAAGCATGGCGTGCACTGACAATACTATGGTAATATGGCATACTAGAAAAAAGGTGAGACCAAGATAATAGTCTTATTCTCAAAAAAAATACCATTTTTTTTAGATCTACCAAGTTTATACGACATGGAATATGAAGTAAGGATCTTGGAATTATTAGACATCTGGAAGAAGTAATAATCATACCATTAACATATATTCTCATGTGTATGGTGATAATGGATTTTGTCTGTTTTTTAACATTTTATTTATCATTTTTATTTTGTGTATGTGAGTGTATTGCTTGCACATAGGTAGGTACACCCATTTCACGCAGTGCCTGTGGAAGTCAGCAAAAGGGCCTCGGATGCTCTGGAAGTGGAGTTAAAGATGGTTTTCAGCTGCCTTGTGAATGTTGGGAATTGAACCTTGGTACTCTGTAAGAGCGTCCAATGCTCTTGGACCATATCTCCAGCCCCTTATTTTTATTTTATTAGTGACCCAGAGAAAATAACGACAGTGTTAAATTTAAGCTTGAAATGCTGAATACAGGCTCAAGATTTTCCTGTTGATGTTTCAATAAAGATATGTTCTTTGAGACTGGGAAAATAGTATAGACAGTAAAGTTCTTGCCACACTGGTGGAGCCATTGGTGAAAGGTTCACTGCTTCCCCAAGCTCCACTTACCTGACTCCTCTGGTGGAAGTCTCTCCCCAGCTGACCTTGATTTTTTTAATAAAGCATTTATTGATGAATTGTGTATTTCATTTATGTCTTTCAGTCCAATTTGGACACATTCCCCTCTCCATGCCCCCATCCTATCCCTTTTCATGCTTTCTGCCATACATGTCTTGCGTCTTTCTCTCAGTCTTTCCAACGTTTGTTTTTTTTTTTTTTTTTTTTTTTTTTTTTTTTTTCTTGCAGGGTTGTAGTTTTGGGCCAGAGTTTAACTGTATCATTCAGCTCTTTAGCCCAATATTTATGTTGTTGATTTTATTCCCATTTGTATTACTCCAAACAGATGCCTATATAATCATCACCATGCATCAAGAATCTATGACCTCTGGGAAATAACTGTATGTTAATTCCATACTAGTTTATGAATTCACATTCCCCCCTTTAATTTTATATTACACTAAATTATGAATACATATGCCTTCCATCCCTATACACGTTAATTACGAATCTGAAAATACGTTGGTATGTAGGTCAAGTCTAGAGCCTGATAAGAGTTTCACATTTATAACAGCAGAGTTGCTTTCAGTTAAAAAGGAAACTCTCAAAATAATGTTCTTCAGCTTCCCTTCAACTGGGGATTGGTGTTAGCATTCACAAATGAGGTGAACCATTTCACATTTGTTTTCTGGAACTGTTGTTACTCCACTTAGTATAA
Organism: Rhizomys pruinosus; assembly: GCA_009823505.1. Taxonomy (NCBI): domain Eukaryota; kingdom Metazoa; phylum Chordata; class Mammalia; order Rodentia; family Spalacidae; genus Rhizomys; species Rhizomys pruinosus. The sequence continues at coordinate 12,671 of VZQC01011678.1, forward strand.
TGTCTTCTCGTTCCATCCACTCTTACCTGGAAAGTTCCTTATGTCATCTTTCTCTACCACTATGAAACAGTACTCCATTGTGTAGTTGCACCACATTTTTGTTAATCACTTGTCTGTTGAGGGGATTTTGGGGTTGGTTCCAGCTCTTTGTATTATGAAGAGGATCTGCAATAAGCATATATGTGCATGCATCTTTGTAGTAGGATGAGTCTTGTGGATATATACCCAGGTATGGTACGACCTGGGTCAGGGGTAGGCTCATTTTGAGTCTTTTTTTTTTTGTTTTGGAGACAAGGTTCCTGTCGCCCCAGCTGTCCTGGAACTCACCTCTGCTAGACCCAGGGCGTCCTTGAACTCACAAAGATACGCCGCCTCTGCCTCCCAAGTGCTAGGATTAAAGGTGTCACCACACGCTCCGCATTTTAAGGGTTCTCCACACTGCTTTCCATAATGGTTGTATGAGTTTACATTCCCAACAGCAGTGGATGAATATCCCCCTTTCCCCACAACCTCTCCAACATTTGGTTTTTTGTCTTTGTTTTTCTTGATCTTAGCCAGTCCTATCAGAGTGAGATGGTATCTAAGAGTGGTTTTAATTTACATTTCTTAAGATGTTTTTCAGCCATCTTTACTTCCTCACTGGTGAAGTATCAGTTCAGCTCTTTACTCCAATCTTTTGAGTGGTTTATTTGTTTTCTTCTTTGTTTTTTTTTTTATTCTCTTTGTTTTTTTTTGCGTAGTCTGTATATTCTAGATGTTAATGCCATGTCGGATGTATGGTAAAGATTTTACTCTCACTTCTGTGAGTTTTCTCTTCACTTTCTCGACTGTTACTTTGCTGTACAGACGTTTTGAGTTTGATGAGCTTACCATTTGTCATGTTCACCTTATTTACTGTGCCCATCTGCTTGTTGATTTTAGAAAGTCTTTTTTCCTATGCCTGTGTCTTGTGTTGTTTGGCAATTTTTCTTCTATCACCTCAGGGTTCGGGTTTCCACAGTGAGATCTTTGATCCACTTGAGATGATTTTTGTGCAGTGTGAGAATGAAGAGGTAACGGCCTTTAACTTTTTTGTCTTCTACAAAATGGTTGTCCATGTTTTGCCCGCATCATTTGTGGAAGATGCTGTCCTTCCTCATAGGGTTTTATTGCTCCTTTGTCAAATATGAGGTAGGTGAAATTTGAATGAGCCAATTTTGATTCTTCAAATTTTGTTTTCCATGTGTCAATGGGTCTGTTTTTGTGCCAGTACCCGGCTTGTCTCTTTTTTGACTATAGGCCTGTAGTATAGCTTGCTGTCTGGTAAAGCAATATCCCCTTTATTGCACTTTTTGCGCAATTGCTTTAGCTATTTGGGGTCTTTTGTTTTCATATGAATTTACGGATTTTTTTTTCTAAGTCTGTAAGAAACTCATGGGTCTTTTGATTGTGCTTATGTTGGAATCGTATATCCGTTTGGTGTAATCAAACATAGACATTTTTTACTATATTAAATTTTCCAATCCACAAAGCGCATGGGAGGTTTTTTCCATCTTTTGATGCCATTTCAATCTCCTTCCTCAGGGGTTTAAAATTTTTGGTTGTTTGTAGTAGATCTTTGGTATCTTTGGTTCGGTTTGTTCCCCGGTAATTTTATCTCTGTCTTGACGGCTATTGTGCTTGGGATCGTTCTTAAATTCATTCTCCACTTGTTTATTTGGCGGTTTGTAAGAAAACGGGCTCTACTGATTTTTTTAGGTTAATTTTGTATCCTGCCCCCTTACTGAAACTCAATCATTTATAGGAGTTTTACTGTAGAGTTTTCAGCATTTTCTCTTAAGTAAAACTATCTGCAAAAGGGGATTGTTTAACTTCCTTTTTTCCAATTAGTACTCTTTAGTTTCCTTCTATTCTTTGCCTATTGCTCTGGCAAGCATTCAAGCACTATGTTGAGAGGAGTGGTGCTCAGGGCAGCCTGCTGGGTTCCTGCCTTTAGGGAAATGGTTCCAATTTTTCTCCCTTTAGGATGATGTTGGCATGTGGGTTTGCTATATATGACTTTGATCCTTGGTGAGGAATGTTCCCTTCACACTGATTCTCTCTAGAACTTTAAAAATGAAAGGATTGTTTCATTTTTGTCCAAAGGCTTGTTTTTGTATTCTATTGAACATTGATCTTGTGGTTTTTGTCTTCAGTCCATTTATGCGTTTCATGTTTTATTGATTTATGTATGTGAACCATCTCTGCTCTCTCTGGTATGAACCAACTTGATCATGATGGACAATATTTTTGATGTGTGATCGTACGCAGTTTGCAGTTATTTTGTTGATAATTTTTCCATCAATATTCATTAATGAGCTTGAGTCTATAGTTCTTCTTTTGGTTGTTATCTTTGCCTGGTTATTGGGTATTACGAGTGATGCTGGCTTCATAGAAGGAATTTCGCGGAGAATTCCCTCTGATTATAACCTTCTAAACAGTTGTGCTTGTAAGGGATGTAAGGCCTCTTTATTATATTAGAATGAATTCTTACGTATTAAACCAATATGGGCCAGGCTTTTTTTAGCTGGGAGGTGTATGTTAGGCATCCGCAATTTCTTCAAATATTATGGCTATGTTTAATACTGTTCCGGCTCTTCTGGTTAAGCTTTGTTTTGCTTTGGTCCCAAGGATTCTCCAGCTACGCATCCATTTTAGCGTACGTTCAAATTTAGTAGATTATGTTTTTGAAGTATTCTCAATGATTGTCTGGATCTTTTGTTTTGATGTTTCCCCTTTTCATCCTGAATAATATTGATTGGGGTTAATCCGATCTTGCTTTTGGTTGAGCGGGCGCAGACTTGTCTATTTTGACTTATCATGTCAAAGACACCCCAATTTTGCATTCACCTGATTTTTTTTTGTATTGTTTTCTTTGTTTCCTATTTCATTGATTTCCGCTATGAGTCTTTTATTTCTTCTGTTGGTTGGGTTTAGGGTTCATGGTTTGTTGTCTCTCAAGTGCTAATTGTCTCTCAAGTTTTAGCTGCAGTGTTAGATATTTTATTTGTTCCCTTTCTGTTGTTTTTTCTGATGTGGGCACTTAGGGCTATAAATTTCCTTCTTTTTTTTTTTAATTTATTTCGGTATGTGTATCAATTTACTGCCTGCATGCAGGTTTGTGCACCCGTGTCGTGCAATGCCGCGGAGGTCAGAAGAGGGTGTCGGATTCCCCTGGAACTGGAGTTCTCCTGGAATTGGAGTTTCAGATGGCTCTCGGCCGCCATGTGGGTGCTGGGGATCGAACCCGGGTCCTCTGAAAGAGTGGTTGGCGCTCTTAACCGCTAGGCCATCTCTCCAGCCCCTAAATTTCCTTCTTAAGACTGTTTTTAAAGTATCCCACAGCTTTTCTTGTGTGAGTGTGTGTTATATTGTATTTTTCATTCGGTTCCATTAATACTTTTATTTCACTCATATTTTTTACTTGACCCATTTATTATTCATGATTGTGTTGTTTATTCTCCATGTGTTCTTGAAAGTAGTAGGGCTTATTCTGGTGTTCATATTGAGCTTTATTGGACTGTGGTTTGGTAGAATGCATGAAATAATTTCAATCCTTTTTTTTTTTTTTTAGATTTCTTTTGTGTCCTAGTATGTGGTCGATTTTGGAGAATGTTCCATGAGGTACTGTGTAGAAAGTATATTCTCTGGTGTTTTGCTGGAATATTCTGTAGATGTCTGTGAGGTCCATTTGGTGTATTGTATTGTTCAGTTCTAATGTCTCTCTGTTTATTTTTTTGTCCTATTGATCTATCCAAGGGGCTCAGTGGGGTATTGGAGTGCCCTACTATTAGTGTGCTGGGATTAATCTGTGTCTTGAGGTCCTTCAAATTAGTGTTTATAAAGTTATGTGCACCAGAGTTTGGTGCATACACATTTAGGATTGTGAAGACTTCACGGTTAATTGTTACTTTAATAAGGATATAATGGCCGTCTTTGTCTCTTCTGATTAATTTTTCTCTGAGATCTCTTTTGTCTGATATTAGAATACCCACTCCTGCTTGTTTCTGGTACCACTTGCTTGGAATATTTTTTCCATCCTTTTACTCTAAGGTGGTGTCTGTCATTGAGGATGAGATGGTTTTCTTGTAGACAGCATATAGAAGGTTTCTATTTTCTAATTCATTCTCCCAGTCTATGAGTTTTGATTGGTGAGTTTAGACTATTAATACTTAAGGTTATTATTGAGAAATGCATGTTGCTTCTTTTTTACCTTTTTTGTTGTTGTTTGCATTCTTGGTCTAGGTTTGTATTTACTCTGTTATGCTTTTGGTAATTTCTCTGTTTAATAACTTAGGGAGAGTTGTTCCTTTCTTCTGTTTGTTTCAAGGATTTTCTTTTTTTTTCCTTTTTGGTCTTTTTGAGACAGGGTCTCCCTGTAGCCCCGGCTGTCCTGGAACTCCCTCTGTAGACCAGGCTGGCCTTGAAATCACAAAGATCTGCCTGCTGCCTCCCAAGTGCTAGGATTAAAGGTGTGCACCAGGACACCCGGCTGGATTTTCTTTTTTTTTAATTTTTATTTATTTATTTTTTAAGGGATTCACAATTTAAGAGCACAGTTGCTTTCAGATCACATTAACTTTGCTCAGTTTGCCATACAGTTAGGTAATTGACGCTAGCATTCACAAATGAGGGATACCATTTTTCGTTTGTTTTTCTGGGACTTTGTTACTTCTCTAAGCATGGTATCTTTAGCTCCATCCATTTACCTGCAAAGCTCATGATGTCATCTTTCTTTACTGCAGCATAGAACTCCATTGTGTACATATACCAAATTTTCTCTATCCACTTGTCAGTTTAGGAGCACTTGGGTTGGTACCAGCTCTTTGCTATTGTGAAGAGAGCTGCAATAACCATGGCTGTGCACATATCTCTGTGGTAAGATGAGACTTGTGGGTATATACCCAGGAGTTGTATGGCTGGATCAGGTGGCAAGTTCATTCCAAGTCTTCCAAGGGTTCTCCACACTGCTTTCTATAGTGATTGTATGAGTTCACATACCCACCAGCAGTGGATAAGTGTTCCCCTTTCGCCACAACCTGTCCAGCACTTGGTATCATTTGTTTTGTTGATCCTAGCCAGTCTTATTGGAATGACATGATATCTAAAAATGGTTTTAATTTGCATTCCCTTAATTATTAGTGATGCTGAACACTTCTTAAGAGGTTTCTTAGCCATCTCTAATTCCTCACTTGTCTGTTCAGCTCTTTGCTCCATCTTTTGAGTGTGTCATTTGTTTTCTTTCTTCTTTGTTTTTTGAGTAGTTTATATATTCTGGAAATCAATGCTTTGTCAGATCTATCTGCAGCGAAGGTTTCCACTGTGGGTTTTCTCTTCACTTCCTTCATTGTTTCTTTTGATTTACAGAAGCTTTTGAGTTTAATGAGGTCCCATTTGTCAATTGTCGACCTTAATTCTTGGACAGCTGCTGTCTGATTTAGGAAGTCTTTTCCTAGCCGGCGTGGTGGCGCATGCCTTTAGTCCTAGCAATTGGGAGGCAGAGGCAGGCGGATCTTTGTGAGTTCAAGGCCAGCCTAGTCTACAATGTGAGTTCCAGGATAGCTGGGGCTACAGGGAGACCCTGTCTCGAAAAGACCAAAAAAAAATAAATAAATAAAAAGGTCTTTTGGGGGCTGGAGAGATAGACTAGTGGATAAGAGCACCGACTGCTCTTGCAGAGGACCTGGGTTCGATCCCCAGCACCCACATGGTGGCTAAGAGCCGTCTGTAACACTAATTCCAGGAGAACTCCAGTTCTAGGGAAATCCAAGACCCTCTTCTGACCTCCGCGGCATTGCACGACATGGGTGCACAAACCTACATGCAGATAGTACATTCATACACTTACAAAAATAAATAAAATTTTAAAAAAGAAGTCTTTTCCTACGTCTATGTCTTGTAGTCTGCTGCCAACTTTTTCTTCTATAGCCTTCAGAGTTTGGGGTTTCATGTTGAGGTCTTTGATCCTTCTGGATTTGACTTTTGTACAAGGCAAGAGATAGAGGTTTAATTTCAGTCTTCTACAAGTGGTGATCCAGTTTTGCCAACACCATTTGCTGAAGATGCTGTCTTTCCTCCATTGTGTCTTCTTGGCCCTCTTTTCAAATATGAGGTGGCTGAAAATATATGTGCTGAAGTTTGGATCTTCAGTTTTGTTTCATTGGTCAACAGGTCTGTTTTTGTGCCAGTACAAAGCTGTTTTTATGACTATATTCCTGTATTATAGTTTGAAGTCTGGTAAAGAGATCCCCCTGTGTTATTCTTTTCACTCAGGGTTGCCTTGGCTATTTGGGGTCTTTTGTTTTTCCAAATAAAATTAAGGACTTTTTTGTCAAGACTGTGAAGAAATTCTTGGGGATTTACTTGGGATTGCATTAAATCTGTACAAGAGTTTGGGTAGAATGGAGATTTTTATTTTTTATTTTATTTATTTATGTGTATGAATGTACTGTCTGCATGTAGGTTTGAGCACCCATGTTGTGCAATGCCACGGAGGTCAGAAGAGGGAGTCAGATTACCCTGGAACTGGAGTTCTCCTGGAACTGGAGTTACAGACGGTTCTCAGCCACCATGTGTGTGCTGGTCCTCTGCAAGAGCAGTCAGTGTTTTTAACTGCTAGGCCATCTCTCCAGCTTGGAGATTTTTACTGTATTAATTTTCCCAATCCATAAGCAATGGAGGTTTTTCCATCTTCTGATGTCTTCTTAAATTTCCTTGTTCAGGGGTTTAAACATTTTGTAGAGATCTTTGGTGTCTTTGGTTAGGTTTGTTCCTAGGTATTTTATTGTTTTTGAGGCTATTGTGATTGGGGTCTCCTTGTATTCCTTTTTCAGTTGCTTGATGTAAACAAAGGCTACTGATTTTTCTAGGTTAATTTTGTATCCTGCCACTTTACCTAAACTCTTAATCGAATCTAGGAGTTTTCTGGTGGACTTTTAGCATTCTTTAAGTAAACAATCATATAATCACCAAAAAGGGATACCTTGACGTCCTCTTTTCCAATTAATACTCCTTTAATTTCCTTTTCTTGTCTTACTGCCCTAGCAAGTGTTTCAAGCACTATATTGAAAAAGAGTGGTGACAGGAGGCAGCCTTGCTGAGATCCTACCTATAAAGGGAATGCTTCTGTCATTTCTCCATTTAGGATGATATTGGCTGTGGGTTTCCTGTATATGGATTTGATTACATTGAGGAATGATCCCTCTAATCCAATTCCCTCTAGGACTTTAAGCATGAAGGAATGATGAATTTTATCAAAGGCTTTTTCTTTTTCTTTTCTTTCCTTTTTTTTTTTTTTGATCTTTTCAAGACAGCGTTTCCCTGTAACCCTAGCTGACCTGGAACTCACTCTGTAGACCAGGCTGGCCTTGAACTCACAAAGATCTGCCTACTTCTGCCTCCGGAGTGCTAGGATTAAAGGCGTGTGCCACCATGCCCGGCTAAAGGCTTTTTCTATGTCAATTGAGATGATCATGTGGTATTTGTCTTTCAGTCCATTTATATTTTTATAATATTTAGTGATTTTCATATGCTGAACCATCCCTGCATCTCTGGTATGAATCCAACTTGGTCACGATGGGTGATCTTCTTGATGTGGGTCTGTATGTGATTTGTAAGTATTTTGTTGAGACTTTTTGCATCCCTGTTCATTAATGAGATGGGTCTATAGTTCTCCTTTATGTTTGTGTCTTTGCCTGGTTTTGGTATAAGAGTGATGCTGGCTTCATAGAAGGTGTTTGGGAGAATTCCTTCTGTTTGTATCCTTCTGAACAATTTGAATAAAAATGGTTGTTAGTCTTTTTGAAATGTTTTATAGAATTCTGCCATGAAATCATAGGGCCTGTGCTTTTTATAGTTGGGAGATTTCTTATTACATCTTCAATTTCTTCATATATTATGGGCCTGTTTAAGCTGCCAATCTCCTCTTGGTTGAACTTTGGTGATTTCCAGGATTTCAGATATTGATCTATTTCTCCTAGGTTTTCAAACATAGTAGAGTATAGAGTTTTGAAGTATCCCTGTATGATTGTCTGGATCTTTTCATTGTCTGTTGTGATATTTCCCCTTTCATCATGGACTCTGTTGATCTGGAATTGTTCTTTCTTTCTTTTGGTTAACTGGACTAGAGGTCTGTCTATCTTGTTTATTCTCTCAAAGAACCAAATTTTGGATTCATGATTTTTTTATATTGTTTTCTTTGTTTCTATTTCATTGATTTCTGCACTGATTTTTTTGTTATTTCTTCCTGTCTGTTGCGTTTAGGATCCATTCGTTGTTGTCTCTCAAGTGTTTTTAGCTGCAGTGTTAGATTGTTCACTTGTGCTCTGTTTTTCACATGTAGGTACCCAGGGCTATAAACTTACCTCTGAAGACTGCTTTTAAAGTATCCCATGGGTTTTGTTGTGTTGTATTATTATTGTAATTCAGTTCCAGGTATGATTTTCTTTCTTTCTTTATTTCTTCCTTGACCCATTCATTATCCAGGAGAGTGTTGTTTAATCTCCATGTGTTCTTGTAGATATTAGGGCTTATCCTGGTGTTGATATTGAGCTTTATTGCACTGCGGTCTGAGAGAATGCATGAAATATTTCAATCTTTTTGTATTCATGGAGTTTTTTCTGTGGCCCAGTATGTGGCCGATTTTGGAGACTGTTCCATGGGGTGTTGAGTAGAAAGTGTATTGTCTAGTATTAGGGTGGAATATTTGGTAGATATCTGTGAGTTTCATTTGGCATATCATATTGCTCAGTTCAGATGTCTCTCTGTTTATTCTTTGTCCTATTGACCGGTCCAAAGGGCTCTGTGGGGTATTGAAGTCCCCTACTATGATTGTATTGGGTTATTCTGTGCCTTGAAGTCCCAGAGAATTGTCTTTATAAAGTTTGGTGCACCAGAGTTTGGTGCATATATATTCATGATTGTGAAATCTTCATGGTCAGTATTTCCTTTGATAAAGATGTAATGACCTTCTTTGTCTCTTTTGATTTCTTTTACTTCGAAGTCTATTTTTTCTGATATTAAAATACTAATACTTGCTTTCTTTTTGGTACTGTTTGCTTGGAATATTTTTTCCATCCTTTCACTTTAAGGTGGTGCCTATCCTTGAGGGTGAGATGTGCTTCTTGTAGACAGCATATAGATGGATTCTGTTTCCTAATCCAATCTCCCAGTCTATTTATTTTGATTGGGGAATTTAGTCCATTAATATTTAAGGTTATAACTGAAAGATGTTTGTTTCTTCCTTTCACCTTATTATCCATTTGCATTTTTGGTCTAGGTTTCTACTTCTGCAGTTATGCTTTTATTAATTTCTCTTTCTAGGTGCCTGGGGATAGTTGCTTTCTTCTTCTGTCCTTTGAACTTGCTTCAGGTATTCTCTGAAGGGTTGGATTTATGGACATGTAGTTCTCTCATCTTGTTTGTCATGGAAGATTTTTCCTCTTTCCTTCAACTAGAATTGAACATTTTTTGTCGGTATCGTTAACTTGGGTTGGCATCTGTAGTCCTTAAAACCTGGAATGCTTTGCTCCCCCATACTTCTTCCTTTCATACGTTTGCCCTGAGAATCGTTGTATTCTGTAGTGTTCCCCCTTATATGTAACTTGTTGTTTTCTCTTGTGGCTTTCAAAAATTTTTCTTTGTTTTTGGGCATCTAGAATTTTAATTATGATATGGTGGGAGTTTTTTTCCTGATATGTGTCTGTTTGGATCTTCTCATGCGGCTTCTTGTATTTGTATGGGTTTCTCTTTTTTTTAGTCTGGGGAAATTTTTCATCTATTATTCTGTTGAAGATCTGATCAATATATTCTCTTGATATTCTTCTCTTTCTCTATCATACCTATGACTTGAGGTGTTTTGATATTTTTCATAGTGTTCAAAGATTTCTGGGTTCCACTTTTGTGTATTTTTAAATTTTCATAATCTTTACCGAGCTTTTAGTTTCTGGCTGTTTATCTTCCAAGTCTGATAATCTCGTGTCGGCTTTCCCCCATTACCACTGAGGATTGTTGTGTTCCTTTCCTCTTGATTGGATGACGTGTTCAATTGCCTCTTTTATTTCATCTTGGATTTTTAGTATTTCCACTCTTGATGCTTTAGATCTTTATCTTTAGCTCTTGGCTTTGCTGCTTGGTTCACCTTTTTATTTCAAACATGTGATTTTTTCAGTGGTTTCCAATCCTTTCTCGAGTTTTCCATGTTTTCCACTCTATGTCGTTTTTTTTTTCACATAGATTTAGTATTTATTTATTTATTTTGTTAACAAAATGCTAGGACCGTGTTCCGCTCACCGCCGCATGCCCGCCATCCGATGCCGCCATTGAGCCGACATGCTTTGCCAGTCTCTATAGTCATCTCAATTTTCCATGGGGAAGTTGCTGTTTTGGCAGAAGGTTCACTGTTTCAGCTTTTTTTTCCACTTTTTTGTTTTTTTGTTTTTGTTGTTTCCAAAATGCATCATGCCCAACTGCTTTGGACTACAAAGCCTCATGGGGGGCCCCTATAACAAGAATACTTAACGAATTGGGTAATTGCACTCGCATCCACAGATGAGGGATACCATTCGTCGCTTTGTTTTTCTGGACTGTGTTACTTCACTCAGCATGATGTCTCTAGCTCCAGCCATTTTCCTGCAACAGTCGTGATGTCGATCTTTCTTTACTGCTGCATAGAAATCCATTGTGTAGATGTACCACATTTTCTCTATCCACTTGTCAGTTGAGGGGCCATTTAGGTTGGTTCCAGCTCTTCTGCTATTGAGAGCTGCAATAAACATGGCCGTGCCTGTATCTCGTGGTGTGGAGTAAGTCTTGAGGGTACATGCCTAGGAGTGGTAGGCTGGGTCGGGTGGCAAGTTCATTCCAAGTCTTCCAAGTGTTCTCCACAATGCTTTCCCATAGTGGCTGTAAGAGCATTTGTCATTTCTCTCTCTAGGTCCTTCTAAGTTTTTCTTCTCTCTCCTTACTTCTCTGAATTGTTCTTTATATTCTTTGATTCTTTTATATGATTTTGCATGTTCCTCCTGATCTGTGTGTGGGCCCATCCCACTGTGGGAATCTCCCACAGGTTGTAGAGCTTGGTGTGGAATTATCCTCGGCACCTTTCCCATTGTCCCTTCATCATATCCCTGGAATATGTGTTTCTCTTTGCCTGTAGTCCAATGTGATCCCAAATGCCTCTTCACTGTGTTGAATGCTTGCTTGTTTGCCCCTCTTTCAGATGCCTTCACTGTTTGATTTGTTTGATGATTTGTTTTTATCTGTTTTATGGAGTGTTGACTTGCCTAAATTTTAGGCTTTCTATTGGAAGTCTAACTCACTCTTCCCTTTCTGTTCTGAAGGTTCTTAAAAGAATCCATTGACACTCCCTCAGCAATTCCACTTAGCAGGGGGGGGGGGTAGAAGATATGCCTGTTTAGCCCATGCCCTTGTACTCTGTGCTTCAGGTGGTACTGGGAAATCTCTGATCTAAGCTCTTTGCACTCAAGTCTCATGGTGGAAACTGGTCCGCCTTTTTATACCAGCTAGCAGGATGACTCTGCCCCCACAGCCACACAAGACAATGATTTAATCAAACCAATGAGACAATTATCCAACAATACATACATAGAATTATCCACATCCACCGGCCGAAGTGCCCAGCTCTACCTGTGGCTTAGTCGTGGTCCTGGGAAATCCCTGGTCTAAGCTCTTGGCACTCAAGGATTTTCTGAGTTTGCTTTGTTAGACATTGTTAGACCATCATTCATCTCAATTGATTACATAAAAAATTTCTTCTCCTTCAACTCTAAATACATTTTTCTGGGTTATGTAGTCTGACTTGGCAATCTAAAGTTTTTTTAGCACTGGGACTAATTTGGTCCACATTTCTTCTGGCTTTCATAGTTTGCACTGATAAGTCAGTTGTAATTTTGATGAATTTTCCCCTTATATGTAACTTTGTTTTTTCTTGTGGCCTTCAGTATTGTTTGTCTTTGTTGAACATCTAGCATGTTTAACAATTAATGGAAGGGGGAATTTCTTTTCTGGTCCTTCTATTTGTTTTCTATGTGCTTCTTGTATTAGTGGGTTTTTCTTTTTTTTTTTTTTCCAGTTTGGGGAAATTTTCTTCTATTATCCTTTTAAAGATCTGGCCAATAGTGTAGTCTTGGGATTCTTCTTCCTCTATCCCTATGATGGATAAATTTGACTCTTCATAGTGTCCTACATTTCCTGGTTGTTCCCCTCTTGTGTTTTTAAAAAAAAAATTTCATAATCTTTACCTGAGCATTCTATTTGGTCTGTGTTATCCTGCAGGTCTGATATTCTTTTCTTCTACTTCTTTCATTCTGCTGCTGAGGCTTTTTCCCATCCTTTTCTGTTGATTAAATGAATGTTCAATTTCCTATTTCATTTCATCCTGTGATTTCTTTAGTATTTCCCCTTTCTTCTAAAGCCTGGCATTCTCATCTTATAGCTCCTTTGTTTGTTGGTCAGTCTCATTTTTCATTTTGGCTTGTGATCTTTTCTGGGTTTCCACTTCCTTCTGGAGTGTGTCACTTTCTCCCTTAATTTCTTTCCAACATTTGTCATTATCTCCCTTTAGTTATTTCTTGAGTTTTTCATTTTCTCCCTTTTTTTCTCTGATTTGTCCTTTATATTCTTTGATTTATTTGAATATGTCTACAATTGCTCTCCTAAGGTAAATGTCTTGGTTTCCTTCCAGGGAGATCTCATCGTAGGAATCTTCTATAGGGTTGGTAGAGTTTGGTGTAGATTTATTATGAGTTTTTCCCATGTTGTTTTTCCTTTTGTTTTGGGCATGTGGATTTGTTTTCTGTTTGTTTGTTTGTTTATTTTCTTTCTTTTTTTTGTTGTTTGATTTATGGTGCCTCTAAGTTGGCTGCACAGACTACATTCACTAATACTACACCTACTAGATCCTTCATACCACACATCATGAGCTTGAGTGGGGGGCAACGATACCTGTTTGACCTGCTGGCTGTGATTCTATGTCCACCCATGCTGTGGAACCTGAAGCTTGGAAGTTTCTGCGTTATAACAAGCCTCCACTAGTCCGGGGGTGTGCACAAAGCACCAAGGCAGGTGGGCCTCACCTGGGCGCACTCTGGTGTTGTGCTGGTTGCGAGTCTAAGTCCAACCATGCCTTGCACTAGGCGCATGCTGGTCTGAGTCCACCCATACTAAGTGTTTGAACCAAAAGCTGGGAGATTTCTCTGTGTGATACCAAGCCTCCACAGGCCAGGGGTTTGCGCAAAGCACCAAGGCAGATGGATCTCACCTGGGTGCATGCTTGTGTTGTGCTGGCCCTGAGTCTACACCCACACAGCACACTGGGCACATGCTGGGCACATGCTGGTGTGCGTCTGCCCACCCTGCTTGCTGGAACCTGAATCTGGGAGGTTTCTGGGTAATGCCAAACCTCTAAGGGCCAGGGGGTGTACTCAAAGCACCAAGGCAGTTGGGCCTCACTTTTAGGCGTATGCTGGTGCTGTGCTGCCTGTGAGTCTGCATCCACCCATCCTGCGCATTGGAACCAAAAGCTGGGATGACCCTCTTTTTTAATAATTCTTTTTATCATATTAATTTTTGTTTTCTAACTTGCTTAACTTTTGGTTTTCTAGCAATTAGGGCACATACTTCTGCCTCAAGGAGTGGAACTGATACTTATTCCTTTTCTAGAAATGAGTCCTTTGTGAGAAATAATGACACTGTGTATACAACTTAAAAATATGATACGGTAGCAGTTAAGAATTCCACAGAAACCGTGTCATGCACAGATTGCCCAAGTAAAGAAAGGAATGTCAATGATCTTATTGGCCAGGTTTAAACTTTATAAAGGATTGTAGGACAAAGTGAAACCAAGTCCTGTGAGGCTGTGGATTCTAGTCTTCTGACTCAAAGATTAGTAAGTAGCCTTTAGGAAAACACCTCAGCCAGAGGTGGAAAGAGAGTAACCGAATAACCGAGGAAAACAAATACCAGAATAAAACTAGATATGAATCAAAACCGCATCAGCCACGAAATGTCTTTCAGGTTGGGCAAGTGAGAAGCTAAAGTAAGAAAAGTAAAGCTCTCTATTGTTAAAGCTTTAAAGCTCACTTTACACTGTCTTGCACCTATGTAACCAGAAGGCACGAACAATGAAGTTTAGAGTTAAAAGTTAAAATTAACTTCAATTTGCTGCAAAATTGCTAAATTTCTGAACTTAGCCAAGTGGCTGCACAGTTATTGTTTTCCTTTCTTTTTATTTCTTAGCTGAATGGTAGTACTATTATTAATTGTTGTACTTTTTGATGTTAAGAATGAGTGAGGGTATGAATTTTCTGAAAAATATTTATGGGGAAGTTGAGCTGTCTCTTTCATTATTAGCTGAGGTTTGCATAACCGTATTAGTTTTAGGGTATATATGAAAAGTAAACATCAGGGACTGAGTAGCAGATTCTGAGAACCATCAGAGTGTCAAATCCCCCCCCCCCAAAAAAAAGCTCTCAGACCACAAAAAGAAAGGAATTCTTGTGTCTTGTCTGACTGATTTTTTTTTTTCACTGCCCTTGAGATCACCCACTTCAGGACCTAAACCCTGCTAGAGCTGGACTCGGGTACCACACAAACATTAGAACTTGAGTTTGAATCCCTAGCACATAATTAAACAACATGAAGGTACGTTGTTTCATGCCTGCAATTGCAATGCTGGAGAGGTACAGTCAGAGGGATTGGAAAAGCTAGAAGGCCAGAATGTGTAGTCCAATTGTTGAACTCCAGATTCAGGAGAGGCTTTGTCTCAAAATACAAGGTGAAGATCAATTGAGGAACACGACTTTCAACCCCTGGCTTCTACTTGCACACACATGCACACACACACACACACACACACACACATACACAACCATACTTGCATGCTCACACACATACAGATAAAAATTTTTCTGATCATGATGATTTAGTACAAGCATTACGACAACTGTGCACTGCTGAGTGTTGAATTGTAGCTAGAAATAGACAGTAGTGAAAACTTTGCTCATAGCTCCTGGTTTTTGTCCTAAGGAAGTTTCTGCAGCCACTGCTTGATTGGACCATTACATGTGAAAACTTTCCTTATCACACTATAAACAATGATGTAGACCATCTCAGCCAAAAGCATTCGATATTCAACAGGATATTCTTGATTGTTCCTCCTTGAGAGTTAATGTACCTCATTGACAGCTAATAAATACTTCAAAATGACTTTCTTTTTCTTATGTCTTTATTCACTTAAATGAATGGATACAAACTCTGAAAGGTCAAAATTCAACAAAATAACTTCCTCAGGAGATAATTTTCCTGATTCCATTAGACCTCACTCAGGTTTTCAAAAGCCTGCTGTTTGCTCTCAAAACATTTGGTGGTCTTTGTGTGAACTTCCTCACTGAAAAAAATTACATAATGATGTCATATTCAGAAGAAGGAAATTAAAAAATGCAGCACTGTGACTCAAGGGAGCAGATGTAAGATGTCTATTTCATCAAAATCATTGCTAGTCTGTATATTATTAGAATGCTTGACTTCTGCATATGTATTCAGTGTGCCAACCTATTTTGTGTGATACAAGTTTCCGAATTTCATTGCACATTATAACAAATGAAGAGTAAGACATCAGAATAGTAGGCAAATGTATGGCATCTATAGTCCATTTTAATTGTATATTACAGTACTCCTTGAGAGCTGTGTGCTTTGACATTATTAATATTGGATTCCTTCCATCTGACAATTCTACTATTAGACAGTCAATATAAACATAATTTTGCAAGATCATAAAAGTGTGCTTTTGCTTGGCGTGGTGGCTCATGCCTTTAATCCTAGCACTTGAGAGACAGAGGCAGGTGGATCTTTGTGTGTCCAAGGCCAGCCTTGTCTACAGAGTGAGTTTCAGGACAGCTTGGGCTACAGGGAGTCCCTGTCTCGAAAAGACAAAAAGAAATGTGTGTTTTCCTCATAATGATGCAAGGCATATAAATTGTTGTCAAGACTTGAACAAAAAATAATTCACTTTAATAGGTTATCAATAACACACCAAAGTGATGATTCCAAGTTTAGCTTGGTGAGCCACTTGAGTTTATGGGAATTCATTGCAGGATCGTGGGACAGGGATTACTTACTGGAGCATGGGTGCTACAAAGAGAGCTGCATCACAGGAATACCCCAGTATAGTATGGATGACAACTCACCTGCCAGAAACTTGGCCATTCAGAGTCTCCTGTCCCTGGAGACTGTACTTGTCTAACTTGTGGAGGAACCTTGTGTATCTTATTTCAGGAGCTTCTACTGAGGGAGTTTTGAGAGTTTTGTGTACTTTCTGAAGCTTAGGGAATCTGGTTCCAGGAAGGAATGGAATGTTTCAATTAGGCAGAAACATGCACAACACATACCCACAGATACACATGGCTGTCTAAGGCTTCTGCATACCCAAACCTCTTATTCTTTGTCCTCACTCCTCATTTCCCAGGAGGTAGGAGATACAATGTCCTCAGTTGCTTTCCAAGAGTTGGCAATTTTGTTTCAGCCTGTGGAAGTATTGGCAGATGATTTTACAGCTGGACACACAGGAGGAATTGATAGGATTTTCCTTTCAATCCAAGGGTTGTATTACCTGTGGAGACTGCTGTTTGATATCAGGTCTCTTCCTTAATCACTCTTCAAATTATTTTTGTGGCCGAGACTCTCTCACTGAACTCAGAAATCACAGACTCTGCTAGCCTAGACAACCATCTTGCCCCTAACAACCTGTCTCTTAGCCATCACTTGGCCCACAGAGACATTTATCCTGCTCATCACTCCTTTCTTTAACTCCATTGATCCCAGGGTAGGAGTAGCTTTCTGCAGTAGCAGGGACCTTAATTGCCTCATGGTCTCCTGTTGGTCAATTATTAACTCTAAAGCTAAACCTTTTTGTAAAATTCTGATATATACTCAATTTGTGTTCCCTTTTTTAAAAATTTTTTTTTTTTATTATCATTTATTATTTATTTATTTATTTATTATTTATTTTGTATTGTGTATGAATGTACTCTCTGCATGCAGGTTCTGTGCACCCATGGTCGTGCAATGCCGCGGAGGTCAGAAGAGGGTCTCGGATTCCCCTGGAACTGGAGTTCTCCTGGAATTGGAGTTACAGACGGTTCTTAGCCGCCATGTGGGTGCTGGGGATCGAACCCGGGTCCTCTGCAAGAGCGTCGGTGCTCTTAACCACTAGGCTATCTCTCCAGCCCCTTGTGTTCCCTTTTTAATTGGACCATTGTTCTAGTTTGTCTTCCATTGCTGTGACAAAACACTCTGACCAACACCAACTTGGGGAGGAAAGGGTTTATTCAGCTTATATCTCCTGGGTCACAGTTCTTCACTTAGGGAGCTCAAGGGAGGAGCTCAGGGAAGGAACCTGGAGGCAGGAGCTGAAGCACAGGCCATGGAGGAAAGCTGTTTACTGGCTTGCTCCCCTGGCCCATGCCCAGCCTGCTCTCTTATATGGTACACAACAACCTGCACAGGGTGGCACCACCCATAGTGGGCTGGGCCCTCCCACATTGCTCGACAATCAAGACAATATTCCACAGATGTGGCCACAGGCCAGTCCAATGGAGCCAATTCCCCAACTGAGGCTCCCTCAACCCAGGTGTGTCAAGTTGACATTGAAGCTATCCAGCACAACCATGAAAAATGGTATAGTGATATAGTTAGGTATGAACTCTTTAATTTGCCAATATCATATGAAACCAATTCATTTGGAAAAATGCAAGCAATATTAAATAATATACAGTGAAAATGAATTATTTGTTCTTACTTCAAGTTATAATCCTCATTGATGAGTATTTTAAAACCTTGTGTGTGTTCTTCATGGCAGTTTTCTGTACACAAACACACAGTCCAAAAACACCCCATTCATAGTACATTTTATGTAAACTATCTATATGTCAGCTAATATAACCCTACTTAATTAAAAATACTAAGTTGTGACATACAATATGGGCACAATATGATTTATTTGTTTATCACCGAATCCAGGTTTTGATTCCCCTCAGTGATTGGTCTGATAAATCCCACACCCTTGCCAATGAATTAGCATGAAAAATTGTGGTTTTTTTTTTTTTACCAAAACAGCAGGTAGAACAACTCTCATTTTAATTGTATTTTCTAAATACTAGGAAACCTAAATTTTTTTTCATAAAGGTATCCATCAGTTACTTCTCTTTATATATTACTTTCTTTACATTTCAGAATATTCTAGTTCATAACCTTGTTTGCTTTTGAACTTATATTGATTGATGTGTATATGTATGTATTTATTTATAAACACATTCTTCCCAAAATATTCCATGTCAACTTTAATGTAGAGTTTCTTCTATAGTACCTCCTAGATCAGTGGTCATGGGGTTTTTAATTATCACTTCTCTTATTTTCCAAAATCATAAATTTTAATAATTTATCTAACAACATAATTTGTAGTTTGCTCTGACCTTGAGATTATATGAGCTCTTCTTCCATAAATAGAACTGGTTTGCCCCCAACTCATCATTCCACTCCACCATCTGTTTAAAGCTTCTTCAGGTTCTCTTTTTCCTTCTCATTGTTCTCTGTGTGACATACATCAGACCCTAAGCAAGGCAGTTCAGAATTTCTGTTTCCTTTGATCTCACAATAATTGAGGTATTCAACTTTTTAGTTTTACCCTTTTTTTTTTTTTTTGGTATTTTTAAGACAGGGTCTCCCTTTTAGTACCAGGTGTCTTGGAGCTTGCTCTGTAGACCAGGCTGGCCTTGAACCCACAGAGATCCACCTACCTCTGCCTCCCGAGTGCTGGGATTAAAGGCGTGCACCACCACACCTGACGAGGTATTCAACTTTTATAGAAGGAGGTGTTATAATGGCCTCAGATGTTCAGCTACAGGTGTCTAATTTGCAGCTTTCAGAGCACATGGAGCCCGAGATCGCTAAGAACACAGCCCAATACAAAAATATAAACTTACTTCAAGCATTTTGGAGATTTGTTTTTTTTGCATTTTTTAAAGTTGATTTTACAGTTCCCAATTGTAAACTTTTTGGAAGATGCCCTTTTATAATGTCAAGAGATTGTACAGCCCTGTGAGGTACTGTGCTGTTAGTTTTTGAAGTCTGGTGGGAATTTATGGAGAGTGAAACTAGAAAGTGCCCAGCATAGCAAAGAGCTATTTTCATGGCTGGGAGCAAATAAGAGGATTCCAGAATTCCCTTCAGGGTCATGCTCGGTGGCTGGAAGACCTCCCTCTCAACCCCACATCTGCTTTTCAACAGTATCAAGCTGGGATTGTGCTTTTACCACATGGGTTTTGGAAGATATTCCACATCTGAACTTTCATTCTTTTTCTTTCAAATATATGGCCTAGTAACAGGAATTCAAAACACGTATAATTTTTAAAAATGCCAATCATTGTAAAATAAAATTCTAGTTCAGAAAAGGGGCTTTTTTGAGATGAAGTATGGGTCAACATTCTGCCAGAATTTCTAGTTGGAAAATGAAAATGTCAGTCAATCATCATCATGTTTCCAAATATATGGATACTTGGCACAACCTAGATAGAGTTGAGGAGGAGGGCAGCTGAAGTTTTATAAGTTGATTTTTCATCAGGATATTTCAAGTTAATATAGCCAGAGAGAAACATTCTGGGCTCAGAATAATGCCCTCCAATTTCAAGAAAATAAGAAACAATATAATCCTCCCAAATAAGAGGTTCGAAGCTGAGTTAGTGTATTCTGATAAGACTTATAGAAGAATGGTTTCTTTAATTCTTTATCATTATTTCATAATTCTTGATGTAAAAAAATGTCAAACTTGCTGGGAGTGGTGGCGCACACCTTTAATCCTAGTACTTGGGAGGCAGAGGCAGGAGGATCTTTGTGAGTTCAAGGCCAGCCTGGTCTACAGAGTGAGTTCCAGGACAGCTGGGGCTACAGGGAGACCCTGTCTCAAAAATACCAAAAAAATGTCAAACTCATCACACTGGTAAATAATCAGTTTGTTTTTTTTTTTTACTTTTTAGGTCTGAGTAATTTACCATCCTCAGACTAATGAGCACAGCATTAGCTTTGTGGCTTTAAGGTAATCACATCCAAATTGGACTAAGCTGAATTTTTTTAACCTTTAATATCAGAAATAAAGAGACAGTGGCAGGTGGATCTCTGTGAGTTCTAGGCCAATGTGATCTATATAGTGAATTCCAGGCCACGTGGGGCCACAGGCAAAAAAAAAAAAANTTCTCCTAGGTTTTCAAACATAGTAGAGTATAGAGTTTTGAAGTATCCCTGTATGATTGTCTGGATCTTTTCATTGTCTGTTGTGATATTTCCCCTTTCATCATGGACTCTGTTGATCTGGAATTGTTCTTTCTTTCTTTTGGTTAACTGGACTAGAGGTCTGTCTATCTTGTTTATTCTCTCAAAGAACCAAATTTTGGATTCATGATTTTTTTATATTGTTTTCTTTGTTTCTATTTCATTGATTTCTGCACTGATTTTTTGTTATTTCTTCCTGTCTGTTGCATTTAGGATCCATTCGTTGTTGTCTCTCAAGTGTTTTTAGCTGCAGTGTTAGATTGTTCACTTGTGCTCTGTTTTTCACATGTAGGTACCCAGGGCTATAAACTTACCTCTGAAGACTGCTTTTAAAGTATCCCATGGGTTTTGTTGTGTTGTATTATTATTGTAATTCAGTTCCAGGTATGATTTTCTTTCTTTCTTTCTTTATTTCTTCCTTGACCCATTCGTTATCCAGGAGAGTGTTGTTTAATCTCCATGTGTTCTTGTAGATATTAGGGCTTATCCTGGTGTTGATATTGAGCTTTATTGCACTGCGGTCTGATAGAATGCATGAAATATTTCAATCTTTTTGTATTCATGGAGTTTTTTCTGTGGCCCAGTATGTGGCCGATTTTGGAGACTGTTCCATGGGGTGTTGAGTAGAAAGTGTATTGTCTAGTATTAGGGTGGAATATTTGGTAGATATCTGTGAGTTTCATTTGGCATATCATATTGCTCAGTTCAGATGTCTCTCTGTTTATTCTTTGTCCTATTGACCGGTCCAAAGGGCTCTGTGGGGTATTGAAGTCCCCTACTATGATTGTATTGGGTTATTCTGTGCCTTGAAGTCCCAGAGAATTGTCTTTATAAAGTTTGGTGCACCAGAGTTTGGTGCATATATATTCATGATTGTGAAATCTTCATGGTCAGTATTTCCTTTGATAAAGATGTAATGACCTTCTTTGTCTCTTTTGATTTCTTTTACTTCGAAGTCTATTTTTTCTGATATTAAAATACTAAAACTTGCTTTCTTTTTGGTACTGTTTGCTTGGAATATTTTTTCCATCCTTTCACTTTAAGGTGGTGCCTATCCTTGAGGGTGAGATGTGCTTCTTGTAGACAGCATATAGATGGATTCTGTTTCCTAATCCAATCTCCCAGTCTATTTATTTTGATTGGGGAATTTAGTCCATTAATATTTAAGGTTATAACTGAAAGATGTTTGTTTCTTCCTTTCACCTTATTATCCATTTGCATTTTTGGTCTAGGTTTCTACTTCTGCAGTTATGCTTTTATTAATTTCTCTTTCTAGGTGCCTGGGGATAGTTGCTTCTTTCTTCTGTCCTTTGAATTGCTTCAGGTATTCTCTGAAGGGTTGGATTTATGGACATGTGTTCTATCATCTTGTTTATGTCATGGAAGATTTTTCTCTTTCCTTCAACTAGAATTGACATTTTTGCTCGGTATGTTAACTTGGGTTGGCATCTGTAGTCCTTTAAAACCTGGAATGCTTTGCTCCCCATACTTCTTCCTTTCATAGTTTGCCCTGAGAAGTCAGTTGTAATTCTGGTATGTTTCCCCTTATATGTAACTTGTTGTTTTTCTCTTGTGGCTTTCAAAATTTTGTCTTTGTTTTGGGCATCTAGAATTTTAATTATGATATGGTGTGGTGAGTTTATTTTCTGATATTGTCTGTTTGGACTTCTATGGGCTTCTTGTATTTGTATGGGTTTCTCTTTTTTTAGTCTGGGGAAATTTTCATCTATTATTCTGTTGAAGATCTGATCAATACTATTCTCTTGATATTCTTCTCCTTCCTCTATCCCTATGATGAGGTGGTTTGATATTTTCATAGTGTCCCAAAATTTCTGGTTGTTCCACTTTTGTGTATTTTTAAAATTTTCATAATCTTTACCTGAGCTTTTTAGTTTTTCTGTGTTATCTTCCAAGTCTGATAATCTTCGTTCTGCTTCCCCCATTCTACCACTGAGGATTTTTCTGTTCCTTTCCTCTTGATTGGATGAGTGTTCAATTTCCTTTTTTTATTTCATCTTGTGATTTCTTTAGTATTTCCACTTCCTTTTGGAGCTTTTCAGTCTCTTCCTTTAGCTCTTTGCTTTGCTTCTTGGTTTCCTTTTTTATTTCAACATGTGATTTTTTCAGTGGTTCCACATCCTTCTCGAGTTTTTCATTTTTTCCATCTAGTTCTTTTTTTTCACATAAATTTATGTATTTATTTATTTATTTTTAACAAATCTAGACCTGTGTTCCCGCTCATTCCCCCACCCCGCCAGAGCTCATGCATTCTGCCAGACATGCTTTCCATCTCTTAGTCATTCTCAATATTTTCCATGGGGAAGTTGACTGTTTTGAGCAGAAGTTCACTGTTTCAGTCAGTTCTTTGATGCAGTCTTTTCTGTTGTTGTTGTGTTTCCAAAATGCAATCATTGGCCCAACTTGCTTTGACAAAACTCAGGGGCCCTATCACAAGAAATTACTACCAATTGGTAATTGGCACTTAGCATCCACAGATGAGGGATTTACCATTCGTCGCTTGTTTTCTGGGACTGTTTCTTCACTCAGCATGGTATCTACTAGCTCCAGCCATTTACCTCGCAAAGCTCTTTGATGATGTCCTTTTCTTTACTGCTGCATAAGAACTCCATTGTGTAGTGTACCAATTTCTCTATCCACTTGTAGTTGAGGGGCATTAGGTTGGTTCCAAGCTCCTTGCTATGTGTGAAGAGAGCTGCAATAAACATGGCCGTGCATGTATCTCTGTGGTGGAGGAAGTCTTGAGGGGAATGCCTAGCAGTGTTATGGCTGGGTCGGGAGTGGCAAGTTCATTCCAAGTCTTCCAGTGTTCTCCACACTGCTTTCCATAGTGGCCTCAGATACGAGCATCTGTCATTCTTCTCTCTCTTAGGTCCTTTCTTAAGGTTTTCATTTCTCCTCTCCTTACTTTCTCTGACTTGTCTTTATATTCTTTGATTTCTTTTAATATGTCCTTCAATTGTCTCCTCTATGACATCTGTGTTGTGCGGCACAATCCCATGCTGGGACATCTCCCACAGGGTTGGTTAGAGCATGGTGTGGAATACTATCCTGCACCTTTCCCACGTTGTTCCCTATATCATAATCCATGGGAATATGCTGTTTACTCCTTCTGACACTTGTATTCCATCTTGAACCCCAAATTGCCTCTTCACTGTGTTGAACGCTTGCTTTGCTTGCCTCTTCCACTTTAGACTGCCTTCATCTGTTTGTTTGTTTTGATTGATTAGTTTTAATCTTTCATGTTTGGCAGTGTTGACTTGCCTAAATTTTAGGCTTTCTATATTGGAAGTCTAACCCACTCTTACCTTTCTGTTATGAAGGTTCTACAAAAAATCCATTTCAGAACTCCCACCTCAAGCATTTCCACTTAGCAGGCGTGGGGGACGGTCTAGAAGATATGCTGTTTAGCCCATGCACCCTTGTATCATTGTCGCTTCAGGTGTACTCGGGCAATCCTCTGATCTAAGCTCCTTTGCAACTTCAGTTCTCAATGGTCAGGCAAACTGTCCGCTTTTTATACCAGCTAGCAGGGAAACTCCACCCCAACAGCCACAAAAACTGATTTAATCAAAACCAATTGAGACCAATTATCAACAAATAATACATAGAATTATCCAACAATCCACCCTGGCCGAAGTGCCCAGCCTTCTACCGTGCCTTCAGGTGGTCCTTGGGGGAAATCCATGGTCTCAAGCTCCCTGTCGCACTCAAGGATTTTCTGACACAGATTGCTTTTGTTGAAACTGTAGACATTCTTATACATTTCTCCATTTATTAATGAAAAATTTCTCTCTCCTTCAACAATAGTTGACATTTTTGCTGGTATAGTAGTCTGACTTGGCATCTAAGTTGTTTAGCACTGGGAATATTTGGTCCACATTATTCTAGCTTTCAAAGTTTGCACTGATACGTCTGTTGTAATTATGATAGTTTCCCCTTATATGTAACTTGTTGTTTTCTTTGTGGCTTTCAGTATTTTGTCTTTGTTTGAACATCTAGCATTTTAAATATTATATCTTATGGCCTGGGGGATTTTATTTTCTGATCTTGTCTCTTGGTGTTCTATGTGCTTCTTATGTATTTTATGGGTTTTTTTCTTTTTTTTTTTTTTTTTCCAGTTTTTGGAAATTATTCTTCTATATCCTTTTTAAAGATCTGGCACACATAGTGTAGTCTTGGGATCTTCTTCCTCTAGCCCTATAATGGTAAATTTTGACTCCTTCATTTAGTGTCCTACATTTCCTGGTCTTTCCCCTCTTGTGTTTTCAAAAAAAAAATTTCATAATCTTTACCTGAGCATTCTATTTGGTCTGTGTTATCCTGCAGGTCTGATATTCTTTTCTTCTACTTCTTTCATTCTGCTGCTGAGGCTTTTTCCCATCCTTTTCTGTTGATTAAATGAATGTTCAATTTCCTATTTCATTTCATCCTGTGATTTCTTTAGTATTTCCCCTTCCTTCTAAAGCCTGGCATTCTCATCTTATAGCTCCTTTGTTTGTTGGTCAGTCTCATTTTTCATTTTGGCTTGTGATCTTTTCTGGGTTTCCACTTCCTTCTGGAGTGTGTCACTTTCTCCCTTAATTTCTTTCCAACATTTGTCATTATCTCCATTTAGTTATTTCTTGAGTTTTTCATTTTCTCCCTTTTTTTCTCTGATTTGTCCTTTATATTCTTTGATTTATTTGAATATGTCTACAATTGCTCTCCTAAGGTAAATGTCTTGGTTTCCTTCCAGGGAGATCTCATCGTAGGAATCTTCTATAGGGTTGGTAGAGTTTGGTGTAGATTTATTATGAGTTTTTCCCATGTTGTTTTTCCTTTTGTTTTGGGCATGTGGATTTGTTTTCTGTTTGTTTGTTTGTTTGTTTATTTTCTTTCTTTTTTGTTGTTTGATTTATGGTGCCTCTAAGTTGGCTGCACAGACTACATTCACTAATACTACACCTACTAGATCCTTCATACCACACATCATGAGCTTGAGTGGGGGGCAACGATACCTGTTTGACCTGCTGGCTGTGATTCTATGTCCACCCATGCTGTGGAACCTGAAGCTTGGAAGTTTCTGCGTTATAACAAGCCTCCACTAGTCCGGGGGTGTGCACAAAGCACCAAGGCAGGTGGGCCTCACCTGGGCGCACTCTGGTGTTGTGCTGGTTGCGAGTCTAAGTCCAACCATGCCTTGCACTAGGCGCATGCTGGTCTGAGTCCACCCATACTAAGTGTTTGAACCAAAAGCTGGGAGATTTCTCTGTGTGATACCAAGCCTCCACAGGCCAGGGGTTTGCGCAAAGCACCAAGGCAGATGGATCTCACCTGGGTGCATGCTTGTGTTGTGCTGGCCCTGAGTCTACACCCACACAGCACACTGGGCACATGCTGGGCACATGCTGGTGTGCGTCTGCCCACCCTGCTTGCTGGAACCTGAATCTGGGAGGTTTCTGGGTAATGCCAAACCTCTAAGGGCCAGGGGGTGTACTCAAAGCACCAAGGCAGTTGGGCCTCACTTTTAGGCGTATGCTGGTGCTGTGCTGCCTGTGAGTCTGCATCCACCCATCCTGCGCATTGGAACCAAAAGCTGGGATGACCCTCTTTTTTAATAATTCTTTTTATCATATTAATTTTTGTTTTCTAACTTGCTTAACTTTTGGTTTTCTAGCAATTAGGGCACATACTTCTGCCTCAAGGAGTGGAACTGATACTTATTCCTTTTCTAGAAATGAGTCCTTTGTGAGAAATAATGACACTGTGTATACAACTTAAAAATATGATACAGTAGCAGTTAAGAATTCCACAGAAACCGTGTCATGCACAGATTTCCCAAGTAAAGAAAGGAATGTCAATGATCTTATTGGCCAGGTTTAAACTTTATAAAGGATTGTAGGACAAAGTGAAACCAAGTCCTGTGAGGCTGTGGATTCTAGTCTTCTGACTCAAAGATTAGTAAGTAGCCTTTAGGAAAACACCTC
Source organism: Rhizomys pruinosus (assembly GCA_009823505.1). Taxonomy (NCBI): domain Eukaryota; kingdom Metazoa; phylum Chordata; class Mammalia; order Rodentia; family Spalacidae; genus Rhizomys; species Rhizomys pruinosus. The sequence goes on from VZQC01011678.1 coordinate 39,016, forward strand.
AGCCAGAGGTGGAAAGAGAGTAACCGAATAACCGAGGAAAACAAATACCAGAATAAAACTAGATATGAATCAAAACCGCATCAGCCACGAAATGTCTTTCAGGTTGGGCAAGTGAGAAGCTAAAGTAAGAAAAGTAAAGCTCTCTATTGTTAAAGCTTTAAAGCTCACTTTACACTGTCTTGCACCTATGTAACCAGAAGGCACGAACAATGAAGTTTAGAGTTAAAAGTTAAAATTAACTTCAATTTGCTGCAAAATTGCTAAATTTCTGAACTTAGCCAAGTGGCTGCACAGTTATTGTTTTCCTTTCTTTTTATTTCTTAGCTGAATGGTAGTACTATTATTAATTGTTGTACTTTTTGATGTTAAGAATGAGTGAGGGTATGAATTTTCTGAAAAATATTTATGGGGAAGTTGAGCTGTCTCTTTCATTATTAGCTGAGGTTTGCATAACCGTATTAGTTTTAGGGTATATATGAAAAGTAAACATCAGGGACTGAGTAGCAGATTCTGAGAACCATCAGAGTGTCAAATCCCCCCCCCCAAAAAAAAAGCTCTCAGACCACAAAAAGAAAGGAATTCTTGTGTCTTGTCTGACTGATTTTTTTTTCACTGCCCTTGAGATCACCCACTTCAGGACCTAAACCCTGCTAGAGCTGGACTCGGGTACCACACAAACATTAGAACTTGAGTTTGAATCCCTAGCACATAATTAAACAACATGAAGGTACGTTGTTTCATGCCTGCAATTGCAATGCTGGAGAGGTACAGTCAGAGGGATTGGAAAAGCTAGAAGGCCAGAATGTGTAGTCCAATTGTTGAACTCCAGATTCAGGAGAGGCTTTGTCTCAAAATACAAGGTGAAGATCAATTGAGGAACACGACTTTCAACCCCTGGCTTCTACTTGCACACACATGCACACACACACACACACACACACACACATACACAACCATACTTGCATGCTCACACACATACAGATAAAAATTTTTCTGATCATGATGATTTAGTACAAGCATTACGACAACTGTGCACTGCTGAGTGTTGAATTGTAGCTAGAAATAGACAGTAGTGAAAACTTTGCTCATAGCTCCTGGTTTTTGTCCTAAGGAAGTTTCTGCAGCCACTGCTTGATTGGACCATTACATGTGAAAACTTTCCTTATCACACTATAAACAATGATGTAGACCATCTCAGCCAAAAGCATTCGATATTCAACAGGATATTCTTGATTGTTCCTCCTTGAGAGTTAATGTACCTCATTGACAGCTAATAAATACTTCAAAATGACTTTCTTTTTCTTATGTCTTTATTCACTTAAATGAATGGATACAAACTCTGAAAGGTCAAAATTCAACAAAATAACTTCCTCAGGAGATAATTTTCCTGATTCCATTAGACCTCACTCAGGTTTTCAAAAGCCTGCTGTTTGCTCTCAAAACATTTGGTGGTCTTTGTGTGAACTTCCTCACTGAAAAAAATTACATAATGATGTCATTTTCAGAAGAAGGAAATTAAAAAATGCAGCACTGTGACTCAAGGGAGCAGATGTAAGATGTCTATTTCATCAAAATCATTGCTAGTCTGTATATTATTAGAATGCTTGACTTCTGCATATGTATTCAGTGTGCCAACCTATTTTGTGTGATACAAGTTTCCTAATTTCATTGCACATTATAACAAATGAAGAGAGAAGACATCAGAATAGTAGGCAAATGTATGGCATCTATAGTCCATTTTTATTGTATATTACAGTACTCCTTGAGAGCTGTGTGCTTTGACATTATTAATATTGGATTCCTTCCATCTGACAATTCTACTATTAGACAGTCAATATAAACATAATTTTGCAAGATCATAAAAGTGTGCTTTTGCTTGGCATGGTGGCTCATGCCTTTAATCCTAGCACTTGAGAGACAGAGGCAGGTGGATCTTTGTGTGTCCAAGGCCAGCCTTGTCTACAGAGTGAGTTTCAGGACAGCTTGGGCTACAGGGAGTCCCTGTCTCGAAAAGACAAAAAGAAATGTGTGTTTTCCTCATAATGATGCAAGGCATATAAATTGTTGTCAAGACTTGAACAAAAAATAATTCACTTTAATAGGTTAACAATAACACACCAAAGTGAAGATTCCAAGTTTAGCTTGGTGAGCCACTTGAGTTTATGGGAATTCATTGCAGGATCGTGGGACAGGGATTTCTTACTGGAGCATGGGTGCTACAAAGAGAGCTGCATCACAGGAATACCCCAGTATAGTATGGATGACAACTCACCTGCCAGAAACTTGGCCATTCAGAGTCTCCTGTCCCTGGAGACTGTACTTGTCTAACTTGTGGAGGAACCTTGTGTATCTTATTTCAGGAGCTTCTACTGAGGGAGTTTTGAGAGTTTTGTGTACTTTCTGAAGCTTAGGGAATCTGGTTCCAGGAAGGAATGGAATGTTTCAATTAGGCAGAAACATGCACAACACATACCCACAGATACACATGGCTGTCTAAGGCTTCTGCATACCCAAACCTCTTATTCTTTGTCCTCACTCCTCATTTCCCAGGAGGTAGGAGATACAATGTCCTCAGTTGCTTTCCAAGAGTTGGCAATTTTGTTTCAGCCTGTGGAAGTATTGGCAGATGATTTTACAGCTGGACACACAGGAGGAATTGATAGGATTTTCCTTTCAATCCAAGGGTTGTATTACCTGTGGAGACTGCTGTTTGATATCAGGTCTCTTCCTTAATCACTCTTCAAATTATTTTTGTGGCCGAGACTCTCTCACTGAACTCAGAAATCACAGACTCTGCTAGCCTAGACAACCATCTTGCCCCTAACAACCTGTCTCTTAGCCATCACTTGGCCCACAGAGACATTTATCCTGCTCATCACTCCTTTCTTTAACTCCATTGATCCCAGGGTAGGAGTAGCTTTCTGCAGTAGCAGGGACCTTAATTGCCTCATGGTCTCCTGTTGGTCAATTATTAACTCTAAAGCTAAACCTTTTTGTAAAATTCTGATATATACTCAATTTGTGTTCCCTTTTTTAAAATTTTTTTATTATTTATTTATTTATTTATTTATTTATTTATTTATTTATTTTTGTATGTGTATGAATGTACTCTCTGCATGCAGGTCTGTGCACCCATGTCGTGCAATGACGCGGAGGTCAGAAGAGGGTCTCGGATTCCCCTGGAACTGGAGTTCTCCTGGAATTGGAGTTACAGATGGTTCTTAGCCGCCATGTGGGTGCTGGGGATCGAACCCCGGTCCTCTGCAAGAGCGTCGGTGCTCTTAACCGCTAGGCTATCTCTCCAGACCAAGAAGGAAATATTTGATTAGAGGTTAATATGTCCCCTGGGCTCCTTTGATTTGGATGATTGTAAAAATGCACAATGTAATGATAAGTTCTCTCAGAGGGGAAGTGGTCTGCATAGAGTCGGGGCTTCGATTCAGATGAGTTGCAGCTGCTGTGTGTGACGCAGACTGGACCAAATGGTGCACAAAGGAGAAGCGTTTACAAGAGCAGAGGGACTGTGCTTGCTCCAATGCAGAGTATTCGTTCATCATCTTCACCTGCCACATGCAAGTTGCTTAGGAGTGACTCAGAGCCGGCCTACTATCCACTCTGGATCACTGTGAACTGCCCCCTTCACTCCTAAAGTCATCTGCATCCATTTCCTTCTTTCCTTCCACTGTCACTGGTGCTGCTGTTTTCAAGGCTTCATGGCGTCTTCTTGGACTGCATGTTCTTTGCAGGTCTCTCAGCCTCCTGTCTTAGGGTGCCTGTTCTACTGTCCAAGTTACTGTCAGAAGAATTTTTCTAAATGAGCTTCAAATCCATCCTTGGCTCTCTATGGATTTCCAAACCAAGTGTACTCAGGTCCTGGCTTGTAAAGCCCTTCAGGCTTGGTCCTTATATGTCCTGTTTCTTGTTGCCCCCATTCCTGTGATCTCCTTCACATTAGTAGCCCTGACCTGTATGCAGTATTTGCTCTCAAACATTTCGACCTTCTGCGCTTGCTCCTCCTTCTCCCTTCCCTTCTTTTCCATCTTCCTATTTCCTTCCTACTCAGGTTGAATATTTCTCTCATTCAACATTCCAAAGATGTATTGTACCATTTGTCACAAACTGCACTAAATCTTTAATGAGGCCAAATAAGTAGCTCCCTAGCAC
>VZQC01011678.1:43817-109702 GCA_009823505.1 Rhizomys pruinosus
TTGTTTTTTTTCTTTTTAGTTTTACCCTTTTTTTTTTTTTTTTGGTATTTTTAAGACAGGGTCTCCCTTTTAGTACCAGGTGTCTTGGAGCTTGCTCTGTAGACCAGGCTGGCCTTGAACCCACAGAGATCCACCTACCTCTGCCTCCCGAGTGCTGGGATTAAAGGCGTGCACCACCACACCTGACGAGGTATTCAACTTTTATAGAAGGAGGTGTTATAATGGCCTCAGATGTTCAGCTACAGGTGTCTAATTTGCAGCTTTCAGAGCACATGGAGCCCGAGATCGCTAAGAACACAGCCCAATACAAAAATATAAACTTACTTCAAGCATTTTGGAGATTTGTTTTTTTTGCATTTTTTAAAGTTGATTTTACAGTTCCCAATTGTAAACTTTTTGGAAGATGCCCTTTTATAATGTCAAGAGATTGTACAGCCCTGTGAGGTACTGTGCTGTTAGTTTTTGAAGTCTGGTGGGAATTTATGGAGAGTGAAACTAGAAAGTGCCCAGCATAGCAAAGAGCTTTTTTCATGGCTGGGAGCAAATAAGAGGATTCCAGAATTCCCTTCAGGGTCATGCTCGGTGGCTGGAAGACCTCCCTCTCAGCCCCACATCTGCTTTTCAACAGTATCAAGCTGGGATTGTGCTTTTACCACATGGGTTTTGGAAGATATTCCACATCTGAACTTTCATTCTTTTTCTTTCAAATATATGGCCTAGTAACAGGAATTCAAAACACGTATAATTTTTAAAAATGCCAATCATTGTAAAATAAAATTCTAGTTCAGAAAAGGGGCTTTTTTGAGATGAAGTATGGGTCAACATTCTGCCAGAATTTCTAGTTGGAAAATGAAAATGTCAGTCAATCATCATCATGTTTCCAAATATATGGATACTTGGCACAACCTAGATAGAGTTGAGGAGGAGGGCAGCTGAAGTTTTATAAGTTGATTTTTCATCAGGATATTTCAAGTTAATATAGCCAGAGAGAAACATTCTGGGCTCAGAATAATGCCCTCCAATTTCAAGAAAATAAGAAACAATATAATCCTCCCAAATAAGAGGTTCGAAGCTGAGTTAGTGTATTCTGATAAGACTTATAGAAGAATGGTTTCTTTAATTCTTTATCATTATTTCATAATTCTTGATGTAAAAAAATGTCAAACTTGCTGGGAGTGGTGGCGCACACCTTTAATCCTAGTACTTGGGAGGCAGAGGCAGGAGGATCTTTGTGAGTTCAAGGCCAGCCTGGTCTACAGAGTGAGTTCCAGGACAGCTGGGGCTACAGGGAGACCCTGTCTCAAAAATACCAAAAAAATGTCAAACTCATCACACTGGTAAATAATCAGTTTGTTTTTTTTTTTACTTTTTAGGTCTGAGTAATTTACTATCCTCAGACTAATGAGCACAGCATTAGCTTTGTGGCTTTAAGGTAATCACATCCAAATTGGACTAAGCTGAATTTTTTCACCTTTAATATCAGAAATAAAGAGACAGTGGCAGGTGGATCTCTGTGAGTTCTAGGCCAATGTGATCTATATAGTGAATTCCAGGCCACGTGGGGCCACAGGCAAAAAAAAAAAAGGTTATATGAAGTTTAAAAATTAAACAGGGTTTCAGGACAGGAGGATCCCTGAGACTTCCTGGACAGGTATTCTAGCAGTATCAGTGAGCTATAGGTCTCAAAAACAGGGTGGAAGGAGATGGCCCTCTACTCCCAACCTGCCCAGATTCTGAATCTCCTGGTATTGTGGAGCCCAAAGAAGAAAGATTAGTCCTATATCATCTTTGAGTAGATCCTTAACACCATCAGTGCTCTGAGAGCTATACAGTGTTTTCCCTCTACATTAAAATCATGTGCTCTCAGCAGTCCAAGACCTACTCAGACCTCATTGCCAGTAAAAAGGACATATTTTTAATCTCCATTTTTATTTGTGTTTTGTGTATTTCATACATCATTTTTCAATTCGGTTCAGGCATATTCCTCTTTCCCTTCCCCCCACTCCACCTGACCCCAGATCATGCATTCTGCCATAACTGTCTGGCATCATTCTCTCAGTCTTTTTTTAATGCTTAGGAATTCACATTTTCCTCCATTAATTTTATATTACTCAAAAATATGGATGTGTACTCTTCACCCATATACATTAAATACAGAGTCTGAGAATAATTGGTGGGTGGATTCTAGAGCCTGTTGAGATAGTCACATTATAACAACATAGTTACTTTCACATCTGGGATTCTCCAAAGCTTAACCAAGAAGAGATTGACAGCTTAAACAAACCCATAACACTTGAGGAAATTGAAGCTGTAATAAAAAGCCTCCCAAATAAAAAAAGGCCAGGCCCAGATGGCTTCACAGCAGAATTATATAAAATATTTAAAGAGGTCTTACAACCATTACTACTCAAACTTTTCAGAAGTATACAGACAGAAGGAAATATCCCAAATTCCTTCTATGAAGCCAGCATCACCCTAATACCAAAAGCAGGCAAAGACACAAAAACAAAGAAAATTATAGATCCATATCATTGATGAACACAGATGCAAAAATTCTCCAAAAAATACTTGCAAATAGGATACATACCCACATCAAAAAGATCATCCATCATGACCAGGTTGGATTCATATCAGAGATGCAGGGATGGTTCAACATATGTAAATCAATAAATATCATAAAACACATAAATGGACTTAAATACAAAAAACACACAATCATCTCAATTGATGCAGAAAAAGCTTTTGACAAAATCCAGCATCCCTTCATGCTTAAAGTCCTAGAGGGAATTGGACTGGAGGGATCATTCCTCAATGTAATCAAAGCCATATACAAGAAACCCACAGCCAACATCATCCTAAATGGAGAAAAGTTGGAAGCATTCCCCTTAAAGGCAGGAACACGGCAAGGCTGTCCACTATCGCCACTCCTCTTCAATATAGTGCTTGAAATGCTTGCTAGGGCAATAAGGCAAGAAAGCGAAATTAAAGGAGTACTAATTGGAAAAGAGGAAGTAAAACTATCCCTTTTTGCAGATGATATGATAGTTTACCTAAGGGATGCTAAAAACTCCACCAGAAAACTCTTAGAAATGATCAAAAGTTTCAGTAAAGTGGTGGGATACAAAATAAACCTAGAAAAATCAGTAGCCTTCCTTTACACCAACAATAAGCAACTGGAGAAGGAATATAAGGAGACCTTCCCAATCACAATAGCCTCAAAAAAATAAAATACCTAGGAATAAACCTAACCAAAGACACCAAAGACCTCTACAACAAAAATTTTAAAACCCTGAAGAAGGAGATTGAAAATGACATCAAAAGATGGAAAGACCTCCCATGCTCATGGATTGGAAAAATTAATATAGTAAAAATGTCCATTCTACCCAAATTAATATACAGATTCAATGCAATCCCAATCAAAATCCCCATGAGTTTTCACAGACTGGGAAAAAAAATCCTTAAATTCATATGGAAAAACAAAAGACCCCAAATAGCTAAAGCAACCCTGAGTGAAAAGTGCAATACTGGGGGGATTACATTACCAGACTTCAAGCTATATTACAGGGCTATAGTCATAAAGACAGCCTGGTACTGGCAAAAAAACAGAACCATTGACCAATGGAACAAAATTGAAGATCCAAACTTGAACTCATATAACTTCAGCCACCTCATATTTGACAAAGGGGCCAAAAAAGCTCAATGGAGGAAAGATAGCATCTTCAGCAAATGGTGTTGGCAAAACTGGATCACCATTTGTAGAAGAACAAAATTAAACCCCTACCTCTCACCCTGTACAAAAATCAACTCCAAGTGGATCAAAGATCTCAATGTGAAGCCTGAAACCCTGAAGGTGATAAAAGAAAAAGTTGGCAACAACCTACAAGACATAGGTGTAGGAGGAGACTTTCTAAACCAGACAGCAGCCGCACGGGAAGTAAGGTCAACAGTTGACAAGTGGGACCTCATAAAACTCAAAAGCTTCTGTACAGCGAAAGAAACAATCAAGGAGGTGAAGAGAAAACCCACAGAGTGGGAAGAAATCTTTACCAGTGACACATCTGACAGAGCATTAACGTCAAGAATATATAAACTACTCAAAAAACAAAGATGTATGAAGAAGACAAATGACCTACTCAAAAGATGGAGTAAAGAGCTGAACAGAGTCTTCACCAGTGAGGAATTAAAGATGGCTGAGGAATATTTTAAAAATTGTTCATCATCATTAATAATTAAGGAAATGCAAATTAAAACCACTCTCAGATATCATCTCACTCCAGTATGGCTAGCTAAGATCAAGAAAACAAAAGACAACAGATGCTGGAGGGGTTGTGAGGAAAGGGGAACACTCTTCCACTGCTGGTGGGAATGTAAACTTGTACAACCACTATAGAAAGCAGTGTGGAGAACCCTTAAAAGACTTGGAATGAGCTTACCATCTGACCCAATCATACAACTCCTGGGTATATCCTCTGTTCTTGCAGTACTCCAGTCCCCTTCTGGGGCATCCCTTGTTCCCCTAGGCTCAGTCCCAAATATTAATCCCCGTAGTGGGGCCTTCTCATATGTGTGTGTGTGTGTGTGTGTGTGTGTGTGTCTTCCCAATACAGTACTGTATACAGATTCTGTCCTCAGACATTGTACTTGGCACAGTTAGGCTGTAATTTAAGTGTTATTTTTTTTGAAGTTAAGTTTTTAAAAAAGTAAACTGTAAGGTTGAAGGGAGAGGAATTGGCTCATTGGGTATGAACACTTTCTTTAGAATCATGATTACCAGGTTTTAGTTCCCAGTACATATGAAATAAGCCAGGTCCAGTGCTTGCCTGCAGCCCCAGAGATGCAGTGGGTGATGAAGTGAAGATTGTTGAAGTCTGCTGACTACCAGCCTAGCTCTTGGTACAGGGAGAGACCCTGTCTCAAAGGAATACATTGGAGAGTGATAGAAAAGAAGATCTGTCATCCTCCTTGGCTTCCATGTCTGTATGTGCCTCCATGCACATCTGCTTGTATCACACTTCCTCATATACACACCACACGAAATAATTCTATCTTACATATATAATGTGTATATATATACATATATATATACGTATATATATACACACATATATATATACATATTACATATACCTGTGCTTATATCACACAGGTATACACAACACACAAAACCACTCTCTCTCTTTCTCTCTCTCTCACACACACAATTTCAAGAGTGATCAAGAAAATAACATTTACCCCACATACAAGCGTACATGGGCATGCACCCACAAATGCATATGCAAACACCTAGGGAAATACATACATACATCACACACACTGAAGAAAATAAGTCTTGTCTTTAAACACTAAGAATAATCGATATGTAAGTTCCTAAATGTCTCTGTATTATGTATAATCATATATAATAACACAATTGTTAACTCTAGGTAGATGGCTATCTAGATATGGCTATCAAGGCAGAAAGATTAGGAGGAAATCAGGTAGGATGCACCTAGAAATCCTAGTATTTTTTATGTATACCCAATTTTGGGGATTGAACTGAACTTACAATATCTTTTATGAGTATTATACATGATTTTATATACATGCTTACATACACCTAAAATTGAAATATGAAAAAGACAGTGCTTCTTGGCTACCAGTGCTTTTTTTTTATTAAAACCTTTTTTTTTTATTGAGCACATTTCCTACAACATTTCCTAATCAAATTTAGAGTCATTCCCCCATCTATGCCCATCCGTCCCCCCTTCAGAGCTCATGGATTCTGTCATACACAAGTCCTGTCTTGAATCTTTTTCTCAGTCTTTTATAACCTTTTAGGTGCACAGGTTCACTGTTTTGGTCAGTTCTTTGAATAGGTTTTTCTCTCTTTTTTTGTTCCCATTTGATTTTATATTATTACAAAATATGCATACATGCACTCCAGACATAAATCAAAGTTACAAAATCTGAAAATAAACTATAGGTTAATTCCAAAGCACATTTAGAGATTTACATTTTAACAGTAGAGTTGCATGCATGTAAAAAGAAGTGTAACTTCACATTATTTTTTCTAGAATATGAATATTAGTATTCCTATATGATAGAACACTCCATAGGATTACATAAGGATAAATTATGAATGGTTGTAATATATATCAATAAAAAGAGAAAATATTATTTTACAAAATTTTAACTGATAAATATAATCCTTTATTTTTTTAAACAAAAGATGTTATGTTTTCCCCAAGGAAGTGCTTGAAGGTTCCTCCTTGGCAAACCCAAACAACCATCAATCCTGCCCCTGTGCTCCACCCTGGGGTCCCCCCCCATGGTCACCCAAATGAGGTCCAGCAAGTGTGTGTCCTGTCTTGATCTTCCTGCACTGGCCTCCATGGCACAGCATGGGTAGTCAAACAATGGCAGTCTACTCTATGAAGAGGCTGAAATCCCAATAGCCACTCAGTCCACACACTGGGCATCTCTGTCTTCCCCATCTGGCATTGAAGGTTTGAAGGATTCTCAAGTTTTATATCTGACATACAATTTCTCAGACCTTATTGATTATTTATTTCCTGTTATACTTTCCTTCTTGAATGCTTAAAGCCACACAGTCAGCCCAGATTAACAGAGCTTTGTTTTCTCAAGGTCAGTTGAGGATCTGGTCCTCAAGGGTCACTCAGGGTTTTTTTTTGGGGGGGGAGGGGTAGCCCCTGGCTCCTTTTGGTTTCTCAACCATAAGTTCCATCCACTCGAGGACAAAGTTAGGTTTTGCTATACCAGGCTTCTCTCTTTGAAGCATGAGCAGACTTTCCTCTTTATAGGGTGGACACTGACTGGATTCCCATCAGTGGATCTCCAAGACCTCCTTGCAGAGGGAAGACTGGTGACTCACATTTGCAGGGCATTTCAGGAGATGCCCCCATGCATATTCCACTGAGATTTAGTTGACCTCTGAAGTCATAGAAAAAATTTATCCCTTAGGTCCCTCGGCTAAATTGGTATGGGCATTAAATATGGTCATTAAGCACTCAGAAAGGCTAAGTTACACCAGCCTGATAATACATCACACCTATACTAAAATTGTAGCTTCTGGAAAACAAACTGTTATTTCCATATAATATTTCTTGATTCAACTTTTTTCATTTTAACTTCATGTTACATTATAATATGTATACGTGTCCACTATCATATACCAAAAATCCATAGTCTGAAAATAAGTAGTAGGTTAGTTTTAGGACCTGTCTAGGGATTCATAATATTAAAGCACGGTTGTGTTCAGATCATGGGGAATATAGCATTAATGTTGCTCAATTTGCCTTATAACTAGGTACTTGGTGCTAGCATCCACAGATGAGGGATACCACTCGTCTTTTGTTTTTCTGGGACTGTTACTTCACTTAACATAATATCTTCTAGTTCCATCTATTTACCTGCCAATTTCATGATATCATCTTTCTTTACCACTGCATAGAATTCCATTGTGTATATGTACCACATTTTCTCTATGCACTTGTCGGTTGAGGGGCACTTGGGTTGGTTCCAACTCTTCGCTATTGTGAAGAGAGCTGCTATAAACATGGCTGTACGTGTATCATTGTGGTAGGCTGAATCTTGTGGGTATACACCCAGAAGTGGTATGGCTGGTAGGATCATTCCGAGTCTTTTAAGGGTTCTACACACTGCCATCCATAATGGTTGTGAGAATTTACATTCCCACCAGCAGTGGATGAGTGTTCCCCTTTCCCCACAACTTCTCCAGCATTTGGTATCATTTGTGTTCCTGATCCTATCCAGTCTTATAGGAGTGACATGATATCTTAAAGTGGTTTTGATCTGCATTTCCTTAATTATTAGCGATGTTGAACATTTTTTAAGATTTTTCTCTGCCATCTCTATTTCCTCACTTGTGAAATCTTTGTTCAGCACTTTACTCCATCTTTTGAGTGAGTCATTTGTTTTCTTACTTGTTTTTTGAATAGTTTATATATTCTGGAAGTTAGTACTCTGTCAGATGTATCAGCAGTCTGTGGGTTTTCTCTTCACTTCCCTGATTATTTCTTTTGCTGTACAGAAGCTTTTGAGTTTTATAAGGTCCCACTTGTCAATTGTCGACCTTGTTTCCTGTGCAGCTGCTGTCTGATTTGGAAAGTCTTTTCCTATGCTGCCTATGTCTTGTAGGTTGCTGCCAACTTTTTCTTCTTTCACCTTCAGAGTTTTGGATTTCAAATTGAGGTCTTTGATTCATTTGGAGTTGATTTTTGTACAGGGTGAGAGGTAGGAGTTTAATTTTTCTTTTAGAAGTGGCGATCCACTTTTGCCAACACCATTTGCTGAAGATGCTGTCTCTCCTCCATTGAGTCTTTTTGGCCCCCTCGTCAAATATGAGGCGAAAATTGTATGTGCTCGTGTTTGGATCTTCAGTTTTGTTCCATTGGCCTTAGGGTCTGCTTTTGTGCCAGTACCAGGCTGTATTTCTGACTATAGTCCTGCCCTGTATTGCTGTTTTTACTCAGGGTTGCTTTGGCTATTTGGGGTCTTTTGTTTGTCCATATGAATTTAAGGATTTTTTTTCCCAAGCATGTGAAGAAAGTATTGGGGATTTTAATTGGCATTACAATAAACCTAAATAAAAATAAACAAAAAACCAAAATAAAAATTGGGTAGAATGGACATTTTTACTATACTAATTTTTCCAATCCATGAGCATGGGAGGTATTTCCATTCTTCTGATGTCATTTTCAATCTCCTTCTTCAGGGGTTTATAATTTTGTTTGTAGAGATCTTTGGTGTCTTTGGTTAGGTTTGTTTCTAGGTATTTTATTGTTTTTGAAGCTATTGTGATTGGGAAGGTATACTTGTATTACCTCTTTAGTTGCTTGTTGTTGGTGTAAAGAAAGGCTACATATTTTTCTAGGTTAATTTTATATCCCAACACATTACTGAAACTCGTAATCATTTCTAGGAGTTTTCTGGTTGAGTTTTTAGCATCCCTTAAATAAACTATCATATCATCTGCAAAGAGGGATAGTTTGACTTCCTCTTTTCCAATTAGTACTCCTTTAATGTCCTTTTCTTGCCTTATTTCCCTAGCAAGTGTTTCAAGCACTATATTGAAGAGGAGTGGTGACAGGGTGAAAGCCTTGCTGAGTTCCTAACTTTAAGGGGGAATCCTTCTAACTTTTCTCCATTTAGGATGATTTTGGCTGTGGGTTTCTTGTATATGGCTTTGATTATGTTGAGGAATGATCCTTCCAATCCAATTCCTTTTAGGACTTTAAACATGAAGGAGTGTTCAATTTTGTCAAAGGCTTTCTCTGCATCAATTGAGATGATCGTGTGGTTTTTGTCCCTCAGTCCATTTATGTGTTTTATGATATTAATTGATTTACGTATGTTGAACCATCCCTGCATCTCTGGAATGAATTCAACTTGATCATGATAGATGATCTTTTTGATGTGGGTATCTATGCAATTTGCAAGTATTTTGCTGAGAATTTTTGCATCTATGTTTATTAATGAGATGGGTCTATATCTTTCTTTTTTGCTTGCATTTTTGCCTGGTTTGGGTATTAGAGTGATGCTAGCTTCATAGAAGGAGTTTGGGAGAATTCCGTATGTATCCTTCTGAACAGCTTGAGTAGCAGTGGTTGTAAGACCTCTTTAAATGTTTTATAGAATTCTACTGTGAAACCATCTGGACTAGGGCTTTTTTTTGTTGGGAAGTTTTTAATTACATATTCAATTTCCTCAAATATTATGGGCTTATTTATGCTGGCAATCTCTTCTTGGTTTAGCTTTGGTGATTCCCAGGTTTTCAAATATTCATTCATTTCACTTAGGTTTTCAAATTTAGTAGAGTATATGTTTATGAAGCATTCCCGTATAATTGTCTGGATTTTTTCATCGTCTGTTGTATTTCCCCTTTCATCACAAATTCTATTGATTTGGAGTTGTTTCTTTTTTCTTTTGGTTAACTGGGCTAGAGGTCTGTCTATCTTGTTTATTCTCTCAAAGAACCAACTTTTGGATTCATTTATTATTATTTATAATGTTTTCTTTGTTTCTGTTTCATTGATTTCTGGTCTGTTTTGCGTCATTTCTTCCTGTCTGTTGCATTTAGGGTTCCTTCGTTGTTGACTTTTGAGGGTTTTTAGCTGCAGAGTTAACTCATTTATCTGTACCCTTTCTGTCTTTTTTTAAATGTAGGCACCCAGGGCTATACTTCCCTCTTAGGACTGCTTTTAAGTTGTCCCATAAGTTTTGTTGTGTTGTACTCTCATTGTTGTTTAGTTCCAGGAATGCTTTTATTTCTTTCTTTGTTTCTTCCTTAACCCATTCATTGTTCAGGAGTGTGTTGTTTAGTCTCCATGTGTTCCTGTAGTTAGTAGGGCTTCTCCTGGTGTTGATATTGAGCTTTATTGCATTGTGGTCTGATAGAATGCATGAAATTATTTCAATTATTTTGTATTTGTTGAGGTTTTTCTCTGTGTCCCAGTATGTGGTCAATTTTGGAGAATGTTCCATGGGGTGCTGAGTAGAAAGTGTATTCTCTGTTGCTTGGATGGAACATTTGCTTGATGTCTGTGAAGCCCATTTGCTGTATCATATTGTTCAGTTCAGATTTCTCTCTGTTTATTCTTTGTCTGGTTGATCTGTCCAAGGGGCTCAGTGGAGTCCCCTACTATGAGTGTGCTGTGGTTGATCTGTGCCTTGAGGACCTGCAGAGTTGTGTTTATAAAGATTGGTGCACCGGAGTTTGGTGCATATATATTCATGATTGTGAAGTCCTCATGGTTAATTTCCCCTTTAATGAGGATGTAATGTCCCTCTTTGTCTCTTCTGATTGCTTCCACTTTGAAGTCTATTTTGTCTGATTATAATAGCAACTCCTGCTTTCTTTTTGGTACCATTTGAGTGGAATATTTTTTTTTCTATTCTTTCACATTAAGTTGGTGCCTGTCCTTGAGGGTGAGATAGGTTTCTTGTAAACAGCATATAGATAGATTCTGTTTCCTAATCCATTCTACCAGTCTATGTCTTTGGATTGGAGAGTTTAGTCCATTAATATTTAAGGTAATAATTGAGAGATGTGTGTTGCTTACTTTCCCCTTATCATCCATTTACAGTTTGGTCTAGGTTTCTACTTTTGCAGTTGTGCTTTTAATAATTTCCCTTTCCAGGTGCCTGGGGATAGCTGCTCCTCTCCTCTGCCCTTTGAATTGCTTCAAGTATTTTCTGAAGGTTTGGTTTTCCGGACATGCATTCTTTCATCTTGTTTATGTCATGGAAGATTTTTCTCTTTCCTTCAACTAGAATTGACATTTTTGCTGGGTATATTAACTGGGGTTGGCATTTGTAATCCTTTAGCACTGAGAATGCTTTTTTCCATTTTCTTCTTGCTTTGATAGTTTGCACTGAGAAGTTAGCTGTAATTCTAATAGGTTTTCCCTTATATGTAACTTTTTTTTTCTTTTGTGGCTTTTAGAATTTTGTCTTCGTTTTGGGTGTCTAGCCTTTTAACTATGATATGGCATGGGGAGTTTATTTTATGATCTTTTCTATTTGTTTTCTATGTGCTTCTTGTATTTGTATGGGTTTGTCTTTTTTTAGTTTGGAGAAATTTTCATCTATTATTCTATTGAAGATCTGGTCAATGCCATTCTCTTGGGATTCTTCTCCTTCCTCTATCCCTATGATGTGGAGGTTTGAACTTTTCATAGTGTCCCACATTTCCTGGTTGTTCCATTTTTGTTTATTTTTAAATTTTTCAGTCTTTACTTGAGCTTTTTAGTTGTTCTGTGTTATCTTCCAGGTCTGATATTCTTTTTTCTGCTTCCTCCATTCTAATTCTGGGGCTTTTTCCCATTCTTTTCTCTGGATTGGATGAGTGTTGGATTTCCTTTTTTATTTATCTTGTGTTCCTTTCAGAGGTTCTCGATCTTTTATTGTAGCTCTTTGCTTCACTGGTTGGTTTCCTTTTTCATTTCATCATGGGATTTTTCAGTGTTGCCACTTCCTTCTGGAGTTTGTCAATTTCTACCCCCTAGTTCTTTCCGGAGTTTGTCATTTTCTCCTTTTAGTTCTTTCCAAAGACTATCATTCTTTCCCTCCAGGTATTTTCTGAGTTTTTCATTCTCTCCGCTTAGTTCCATGATTTCTTTGAATATATCTGTGATTATTTTATGATCTGTGTCCTGTGCTACCTCCAGGGAGGTCTCCTTGTGGGAATCCTCCATATGTTATGTAGACTTTAGTGTGGAATTTTTCTGTGCTTTTCCCATATTGTTCTTTCTTTGTGCTCTTGGCATGTGGGTTTCTTTTTGCCTGTATTCTGATGCCTCTTCACCATGTTGAAGGATCTCTTTCTCTGATTCCTTCTCTTTATTTATGGGGTGTTGGCTTGCCTACATTTCAGGTTTTCAATTTTGGTTATATACTGGGAGGTATAGCTCACTCTTCCCTTTCTATTCTGCAAGAACTGGGGTGGTTCTGACACCTCTGAGCCCTGTGCTCCCTCTGCTGCTGCAAGCCAGGTCCTCTAGGTTGGTTGTAGGGCTTACTGAACACTCCCTCTGGAATTCCAGATTGGGGGAGGCAGCGGAACTAAGGACTGTGTGTTTAGACTGCACCCCTGTACCGTGCTGCTCAGTTGGTCTGGGCCTGGCCACTGTTGTGTGGGCCTAGCTTCTACTTCCCACAATCCCCTACTAGACTTGGCACAGTCCCTGCTGTTCAGCTGGTCTGGGCCTGTCCGATGCTGTGTGCCCCCAATGGGCCTAGCTTCTCACATTTTCTTTTCAAGAACACTTAATGTAATTCACTTTCACTTTTGTTTGAGTATGGAATATTGTTGTTAAATGCAGCGTTACATTCTTGGGAAGAATGCATATCCACATTCTGTACAAAAACATACAAGAGATGGAACTTACCTCACAGGCTATTAAAGGCAAAGACCTCTGTTTCATGGTGCAAGTTAAACCTATCAGACTTAAAATTTTGAAAACATCAATGCTGGATAGTGAAACCCAAACCTATAACGTCAACAATTGGGAGCCTGTGGCAGGATGAATTCTAGTATAAGATTAGTCTTTATTACACATTCAGGCCCTTACTTAAGCAAACAAACAAAAATAAGTGCTGGAAGATGGTTCAGTCAGGAAAACATTTGCTCTGTGAGGAAGAGAACATGAGTTGAAGTCCCAAGACTTAAGTAAATAGTATGCACTTATAATTCCCAGCTTTGGGGTGAAGAGACTGTGGATTCTTAGGGATAGTTGAATAGCCAAACTTCCCTAATTAGTGAGCTCCAAGGCAACGAGAGACCCTACTTCAAAGGAGGTAGACAGCACTGAGGATGACACCCAAGTTTATCCTCTGGCCTTGACAAACATGTTTACCTGCACAAATATTCACACACATAGACAAACATGGAGACACACAAAGGTACACAGAAACAGACACACACACAGTACACATAGGCACGAATATACAGAGAGACACACATACAGGTACACACAGAAACACAAACACATAGATACACACAGATATCAGATACCCTGCTATTTTCTTTATTATTTAAAAATATTTATTTTTATTTTATGTGTGTGAATGTTTTGCCTGCATGTTTGTATGTGGGTAAATGTGAACAATTCCCCCATGGACCAAAAGAGGGCTTTGGATTCCCTCAATTAGAATTATGGATATTTGTTAGCTGGCATGTGGTTGCTGGGAACCAAACCCAGATCCTCTGTAAGAGCAACCGGTGCTCTTAACTGTTGAGCTGTCTCTCTAACCCCCATTTTATTCTCTTTTGATACTCCCTTATATTTTCCATCTGACTAATATGAGATGTGAAAATTTGAGCAGCTCCACTCATTTCTTTAATAGATATTTTCCTTCTTTCTTCTATTCTCCAGATATTTTAATAGTAAATGACTGTGTCTTAGGAGAGCTTTGGAAATTAATCTCTGTATGAAAAAGTTTTAATTCATTTAAATTACAATTGATTCTCTTCACATACTCTTGATAGAGTTTACTAAATATCTTTGTTATCCCTTGATTTAAATTGATATTGGAGAAATATTTAGGAGATTATATTTCATCTTCTTTTCTTTTACTTCTATATCCTATTGTAAAAAGATGGCAGATATTTTAGTTGATTATCCAATTTCTTATTCTTGTACTTTTCTAGCTATTATATTTATGGACTTTCTTATTAGATTCTTTAATTAAAACTCTGTATTCACATGAAATTAATATTTTTATACACGATTAGTTGGAAAATACTACAAAGTATATTTTATAATTTTCAGATACGACTTCCAAAGTAAGTGCTCTATAAATATTAAAAAAACACATGTAAAGAGCATTAGGCTGGGCACCATGTCACATACCTGCTCGTCTAGCACTTTGGAGGCTGAGGCAGAGGGATCACAAGTTCAAGGCCAGCGTGGTCTACATAAAAGACCCTGCCTCAAAAATGAAACAAAGCAAAACAGGAAAATACATTAAAATAATAAGCCTGTACTAACTTTTTAAATCTTGTTTGTTGAAGTTTTGTGCATTTCATACAAAATTTCTTAGTCAAATTTAGACCCATTTTCCCTTCTGCCCCCACCCCCCACGCCACCAGAGCTCATGCATTCTGCCATACATGTCTTACATCTTTTGCTTAGTCGTTTATAAAATTTTTTGATGCAGAAGTTTACTGTTTGGGGCAGAAGTATACTGTTTTAGTCAGTTCTTTGACCCAGACTTTTTTATTGTTGTTGTTCCCTCCAATTTGTATTGCTCCAAAATATGCATATATACATGCCACACATATCCCAAAATTATGACATCTGGAAATAATCTATAGGTTAATTCCAAAATATGTTTACAGATGCAACCCGAAACCCTGTACTCACTTTTAAAACTTTAGCTATTCATGTGATATGAGTCACTTTTCTAGAAATCCTTGTACATTAGGCTTTACATTGATGAACACAGAAGATCAGATAAGGACTTTAAAAAATATGTATATGAATGCATCTTTATGAATTTGCACATGTGAATGTAGAGATACATTGCAAAGGCCAGAAGTGGGGTAAGATGTCCACTGAGTTGGAGTTACAGGCAGCTATGAGCAGCCCAATATGTGTGCTGAGAATTGTGCTCAGGTCCTCTGTAATACCCGCAGGTGCTCTTAAAATTGAGCCAGCTCTCAAGGTACAGATAAGGACAATTTGAAGTCTTTACACATTTGTAATGAGCCCTTTTCTTAAGCTGTCAATAGAACTGATAGATGCTCATTTCATTCTTTTTAGATCTAGAGGTTTTTGAAAATCTTTGGCATTTCAAATAACATTTTAAAATTTATATGAGAGATTAACTTCTGCTCTGTTAGCTGGAGAACCCAAATTCTTGGAACACATAGCTAGTTCCCTAGGTAGACACAGTGAGTTCTGCTTAGTTCTTGGGTTCATTTATTTCAGGCACTGTCATATATGATTCTGATTGAGTGACAAGATATACTACAAACTTAATGACAGTGTCCCCTCCTTTTCTTGTGTGACTTTTTAAGTCAGTGGCTCAGTTTTCTCTTCATTATGCTATCCCCAACATTGCATGTGTCCAGTAGCTTCTAGAAAATGCCAGAACATGAACTTCCTATGAAGTGAATCCATTTGACAATGGTCCACCATTTCTGTGGGCCATGAAGATTGACCATGTTCAAGTGCACTGTTTCACATGGCTCCAGCTTCATGTTTCAACATGGCTTCCCTTCTTCATTATCTCTGACATTGAGATGACAGACCTGATGGGACACCGCATTCATCCCTATCCAAAGTTTTCCTAGATTCTGTTTATGGGCTGGGCTGGTTTGAGCTTTCTTTAAAAGTTATCTCTTTTTAAGCTGCCAAGAGCACTTCACGGTTGTCAGTTATATGTAACACATAATTGACAACTTATAATACTCCAGTCCCATTAGTAAATGGTACTGTCAATAGAGCAGATATTTTATGAGATTCTGTATCCATCTGATGGTTTGTATCCTTTCAACAGGTTGGAGTACATCAACTGTGATAGGATAGAATTGTTCAGTGCAGCTGAGGTGAATTGAATGAAAAATATCCCACCACAGGTTCAAGTATTTCACCATTCCATTTCCAGTTTGCTCTGTTTTGGAAAGTCCTGGAACCATTAAGAGGTGTGGCCTTGCTGAAGGAAGTATGTCACTGGGGGTGGACTTTTCACTCTTTCTGCTTCATGTTGAAGATGTGCGCTCTCAACTTCCTGTTCCTTCCCCATGTCTACTGCTTGCTACTATGCCTCCTGTGATGATGGTCTCATCCCTCTGGAACTATAAGCCAAAATAAACTCTTTGCTTTTGCTCATGATGTTTTATCATAGCATCAGGAATCTTACAATACAGTAATCCACAGTTTCCCAGTGGTTGAGATTGCATGAGGACTACTCAATCTAAGTCCATTTTTGACAGTACAGAAACAATAGTTAAACCAAATTTTATGAGAGATCATTTTCCTAGCTGCTTATATATAGATTTTCATTCAGCAAACAGGAACATAGATCATTTATAGGTAGCTTTTTTATGCTAGCAGGAAATGAGAAGTCTCTGCTTGCTCTTTAATAGGGCCATTTGACAATGGTCCACCATTTATGTGGACCATGAAGATTGACCATGTTCAAGTGCACTGTTTCACATGGCTCCAGCTTCATGTTTCAACATGGCTTCCCTTCTTCATTATCTCTGACATTGAGATGACAGACCTGATGGGACACCGCATTCATCCCTATCCAGAGTTTTCCTAGATTCTGTTTATGGGCTGGGCTGGTTTGAGCTTTCTTTAAAAGTTATCTCTTTTTTTTTTAATTTTTAATTTTTTTTTATTTTTAAGGGATTCTACAATACAATGACACAGTTGTTTGCAGATAACAATGATGTTACTCAGTATGTCATACAATTAAGTAATTGGTGCATTTTGCAAGTATCTATGTCCAAATTTTGAACAACCCAAGGTTCCCATAGTCCAGTTGAAGAAGCTTGTATGCACAGGCATGTTGATCAATCAGGTGTCCAGACTATATTCCTATAGTCTCATGATTCACCCCTATTTCTCCACAGCCCTTACAATCTACCACGCCTCCTCTTCCACAGTTTGTTCCCTAGGCTTTGGGAAAGGGGCACAAGTGGGTGAGAAGAAAACAGTCTAATTTCTTTGGAGTTGTCATTTTGGACTCTGGTCTGTTCAGTTTGTTTCCCTTCATGGATTGACAGCTTTCACAGTGATACCCTTTTCAGTCATACTAACAAAGCTCAAGCTATTGGATGTACAGGCATTTAAGCAGTACCACTTATTGTGTCAAGCTAAGGTGTGAGCATAGACACAGATGCTTGGATGGTATGCTAATCTGCAAACTGTGGTTTCTCTATAAAGGGTGACAAGTTCTTATTGTGGCTTATAACATCGCCTAACCACTAGAGGACATAAGCTTGTGGCATCGCTGTGAGTTATTCCTCCAAGGAGAGAGCTAATAGCCAAATAGTTTGGGGATATAATATAGACACTTGGCTGTCACTGTTGCACTGTATCTCCAGGCTGTTGAGGGGTAGCTGATATTTTTGGAGGAGTCTTGTTTGTCTCAGGGAGACCAATATTTTGCTGTATTGCTGAAGTGGCCTTTGGTAACGCTCTCTAGCATTTCAGAGGCCGGTTGTACGCTAGCAGGTGACGTCTCATAACATTTTTCATGCTCACACCAGGTCTTCGACAACAGGGACTTACTGCCTTTCTCCTTGCATATATCCCATTTATAGGCAAAAGGCCTTTATAATTTGGGGGGGCGGGTTTGAATCCCCTAGCCAACATCTCCTAGGCAGAATAATTCATTGCTGATGTCAGAGCTTTCCTGTAGTAATATATTTTGCTTAATTACACAACTTATAAACACTTTACTATTGAATTTGGCTGTAGATAGAGAAATATCCTTTCACAGTTCCTATGCCTATCAATCAGTTAATACGTTGTGCCTGTTTTATAGGAAATTACCACCGTAACAATTGGCTCTAGTTTACAGTTTGGGAGTGGTTTCATTGCCATCCTGTTTTTCTTTTTTCTTTTTTTTTTTTTTTAAGTTATCTCTTTTTAAGCTTCCAAGAGCACTTCATGGTTGTCAGTTATATGTAACACATAATTGACAACTTATAGTACTCCAGTCCCATTAGTAAATGTTAGTTATTAATGAATTGCTCAATATAAATTATATAAGTGTGTGTTAATTATAGAATTACTAGGAAACTACAGAGTATCCAGTGCTGTTTTCAACAGCATCCCTGTATTCTCTTTTAGACAAGCTTGTCTAGATTTGAAGCCCATTTGTTCCTCTTTCATGTCCACACAACACAAGCCAGATCTAGAGAAAACATGAGGTTAGGAGCTTGCTTTCACATTTGAGGATCTGGAGGACTGGTTGTCCACAAAGGTCTCAGTTCTGCTCCTGCACTGAGCTTTGGTCTCCCTGAAGAGGTAAATCTAGAGCTCAGATTTTGTTCTTGCCCACTGTGTCTTCAGGCTTGTTTCACTCTTGGCTTCTGGGTAACGTGAGTAGCTGTGTTTCCTTATGTCACTGTGCAGTTTTACTTCAATAAAAGCTTTTGAAAATTCTGTGAATATGAAAAATTTTAATATGCAGGGATTGATGCTAATTCAACTTAGACATTTAGTTTAATGAGTCTTATCGTCACTTAATGAACAGGGATTTAAAATGAAGGAAGTACAATCAACAAGAGATTAGATGGTGCATTTCTTACATTATCCCAGAATGCCCTTCAAATCATGTTTTAATGAATAAACCAAAGTTACACTTAACACAGGGAACATATCTCATTACCAGCTTCATTTCATGCTTTAGAAATAATCTATGGACCAACCACTAGTTGGCTCCTTAGGTAAAAGCAATTCATTGCAACACTGGTGACCTGAGTTTAATCCTCATACCTCACATAAAGGTGGAAGAAGAGAATGGAATTCACAAACTTAACTTCTGACCTTCACTCTTCCACCATGGCATGCAACATCCCTCACACATCGCAAACATATAATAATAATAATAATAATAATAATAATAATAATAAAGAATGAAAAATAAGTTGTTTTTAATCCTTGGGTCACTATGTGTCTTTAATTCCTGTATTTTCGTGGAGCTTATAACAATTTGCTTAGGCATTGTGTAAATTAAACAAATAGGTGATAGTTTCAGATACTTTATGTTTTCAAACCAATAATTTAAACCAATCAAATTGAAACTAACCCAAACAGAAAGTAGAAAGGAAAACCAACAAGGGGCTATAGAGAGACCCTATCTCAAAAATGACAAAAAAAGAAAGGAAAACTAACAATGAAAGTATCATTTTCCTTAAAAACGATAAAAATCATTTATTAATTGTGTGTGTGCATGTGTGCATGCATGCATGTGTGTATGAACATATGGAAGTGAGAGGACAAACTGAGAAAGGTTGATTTTCCTTTCACGATGTGCATATTGGGAACCGAACTGAGACTCTCACATTTTACAGAAAGCACCTTTGCCCACAGAGCCATCTTACAGGCCTGACATCTTCTTTTCCATTTTTCAGCTCTCATTGCATTTTAAAGCAGAAAAGGTTACAGATCAGTACTGAATAATCATACAATTAACCTCCAGTAATTGGAGCAGGTTATCGCAGGCTATGGAATCTGTGACTCAGTGAGGATAGCTGTTTCATGCACACTGAGAAGTAGACCAGTGGGGTTTTTGAAAACACATAGTTAGCCAGAAACATATGAAGAATACAATTTAACTCATAATTTGAGATAGAAATCAGATCCACAAATTTAATTCCCATTTAAAGCATTTAGAAAAGTAAAATCAGGAGACCATTAGGTGATTCAATGGATAAAGGTACTTGTCTCCTCAGGACCCATATGATAGAATGAGAGGAAGGACTTCCACAAGTTGTCCTCTGGTCTTCACATGTGTGCAGATGCACACATTGATACACACCCAAATAAAGAAACAAATGTTAACAAAATTAATAATAATAAAAGCTATTTTATTAAATTAATTTAATGAACATTTGTAAATTACTTACATGGTGTGTGTGCAATATCACACTAAATCTCAAATATGAAAACTGATTAATTGGACCTATTACTTTCTTTGGGAACACTTATGTTGAACATGAGAGTGTACATTCAATGAGAAAACATAGATTCTATTTTCCCAGCTTTTTTCTGTGTAGTTAAATTTAAACTGGGGTACATTTATATGAGACTATTTCTTAGCTCAGTAACATAAAAATTTTTAAGGTTTTTAACTGAAATTTGCACGTCTATAAATCCCAGAGCCCCCCTTACTCTGTCATTAGCTTGCTGTATTAACTTTGAGATCACTCTGATGGGCATATTTTGGCTAGGATTCTTATGATAAATAATTACATTGTGATTGATAATTTTTATTTCTCATGGCTCAAACATTCTCACTGCCTCATATGAACCATTTATAGATTATCCTCTTAAATGTTGACTTTATTTTTTCCATAAGCATCTGTTGAAAAAAGTAATATTTCTCATTTGCCTTCGTCAGTGCATTTAAGTGCTGATGAAACAGGTAACTTATCTGCTTTGTTTCCACAGTTCTATATGAATCTATACAAAGAGATTTCTTTCCTTTTATTTTATCCTTTTTGTTTCTTCATATACTGATGATTAAACCTAAAGGTCCCTCAAGTACTCTGCTGTTGAGCCACATATGAAGGACACCCCCTTTCTCTGTCTAACTTTCATTTTGAGATAGGGTCTTGCTAGGTTAGCTAGGTCAGCCTTGAATTCATTCAATAGCCTTGCCAAGCCATGAACTTGTGATTCTTCTGCTTGAGTCCCAAAGTGGCTGGGATTGTAGCCCTGGCCCACCATTCCTGGCATGATGCAGTGCTGGGGATCAAACCTAGTGCTCCTGGATGCTAGGAAGTGTTCCACCAAGTGAGCAACATGCTCAGCTCCCTGAAGTTGGATTTTTCAATTATTTTCATGAGTCAGTATGAAGCCAACCACAAATTATTTCTCTCTCCCTACGTTATGATGAGTTACTTCTGTTCTCTCTCTCTCTCTCTCTCTCTCTCTCTCTCTCTCTCTCTCTCTCGTTACTGCAAGCTTTCTCTACCTGGATAGAGAGGTGATAAGGCAGCTTGCAGTACTCTACTTTTGTGGTCTCCATCCTCCTTGTAACTGCAACAAACTACTTTTTTGGTCCTTTTGCAGTACCTCCTGCTTTGTGATGTCTATCCCCCACTAAAAGGAGTTCCTTTTGGGGGTCTCATGGGGCTGCCCATGATCTTGATGCTCTCTGCCCTAGTTTTCTCCCTCTTCTAGACCTCATTGTGGCTGTCTGTGGTTATGCATCTGTAACTCTTCTAATAAAGCTTTATGGTTGGGTAAGACATAGATGATATTCACTAAAATGGTTGAGAAAAGTCTACAATGGCCCAGGCCTGCAGGTGCCAAAGAGTGAACAGATATTTTATAAAAATAAAAAAAATAGAGAATCCTCCCAAGTTGTACAATTGTTTAATAAAGACTTCTGTACCAGAGGTGGATTGCCCCCATGAGCTGTTGGCCAGGGAGGCTCTGGTGGCTCCTAAATCAAAGGGTAGTGACCCTAATGTTGATTGCATGCTGGAAGCAGATGATAAGACCATATTACTGAAGCTGGGACAAAGCTAAAAATTCCATAACACTAGACAACTGGCCTTCATAGTGTTGGAGAGTACTATGTAGATCACTAAAGGAAAATGGTCCCAGGAGTTCTGCTACAGACCTCATGTGCTGCACTATTGCATGCCACGCAAGATATTTCTGGTAGTGCAATAGTGGATTATCTGGTATACGTACAATCGGCAAAGTTACAATTGGATTTAAGGCCCACTCCTAGGAGAGGGACACACATCTAATACTGCAAGCCAAGGTATCCCCTAGTGGTGAGGGCCATTTTAGGCCCCAATGGATAGGCCCCTGCCTTTGTTTTGTTAGAAGGCTGTGATGACCCTGCTGAGATACCATCCAAGCATTTGTCTTTGAGCCCATGGATTGGGTGTTATAATGGTATTTGCTTAGATATATGTGCTTCTTTCTAGTTGTTCTAGTTGTGTTCTGTTAGTAAGAAAAAAAATACATCTGAAATGAGCAAACAGTCCATTGGAAACAGAAGATGGACAGACCCAAAAGCTTGATGTCTCAACACACACACAAACACACATACACACACACACACACACACACACACACACACTCACACACACACAAACATCCTACCTTTTCCTCACCCTCTCCAAGGCCCAGGGCAGGAAGAAAGGGGTGGGATATAGAATGGACTTCAAAGCCTCACCCAGATTGTGAACCTCACTATGGCTTTTCTGAAGGAAAGGGAGGAGCCAGGGATCCAGTGATCCCTCCCAAGCAGCCAGCTCACCTTTGCTGCTTAAGGGGGAGGGGCTAAGGGATTATAAACTGAAACTGCTACAGGGCTGCTCTCTTCCAATGGTGCCATCTTGTGGCAGGTCATCTTAGGGGTGGCAGCCCAGGATGAAAGTGGGGGGAGAGCACCAAAGACCCTTCCAGCAACTCCTTCACCCATTTGCTGTGAGCAAGTCTCCCCTAAACTGTAGTTTGGAGAGTTTTTCTGATTTGTCTTCGGGACCACAGTAGCTGGGAGGCAGGGCGCCTCACAGAGCTACACATGCATTTCTTCCTGGAAGGAAATTTCTGCAACAGTGACCTCTCTACTCAGTGGCATCACTCACTCACTGGCATACAGCCCTTGCTTCTCCCCAACTTTTGAACACACAATGGTTTAAGATATTGAAAACCACAAGTCTTCATTGGACAAAAGTTCCTTAGGTTTAAGCCATCCGAGCACAGGAGTCTGATTACTGCACAATAAATGAATTCTCTGGTGGTTCTTAGATGTTGCCTTTAAACAACGGTATGTTTAATTAACACAATTTATATTAGTCTCTCAGATACTCTTACATATTCTCACACTGTAGCATGTTTAACCAAAATAGACAACCTAATTACTTAAGAAAATTGGCTGTCTTCATATAACTGGAGCACTCTAAGAAAAAGGAACTGAAATTATGAAACAGAGAAAGATGGAAAAATGCCAAATTCTTGTTATATTTGATTTGTTGTATAAAAAGTTAATTAAGATATAGAGTCTATAAGTACTGAGGAGTTGAGTACAAGTGAATGGATAAGTATCTTCACCTCTGCTAAGAGAGGAGATCCATCTCCTCTTGGTCTACTTAACTTGAATCCTTAAATTGTAAAAACTTGCTGGCACACATAGCTCAACCCCTGTCACTGTGTCTCAATCCATGTGGAAAACAAGGGTGTTAGATAAAGGAATCAAACTTGGGGGAGAGGAATTTACTCAATTGGGAAACAAGATAAGTTTGACCACTAACATAAATTTCTCTACAATCTTTAAGGAGAAAGTATGAAAATTAGCTTTTCTTAGGACTGAAGAGATGGCTTAGTGGATAAGAGCTCTTGGCATAAAAGCATGAAGACTTGAGTTCAGATCCCTGGAACCTTGTAACAAAGCTGGTTGTGAGCATGTGTGTCTCTGATCCTAGTGCTAAGGAGAGGGAATGGAGCAGAGACAAGTGGAAACCAGAGCTTGTGAGACAGCCAGCCTAGCCATCGAGGAAATGAGGGGAGAGTGTTAGAGGAGGACACATGATGTCCTCAAGCATATACCACACACCACATACACACACAAACACAAATATACACACAGACACATACATCGAAATACATAGACACACAGAGACATGCACAGAGGAAAACACCCAGATATGTAGAGACATACACACAGAGACATAGAGACACACAGACACACAGACACATAGACACACACAGACCCAATTCAGAAACATACAGTCAGAGATGCACACAGACACAGACATACACAGAAACACAAAGAAATACACATATACATAACACATACACACACATAACACATACAGACATAGATACACAGATACACAATGATTAACTTTGCTTTCAGCTCACCTTTGATTTTCTGGATTTCTAAAGCAGACCCCTTAGGAACAAAGTAACACAACCAGGCTTTGCAAAAATTAAAAAAAAAAAACACATGCTCTATCTAGTCAGCTGATCATGTTATGTTTCATTAACTTCATCCAATAATCACAACATGGCTGACCAGACCAATATAGAAATAAAAACTTGTCTATATATTCTTTCCCAGTTGTGTAGTTATGTAGTTATGTGCTCTACAGCACGGCAAAAGACAGACACAGTGAAGAAGCAAGGATGAGTCCCTCACTTCACAGTTGTGTTTGGAGCTTCAGAGAAAGATAAATTAATGAATGTGATTATTTAATAAAGAAATGTTGAAAAACTTTGATATGTCATCAAAATGCTATAAGAACATGAGAGAGAGAGCAGAAATTCCAGGTTGTCAAGCAGGTGGTGGCAAACAACCAAGATTCGACATCAAGGAACCTGAAAATCATTTCTTATTTTTTGGAATCCTCATGCATGTACACAATGCGTCTTGGTTACAGCCATATCCCACTCTCACGCTCCAGTTCTCCAAACCCTTTTAAATTCATATTGTCTTTATTTTTTTAAACTCAACACTGTGTCTAGTTGTTAGTGCTTCTTATATGCACATTGGTTGTGAAGTCATCCACCGGGGAACAGGGGACCTTCCAGAAGCCACCCAGTAAAGAAAAGTAGCTCTCTCAGAAGTTATCAGCTCCTTGTATCTCTTAAGCTAGGGCTGGGGCAACAGCCTTTCCCCACCCAAGCTGTAAAACTTAACTTACTTAGTCTTGTGCTGACAAACACAGGTGCTTTGAGCTCATGTGTACCGCAGCCCTCTCATGTCCAGAGGCCAGCATTTCACAGAACTCTTTCCTACTTTCCAGCTCTTACATTCTTCATACGCCTTATTCTGACATTTTGCCAGAGCCTACAAGTATGTTGGGGGTCAGCTCTGTTTGGACATACAGTGTGCAGTATGTATGTATGGAAACATTGAATTCAAGAGTACCAAGGAATTTTCAAAGAGGACACTGCAACAGGGTGGTATGATAGCACACAATGCTGAGATCTTGTGTTCTTATGATATCTTTTTTTTTTTTGAATTTAACTTTTATTGATGCTTTGTGCATTTTGTACATCATTTTCCAATTCAGATCAGGCATATTTCCCTTTCCCTTCCCCCCCACCCCCACTCCATTCCAGATCATGTATTCTGCCATAACTGTCCTGCATCTTTCTCTCAGTTTTTTTTTTTCATTTTTTAGCTATAAGTGATAATCCATGAGTACAAGCATCCTTCGTGCAAAACCAATCTGCAGGCTGTTGTGCCCAAACCCCCACAGCCCCACCATCCAGTAGGGGGTGACAGGTTGTTTGTTCAATCAAGTTGATCAAATGAGTGTCCAGACTACATCGCTGTAGTTTCACCATTCACCCCAATCGCAGCCTTTACATTCTACCACGCCCCCTCTTCCGCAGATTGTTCCCTAGGCTTAGAAAAGGGGCACAGGTGGATGAGAAATAAAACAGTCCACTCTCTCTGGAGCTGTTGACTTGGACTCTGGTCAATTCTGGCTGTTTCCTTTCATGGGCTGACAGTTTGTCCAGGAGTAACCTTTCGATCCTACTAATGAAGCACAAGCAATTAGATATATAGGTATTTAAGCAGCACTAATAGTTATGGTAGGTTACTTTGGCATAGACACATATGTTTGGATGATATGTTAATCCATGAATTACATTTTTCCCCCCCGTTAAATATGACAGGGTCTTACTGTGGCTTATAACATCTCCTAACCTGTAGAGGATGTAAGCTTGTGGCATCAGCCATGGGTTATTCCTCCAAGGAGAGAGCCAATAGCCAATTAGATTTGGGATATACAGGCACATGGCTGCCTCTGCTGCACAGTATTTCCAGGCAGGTGAGGTGTAGCTGGTGCTAACGGTGGAGACTAGCTTGACTCAGGGAACATTGAAAGGAAGAAAAGCCTCAGATTGCCATAAACATTGAACCCTTCTGTGGATCCTACATGTAACAACTATTTATAATGAGTCCTAATGAAACTTATACCTTCAAGGTGCCACAAAGGTTTTGATATGAGAGACTTTCTTGCCTTCCCCCCCATAGAACAAGGAGAAATATGACGATGATGAGGTCGTTCTCCAACTGTAAATTGGAGACAACTATTATAGAGGTAATCTCTTATAAAACCGGTAAAAATGCCTTCTTTAATTGACTAATAGACATAAGAACTGTGAAAAGGATTATACTCTGTTCAGAACCAAATATAATACTAAAGTCCTTGGGCTATGCACTTAGGCAAAGTATATTAATGCAGGGGCTCTGACATCAGCAATGGATTGTTCTACCAGGGGGACGTTGGCCAGGGGATCCAAGGCCCCACAAAAGGTAAGGGCTCCTTGCCCCTAAGTTGGGATACCTGCAGGAGGAGAGGCGATAAGACCCTGCTGCTAAAGACCTGATGTTAACATGGAAGGGATGTATTGAGACCACACATGCAAGTGTACAGATGGCCTCTGGAATGCCAGAGAGTGTTACCAAAAGCCACTAAACCAATAAAGCAAATACGGTTCTTATGATATCTTATGAGAGATCTTTTTCAGTATCAAATATTAATATCCAAGTAAAATATGTATTCATTATTCTAGAGGATATTAGTGTTTGTATATCTCGGTATATAAATTTTTCCATCTTAAATTCTACCATTTGACACATACAGAAATTGCAGACAGTACAAGAAAGTTCAAGTGTTTTGAGAGCAGTTTTCCTCATGTTTTACTCAAAACCCGTTACCCAGTCAGAAGGACTTTCTCTAACAAAACCAAAATTGGAAAATTTGTCATTGGTACAGTGCTGTGTATTACTCTCAGACCATATTAAATTGTTCCTAGATGCCTGAATAATATTCCTTAATTAAGGTATTGCCTAGGCCTACATTTTAAGTCCAAACTGAGAAACACTTGAACTTAAGATCAGATTAGACACTTTGGAATCAAGAACATGATTTTTAGCTTTTTATATTTTTATTGAGTTTGAAATTTTTGAAGAATATCACCAAAGATTTTATGTAATATACATAAATCTTGGCATTTTCTGTGGTTTGCTAATGATTAGATTTAAGCAATAAGTCTTTGGAGAAATAGCATAAGAAGATAATGTCCTTAATGCATAATGTCAGTAGAAACAATATGTCAATCTTTGTCCCTCTACTTACACTCTTGACTTTGATAAATTAGTTAAGGTGAGAACTAACAAAATTTCCATCATTAAAATTTTAATATCTTTTCTTAAAACTAATATATAATATTGGAGAAATTATTATATTAAACTTTTATTCTTCATCAAAGATCCATTAACTTAATAATCTCTTCTTTATTTGACATTCCTAGGGAGTCTTCACTCTCCTTCCTGGGCCATGGAATTAACTATGTGTTCAAGCAAGCTTCCTTAGGGTACAAGGCAGGTTCTAAATCTGTGGATATGTTGTAATGCTCTGGACAGGCAAGTCTAGAAATATGAAAGGCCTAATTTTATTTATTAGTAATATAAATGCCAATATATTTCAGCTTAGAATACTCAGGAAATAATTCTAGAATTCTGTTTATTTTTTCTTTTGCGACAGGGTCTTCTTGTAGCCCCAGCAGGCCTGGAGCTGTCTATGTAGAACAGGCTGGCCTTCATTTCACAGAAATCTGCCTGCTTCTGCCTCCCAAGTGCTGGGATTAAAGATGCATGCCAAATGCCTGGTGAGTTCCAGAATATTTATGCTGGACCACCATGAAAACTACAACTAACTAGAATCTGCTACTGATTTATATTTTACTTTTTCACATTGAGAGGTGTATCAGTTGCTCTGTGATGCAAATAACTGACAAGAAATTACTTTAAGAAGGAAAAGTTGAGTTTAGCCTTCAGCTCATGGGTATAGTTAATTAATGGAGGCAGGGAAGGTGTGGCAGCAGGAGCAGGAGCAGGAGGCCTCTGGTCCCATTGCATTCACACTCAGAATGCAGCAGTGCCTGAGCAGGAAGTGAGACCTGGCTGTGAAGCCTGAAGGCCTATCCCCAGTGACACACTTCCTCCCATGAGGATCCTAAATTTTGCAGGACTTTCTCAAATAGCATCACTAGATAAGATCTACTCCTTCAAATCCATGAGTCTATCAAATATTTTATACTCAAAACACAACAGGAGTATAAAATGTATACATACTAGACTATGTAAAAATTAAACATGTTTTATCCACATAAGTCTTCTAATTCTGGCAAATAGGACTTGCCTTAAAAACAGCTGGCCCATGGATCCAGCAGGTATTTTAGTATTGAGCCAAGTTTAAGGCCCCGTCTTCTTGTTTTCTAATGCCAAGCAGCTAATCCATGGGTTAACTTTATTGCTTTCATCATACATTGTTCGATTTCTTTTAACTCAGTTACACTTTTACAGAAAACTTCATCAGTATCTTGAGGTCCATGAAGCTATAGCTCGCTCCATTGCTGGCTTTTTTTCATGTTTTATTGTTGATACTTAAAATAACTTTCTTGATTCTTTGACAGTGTATTTTCTCACACTCTTTAGAGCAAATTCAGAAGGAGGATCTTAAGACAAAAACACTTCTCTTTGGATATTATAGTTATATAACATTCAGATAAAGATATTATAATTTATAGATATTAATCACTGAGATTTGCAATTTGGGTATATAAGTTATTAAGTTGTAACTCAGTGTTTTCTGTATTTAAGATGTTCTTATAATCATTAGATGCATGTCAGCATGTTTAAAAGTTATTCCTCTGGGAGCTGGAGAGATAGCCTAGCAGTTTAGAGCACCGACTGCTCTTGCAGAGGACCCAGGTTAGATCCCCAGCACCCACATAGCGGATGAGAACCGTCTGTAACTCCAATTCTAGGAGAACTCCAATTCAGGGGGAATCCAAGACCCTCTTCTGACCTCCGTGGCATTGCACAACACAGGTGCACAAACCTACATGCAGACAGATCATTCATACAAATAAATAAATAAATAAATAAATAAATAAAATTTAAAAAGTTATTCCTCTGTATTTATCATTACATACATGTTCTAAAGCTCAAAAAACCAAAGCCATTAAGAACCAAAGCCATTATGAAATGAGTATGGAGTATTCTCAAAATACAGAATAGCCATGTGACCCAGTCGTACCATTCCTGGCCATATACCTAAATTACTCTATGTGCTACTTCAGAGATATTCCCACATCTGGACTTTTTACAAATTTATTCATAATAGAAAGGTAATTGAAGTTGCCCAGATGTCCATGAAGAGATGAGTGACAAATGAAAACATGGAACATATACTCAATGGAATTTTATTCTGTTGCAAAGACAAATGGAATTTGCAGGACTATGGTTGGATCCTGGTGTGAGTGTGGTGCAGACTATGAAACTAGAGAGCCACCATGAGAGGGGAGGAGAGTGTTGAGAAGTGTGGGGAACAATAGAACACACATGGTAAGAAAGCAGGAGGCCAGCTAGGGTGTGGAACAAGGAGAAGAGGGGCATGGAAGAAAAGAGGGAAGAACAGCAACAAAAGTAAATTTTATTTGAAAATGCCATAATTAAACCCAAGACATTATAAGCTAATTTTTATAGTCTCATGCTGCTATGTCAGACTGAGGTTAATGAAGTTTCTCCCATCCCCAAATATCACCATTTGAAAGGTATATCTAAATTTGCATCTCAAAGCTGTTGGTCAGAAACAGGGTTTGGGACCCAGACTCTCATCTCTAGCTGCAAATACAATAGACCCTCTTGGATGTATTATCATCATAGGTATTAAACAGTGAATTGCATGATCTCGTGTGTTTCCCCATTTCTCTCTATATACTACACATATACTACATATGTATATATACATGCATAACACCTATTGGTAATATAGAAACAAAATAAATAAGTCTATATTTCTTTCTTTTTTTAATTTTTTTTTAAATTTTATTTCTGTATGTGTATCAATGTACTGTCTGCATGCAGGTCTGTGCACCAGTGTTGTGCAATGCCGCGGGGAGGTCAGAAGAGGGTCTTGGATTCCCCTGGAGCTGGAGTTCTCCTGGAATTGGAGTTTCAGACGGCTCTCGGCCACCATGTGGGTGCTGGGGATCGAGCCCGTATCCTCTGCAAGAGTGGTCGGCGCTCTTAACCACTAGGCCATCTCTTCAGCCCCTATATTTCTTTCTTATAATCAGTTGCATGACATCCTAAGACATAGAGGAAGAAATATTTCACTTTTCAGTTTTATGGAGAATCTTGGGGGAGGGGAAAATCATCCTACTCATTACTTCTGCTTTGTAATGTTTAAACGGTTTACTATATTGCTTTTTAATTTTATGTGTGTGTGCAACTGGGTGTAAGTATGTGCATGCGGGTAAGGGCAAGACCCCATTTTGGATCCTTCTGGAGCTAGAGATACAGGTAGTTGTAAACCACCAAACCTGGATGCTGGGAGCCAAAACTCAGTCCGCTGCAAGAACAGTATGCCCTCTTATCCACTGACCTATCTATGCAGCATGATAATTTGTAATTAATAACAATTTCTTTAAATTCATAGTATTTGAGATTCAAACTTTAGTCATTTTCCTTAGATACACATGGTTATCATAAGAACAATACTCTATCATTGAAGTCAATTAATACTTTAGTTCAGTTAGTTTTTCTTTTGATAGAGTGATGTTTTATAAGTCACTCAGCATGTTTAAACCCTAGATCATGGCTAATAGCCATTAATTGCCAATCTTTGGAGTATGGCGCTATTTTCAATAACAAATTAGTTTTATTTTATTTTCATTAAATTACTGTAAACAATTAGAATTGATATTATGTTCCAAGCAATTGGGGGAAATAGTTATAATCAAAATCACAAACAGTCTTGACCTGTCACTATAAACATAGCAATCAGAAAGGCAATGAATTCACAAAGTGTGCATAAAAATTAAAATTAAGTTGCAAATTCAAACAATAAAAACAGTATCATAAAGTAAGAATGGAGATTATGACATAAATCCACCCTATAATATTATATGAGGCTCTGAAGAGATGTCTCCATGGTGAACAGATTTTGTGGAATGGCACAGTCACAGCAACTAGAGTACAGATCATAGCAAACATTCAGCAAGGTGGGGATCCCAAGCATCTCTGAAATCCTGGCTTCAAATGGGTGGTGATGGGAGGATTGATGGGGCTCACTGGTTCCATCCCGCCCAAGAAAATGCAAGGTCCAGATTCAGGAAGAGACCCTTCCTCAAAGGAATAGGTGGAGAGTGATAGAGGAGGGCACTTGATGCACACACTCATGCAGACACAGCACACGTACACACACACACACACACACACACACACACACACACACGTACACATGTTCATTCATACATTCAGAAAATGAAATTTAAAAATCCCCCAAATTAAATACATGAATGTAAAAATTTTTAAATGATAATTATACACCCACAGAACATTCAGACTGACAAAGGGCTTTCTAATATCACATAGGAATGCACTGGTGTAAGCACGCTTATGTACCCTAAGAAGAAGATATTCTTTTTTTTTTTTTATTTTGTCTTTTTGATACAGGGTCTCCCTGTAGTCCCAGCTGTCCTGGAACTCACTCTGTAGACCAGGTTGGCCTTGAACTCACAAAGATCCACCTGTCTCTGCCTCCCAAGTGCTAGGATTAAAGGCATGTGCCACCACAAGGATATTCTTTTTTTTTTCATTTATTTTTTTATTGATGCTTTGTGTATTTCATACATCATTTTCCAATTCAGTTCAGGCATATTTCCTTTTCCCTTCCCCCCAACCCACCCTACCCCATCCCAGATCATGCATACTGCCATAACTGTCCTACATCTTTCTCTCAGTTATTTTTTTCATTTTTTAGCAATAAGTGATAACTTATGAGTACAAGCATCCTTCATGTAAAACCAATTTGCAGGCTATTGTGTCCAAACCTACACAGCTCATGGGTTCCACTATCCAGCGGGGGGGGGGGGCTTGTATGTTCAATCAAGTTGAACAAATGAGTGTCCAGACTATATTGCTGTTCTTTCACCATTCACCCCAATCACAGCCCTTACATTCTACCATGCCCCCTCTTCCGCAGATTGTTCCCTAGGCTTAGAAAAGGAGCACAGGTGGATGAGAAGCAAAACAGTCTACTTTCTCTGGAGCTGTTGTCTTGGACTCTGGTCAATTCTGGCTGTTTCCTTTCATGGGCTGACAGTTTGGCCAGGAATAACCTTTTGATCCTACTAATGAAGCACAAGCAATTAGATATTTAGGTATTTAAACAGTACTAATAGTTATGGTAGGTTACTTTGATATAGACACAGATGTTTGGATGGTATGTTAATCCGTGAATTGCATTTTTTTTTCTGTTAAATTAACATGGGAAAGATGTATTGAGACCACACATACAAGTGTACAGATGGTCTCTGGAATACCAGAGAGTATTACCAAAGGCCACTAATTCAATAAAGCAAATATGGGTCTCCTTGAGTCAAGCAAGACTCCTCCGTCAGCACCAGCTACACCTCACCTGCCTGGAAATACTGCATAGCAGAGGCAGCCATATGCTTGTATATCCCAAATCTAATTGGCTATTGGCTCTCGCCTTGGAGGAATAACCCACTGCTGATGCCACAAGCTTACATCCTCTAATGGTTAGGAGATGTTATAAGCCACAGTAAGACTCTGTCATATTTAACACAAGGATATTCTTAATAGAACAAAGTTGAATAGCAAGTAAAGATTTCTCTGACACAATACCACATAAAAGTATATGTTAATGCATGGGAAAATACTATCAAAATCATGGTTGAAGTTTTAACTACAGAGAAAGTAAACTCTTTATGAGCATGAGAACAATATGCCAGACTAATTCCAACTTTGTTGGCAACTTTCCTTCTATTTGGGGAAAATCTAAGTGTTGGTTTTCTTTTTAGAGACATTATTTTATAGTGTGTGTGTGTGTGTGTGTGTGTGTGTGTGTGTGTGTGATATCTCTATGTGTGAATACATGTGAACATGCATCTGATGTCCACAGTAGCCAAAGAGGATGTCAGATCCATAGGAGCTGGAGTTACAAGGTTTGTGAGCTGTCCATTGTGGGTGCTAAGAATTGGACCTGGGTCCTTCTGCAGCAAGAACTCATAACCACCCATCATCTCTCCATCTCATCCACCTGCCTAGGGATAGCACTGCCCACATGAGCTGGGCTATCCTACATCAAATAACAAATAAGAAAATGTCTCACAGAAATGGCCAGAGGCCAATTTGATATGGGAAATTCTTTAGTTGAGGTTTCTTTTCCTGGGCAACTATAGTTTGTATCAGGATGAGAAACTAAGAAGCACAAATATTTATACCTTTTTGTATGTCACAAATTTTGGATATTAATTATTTTGAGAGCAAACAACTTCAAACAACGAATGTAAAAATGTCATACAATTTATCAGAAAATTTTCTCCATGTTATATTAAGGACATATGAGCACTTCCACAGAGCTCAAGAGGTACTGGAAGGATATTTTCGTCAACTCCAAGGTGCATAAAGGTGGTGGTCCTGTAAGATTATAATGGAGCTGGGAAATTCCTGTCTCATCAGGGTAGGGTTACTGTGCAAATATTGTAGCACAGTGTATGAGAGAAATTGAAGGACTGAATGATAAGGATAAGGAAAAGCAAGTTAGTGCCTGGCACAGGCTTATAAGAAATGTGGTTATGTGTATTTGCTATATTTAAAAGTATGCTTTTTACTTCAACCTTTATAGTAATGGAAGCCATGTGAGAGATTCAAAATCATTACAAAAACTGTAAACACAGATTTGTCATCTGCTACATGTACTCCAGAAGAATTAGTAGAGGATTCTGTGAGGAGAGGAGGGGGACATGTGTCTCCAGGGAACACCACCATTGTCTTGTTAACCTTTCCTGGGAAGAAACAGAAGAATATCTCTTAATCCCAGAGAGGTACTAAGAACAGATTAAAGTGTGATTTTAGCAAAGTGAAGCTTGGTGAGACCTGAGTTTGTTGGGCATTCTTATAAAGCATGGGCAAGAGGTTACCCATAGGAGCATGGGGGACCCCAAAGTAGCTGTAACACAACAATCCCTTCCCAGTACGGAGGGAGTCCTTATGGAAACTGAAACATGGAGTCTAGTTTTTAATTAAATTTTCACCTAGTATCTCATATGACCTTTCACAGGGGTGACATCTCTGGATCCTCCCCCTTCCAGTAATGGTCCACAAGCCTTTCAATAGATCCAACTAGCAGTGTATTTTTCTGCTCTTTTTCTCATGGCTATGGGTCAAAGT
The DNA here is from genome assembly GCA_009823505.1 of Rhizomys pruinosus. Taxonomy (NCBI): domain Eukaryota; kingdom Metazoa; phylum Chordata; class Mammalia; order Rodentia; family Spalacidae; genus Rhizomys; species Rhizomys pruinosus. The sequence goes on from VZQC01011678.1 coordinate 78,276, forward strand.
CTGAGAAGGCTTCTTGTTAGGACATAAGAAAAAAGTGTCATAAATAACAAGTGTCAACTTGAGGATCAAAGGAACTACACAATTTGTGCACAAGCTTTAAAGGCATTTTGAAAAGAGAAATGATTCATTTTACAATTAGTGTAGCTACTGATAATGTCAATGTGAAACAGGTATTTTCCCTATTCTATGGCAGTAGTGGGATGAAAGTAAAACTGAATGATGGAAAACTAGATTTATGTGGGAAAACAAAAAGAAAACAATTACCAAAATCATAGTAGCAAAATTTAAATAACACCTTAAATTTTCAAATGCAACTTTTGGAAAGATATTAATGAGATGTCAGAGTTTCAAAACATTAGAGAATAAAAAAGAAAACTAATAAAGCTGCATGAATTCAAAAAATGAGCTGAGAAAAATATTTTATAATCATATTAAATTGTATATATGCACATGTGCTTGTGTGTGTATGTACACTTTGCTAGTGGTACCCTGGTAGGCCAGAAATGGCTAGTGGATCACCTGGAGTTAGAGGTTCTTCTAAATCATCTGACATGGATGGATCCATTGCAAGAACAGCAAGCACTATAAACCACTGAGCCACCTCACTAGCCCCTGAGATTCTGAAAAGGAGAGAGTGAATAAAACTTAAGAGTAAGTTTTCTGAAAATTAATTTAAAGTTCACAATAATCACAAACAATAAAGCTCAGTACTATAGATGCTTAGGTTCCAATGAGCTTAAAATGGTTATTTTTATTGTAATTTTGTGATTTTCAAACAATATAATTTTGATGACATTTAGATTCCTTCCCCTATCTGCATCTCTCCCCACTTGCCAAACTCCTACATCAATAAATGTTTATCCACCAACCTCTGGTGGACCAAACTTTATAAACACAATTATGCAGGACCTCAAAATGCAGATTAATCCCACCACACTAAGAGTGGGTGACTTCAATACCCTACTGAGCCCTTTGGATAGATCAACAGGACAAAAAAATATACAGAAAGAGACATCAGAACTGAACAAAACAATACACCAAATGGATCTCACAGACATCTATGGAATATTCCACCCAAACACCAGAGAATATACTTTCTACTCAGTACCTCATGGAACATGCTAAAAAATCGACTACATACTGGAACACAAAAGAAATCTTACAAATACAAAAGGATTGAAATTACTTCATGCATTCTATCAGACCACAGTGCAATAAAAGCTCAATATTAACCCCAGAATAAGCCCTACAAGGTATAAGAACACATGGAGACTAAACAACACAATACTGAATAATGAATGGGTCAGGGAAGAAATAAAGTATGAAGTTAAAGTATTCATGGAACTGAATGAAAAAGACAATACAACACAACAAAACCTGTGGGATATATTAAAAGGAGTCCTAAGAGGGAAATTTATATCCCTAAGTACCCACATTAAAAAACAACAACAACAAAAAAAAAATAAATAAATAAAAAATAAAAGAAAGGGACCAAATTAATGATCTAACACTGCAGCTAAAATCGCTTGAGAGACAAGAACAAATAAACCCTAAACCCAACAGGCAGGAGGAAATAACAAAAATCGGGGCTGGAGAGATGGCCTAGCGGTTAAGAGCGCCGACCGCTCTTGTAGAGGACCTGGGTTCAATCCCCAGCACCCACATGGCGACCGAGAACCGTCTGAAAATCCAATTCCAGGAGAACTCCAGTTCCAGGGGAATCCGACACCCTCTTCTGACCTCCGCAGCATTGCACGACATGGGTGCACAAACTTTCATGCAGACAGTACATTTATACACATACAAAAATAAATTTAAAAAAAGTTTCTAAAAAAAAAAAAAAAGAAATAGCAAAAATCAGAGCAGAAATCAAGGGAATAGAATCAAAGAAAATAATAAAAAAAAATTCAATGAACCCAAAATCTTGTTCTTTGAAAAGATAAATCAGATAGACACACCTTTAGCCCAGTTAACCAAAAGAAAGAGCAACTCCAAATCAATAGTATTTGTGATGAAAAGGGAAACATCACAACAGACCAAGAAAAGATCCAGACAATCATAAGAGAATAATTTAAAAACCTATACTCTACGAAATTTGGAAAACCTAAAAGAAATGGATAAATATCTGAAATCCTGGGAATCAACAATATTTAACCAAGAAAAGATTGATAGTTTAAACAGAGACATAATAGTAGTAGAAATTGAAAACAAAATAACAAACCTCCCAACTAAAAAAAGCCCGGGCCCAGATGGTTTCACAGCAGAATTCTCTAAAACAGTTAAAGAGGTGTTATAACCATTACTACTCAAACTGATCAGAAGGATACAGAGGGAATTCTCCCAAATTCGTTCTATGAAGCCAGCATCACTCTAATGCCCAAACCAGAAAAAGATACAACCAAAAAAGAGAACTATAGACCCATCTCATTAATGAACATAGACACAAAAATTCTCGACAAAATAGTTGCAAATCGCAAACAGACACACATTAAAATAATCAATAAATATCAAAACATACATAAATGGACTGAAAGACAGAAACCATATGATCATCTAAATTGATACAGAAAAAGCCTTTGACAAGATCCAGCATCCCTTCTTGTTTAAAGTTCTAGAGGGAATTGGACAGAAGGAAACATTCCTTAACATAATCAAAGCCATATACAACACACCCACTGCCAACATCACCCTAAATGGAGAAAAATTAGAAGCATTCCCATTAAAGATGGGAACCTGGAAATGCTGCCCCTTATTGCCACTCCTCTTCAATATAGTGCTTGAAATGTCTGCTAGGGCAATAAGTCAAGAAAAGGAAATTAATTGACTACTAATTGGAAAAGAGGAAGTCAAACTATCCCTTTTTGCAGATGATATGATAGTTTACCAAAAGAATGCTGAAAACTCCACCAGAAAACTCCTAGAAATAATTAACAGTTTCAGTAAAGTGGCAAGACACAAAAATAACCTAGAAAAATCAGTAGCCTTTCTTTACGCCAATAACAAGTAACTGGAGAAGCAATATAAGGAGACTTTCCCACTCACGATAGCCTCAAAAAATAAAAACCTAACCAAAGATACCAAAGATCTCTATTAAAAAAGTTAAACCCCTGAAGGAGATTAAAGATAACAAAAGATAGAAAGACTTCCCATACTCATGGACTGGAAAATGTAGTAAAAATGTCCATTCTTACCAAATTAATATACAGATTCGATGGAATCCCAATTAAAATTCCCATGAGGTTCTTCACAGACTTGGAAAAAATATCCTTAAATTCATATGGAAAAAGAAAAGACCCCAAACAGCTAAAAACAGCCCTCAGTGAAAAGTGCAATACAGGGGGGATCACCTTACTAGACATCAAGCAATATTATAGGGCTATAGTCATAAAGACAGCCTGGTAATGGCACAAAAACAGACCTGTTGACCAATGGAACAAAACTGATGACAAAAATGTAGTATATCGGGGCTGGAGAGATGGCTCAATAGTTAAGAGCACCGACTGCTCTTGCAGAGGACCGGGGTTCAATTCCCAGCACCCACATGGCAGCTAAGAACCATCTTTAATTCCAATTCCAGGGGAATCCGACGCCCTCATCGGACCTCCATGGCATTGCATGACCCAGGTGTGCCAACCTACATGCAGACAGTACACTCATACACATAAAAAAATAAAGAAGTAGTATATCTACACCCTGGAGTACAAGGAAGTGGTAAAGAAAGATGACATCATGAATTTGCAGGTAAATGGATGGAATTAGAAGCCATTATGCTAAGTGAAATACAGAAGCCCTGAAAAACAAATGACAAATGGTTTCCCTCATTTGTGGATGCTAACACCAAATCCCCAGTTGAAAGGCAAGCTGAGCAATGCTATTGTTATATTTACTTTTATCTGAAAGTAAACTATGTTGTTATATGTGAAAAAAATATATATTTGAAAAAAAGAGTTTTTTTTTTTTTCAAAGCCAATATTTATTGAAGCTTTGGGCATTTCATAGAAAAATTTTTCAATCAAATCCAGACACATTCCCCTTTCCTTGCCCCCCACCCCACCTACAAGAGCTCATGTGTTCTGCCAAACATGTTTTTCATCTTTTTCTCAGTCTCTTTTAAAATTTTCATTTTCATTCTTGGTCTGAGTTTGTGTTTACTCTGTTATACTTTTGTTGATTCCTTTCTTTAATTGCTTGAGGATAGTTGCTCCTTTCCTCTGTTCTTTGGATTGCTTCTAGGATTGTTTCTGAACTGTTTGTTCCTTAGACATGTATTCTTTCATCTTGTTCATGTTGTGAAAGATTTTTCTTTCTCCTTCAACTATAATTGAGATTTTTGCTGGGTATAGTAGTCTGGGTTGGCATCTACTGTCGTTTAGCACTGGGAATACTTTGGTCCATGTTCTTCTAGTTTCATACTTTGGACTGAGAAGTCAGCTATAATTCTGATGGGTTTTCCCCTTATATGTAACTTGTTGTTTTTCTCTTGTGGCTTTCTGTATTTTGTCTTTGTTTTGAGCATCAAGTGTTTTAACAATTATACAGTGTGGGGAATTTCTTTTCTGGTACTATCTATTTGGTGTTCTGTGGTTCTTGTATTTGTATAAGATTGTCAGAGGCAGGCGGATCTTTGTGAGTTCAAGTCCAGCCTGGTCTACAGAGTTAGTTCCAGGACAGCTGGGGCTACAGGGAAACCGTGTCTCGAAAAGACCAAAATAAATAAATAAATAAATAAATAAATAAATAAATAAATAAATAAAATTTTAAAAAAAGATTGTCTTTTTTCAGTTTGGTGAAATTTTCTTCTATTATACTGTTGAAGATCTGGACAATAGTGTTGTCTTAGGATTATTCTCCTTCGTCTATCCCTATCATGCAGAGGTTTGGTCATTTCATAGTTCCCCACATTTCCTGATTGTTCCACTCGTGTGTGTGTGTGTGTGTGTGTGTGTGTGTGTGTGTTTTAAATTTTTCAATCTTTACTTGAGCATTCTATCATGAAATTTTCAGGTAAATGGATGGAACTCGAAGTCATTATGTTAAGTGAAGAAACAGTCCCAGAAAAAACAAATGGTTTCCCTCATTTGTGGATGCTAACATCAAATCCCCACTTGAAAGGCAAGCTGAACAACATTGTTGTTATATTTCTGTTTATCTGAAAGCATATATATTGTTAAAATGTAAATCTCTTTTGCTGGGCTTGGTGGCACATGCATTGAATCCTAGCACTTGGGAGGCAGAGGCAGGTAAATCTTTGTAAGTTCAAGGCCAGCCTGGTCTACAGAGTGAGTTCCAGGACAGCTGGGGCTACAGGGAGACCCTGTCTTGAAAAGACCAAAAAAAGTAAATTTCTTAAAAGGCTCTAGAATTGACCCGCCACTTACTTTCAGACTTTGTAATTATTGTATATGGGTGGAAAGTATATATTCATATTTTAGAGTAACATAAAATTAAAGGAGAAAAATGTGAATTCCTAAATATAAAAAAGAAAATCTAAGAGAAAGATGCAGGACAGCTATGGAAGAATGCATGATCTGGGGTGGAACAGGGGGAAGCAAAAGGGGAATATATCTAAATTGAACTGAAAAATGGTGTCTGAAATACACAAAATATCAATAAAAGTATTACATTTTAAAAATTTCAATCCAGAAATTTACTTTTTCGGGCCAACATTCACCATTTCAGTCAGTCCTTTAAACCAGTTGTTATTGTTGTTGTTGCTGTTCCTTCCAATTTGCTTCAATCAAAAATACGCATATATGCTAGTGCCAATTACCTAGTTGTAAGTATTTCTTGTGTAGGGCCCCCTGAGCTTTTGTCCAAAGCAGTTGGGCATAATGCATATTGGAAACAACAACAACAACAACAACAACAACAACAACAACAACAACAATAGAAAGGACTGTATCAAAGAACTGACTGAAACAGTGAACTTCTGCTCAAAACAGTCAACTTCCTCATGGAGAATATTGAGAAAGACTGAGAAAGAGATGAAAAGCATGTTTGGCAGAATGCATGAGCTCTGGCGGGGTGGGGGAATGGGTGGGAACACAAGTCTAGATTTGTTAAAAAAATAAAAATAAATTTATGTGAAGAAAAAAATGCATTTATGCATGCCACACATATACCAAGATTATGACATCATAAGGTTTTAGCATCATCAGCTTATGATTTCTTTTATATTATTAATTTTTTTATTAGGGTGAAAGATGTCATGTTTTTCTTAAGGAATTGTTTGAAGTCTCCTCCTTTGGAAGCCCAAACGACCATCAGTACTGCCCTGTGCTCCACACTTGGGTCTTTCCTTCTCATGATAACTAAATTAGGTCCAGTAAGCACCATGTCCTGTATTGATCTTCCTGTACTGGTCTCAGTGATACAGCCTGGGTAGTCCAACAATGGCAGTCTATGCTCTGAAGATGCTGAAATAATATTAGTTGCTCAGCCCACAAGTTGGATATCTCAGTAGTCCCCATCTGACACTGAAGGTTTGGAGGATTCTTGGAGAGATATGCATCTTCAGTCCATATTGAAAGGTTGAAAAACTATGTCTCATGTCTTTGAAGGATAGCAAAAGCAGTGGCAGCCACAGGATAGCTGCACTTGCCAGTAAGAATTGAAGACAGGAAAAACAACAGTGCTGTTTTATTTTTTCTGTCTTTTCACTAAGTTCTCAGTTTTTATACCTGAAGTAAAATATCTCAGGCCTTACTAATTATTTACTTCTGTTTATACTTTCCTTTTGGATATTTAAGGCCACAAATTTAGCCCAGATTGACTAAGGTTTTTGGTTTCTCATGGTCAGTTGAGGAGCTGGTCCTTAGGCTTCCCTCGGGTTTTGGAGGGGAGAGGGAGCCCCTGGCTCCTTTTTGCATTTACCTGTTCTATCCACTCGAAGACCAAGTCAGGTCCTGCTAGACCAGGCTTCCTCTTTCTTTAGAAGCATGAGCAGACTTTCCTCTTTATAGACTGAACACTGGTTGAGGTCCCATTAGTGGATCTCCAAGACCTCCCTGCACAGGAAGATTGGTGACTCACATTTGCAGAACATTTCAAGAGATGCCCCCATTCATAGTCCTCTGGGACTCAGTTGACCTCTGAGGGCAAGTAATAAAGTTATCCCTTAAGTCCCTTGGCCAAATTGGTATGGACATTAAATATTGTCATTAAGCATCCAGAAAGGCTAAGTTACACCAGCATGATACTGTTACTCTTTAGTAACAAACAGTAACAAACTGTTACTCTATAATATTTTAGAAAATATTTGGACAAAAGCTAAAGCAGCCTTGCATAAGAAATACTAAGAAGCACTCCCATAAAAATAAATATCGTGGTTATACACAATGTCATGACAAACTATTTTTTCTCTCATTCTTTTGATTTTATATTACTCTAAAATATTCATATATACCCTCCACTTATATACCAAAAATTCCAAAGTCTGAAAATAAATGGTGGGTTAATTCCAGAACCTGTTAAGGGATTCACAATATAAGAGTACAGTTGTTTTCAGATCATGAGAAATATAATATAAACATTTCTCAGTTTGCCCTACAAATAGTTACTTATAGCTAGCATCACAGATGAGGGATACCATTCATTGTCTGTTTTTCTGGGACTGTGTTACTTCACTTAACATAGTATTTTCTAGTTCCATCCATTTAACTGAAAATTTCATGATGCCATCTTTCTTTACTGCTTCACATAACTCCATTATGTAAATGATCTACATTTTCTCTATCCACTCCTATGTTGAGGGGCACTTGTGTTGGTTCCAGCTCTTTGCTGTTGTGAAGACAGCTGCAATAAATATGGCTGTGCATGTATCTCTGTGATAGGATGAGTCTTGTGGATATATACCCAAAAGTGGTATGACTGGGTCAGGTGTTAAGCTCATTTTGAGTCTTTTTAAGTGTCCTCCACACTGCTTTGCATAGTGATTGTAGGAGTTTACATCCCCACCAGCAGTGGATGAGTGTTCCCCTTCCCCACAACTTCTCCAGCATTTGGTATCAATTGTTTTCTTGATCCTAGCCAGTCTTATCAGAGTGAGATGATATCTTAGAGTGGTTTTAATTTGCATTTCCTTAATTATTAGAGATGTTGAACACTTTTTAAAATGTTTCTCAGACATCTCTAATTCCTCACTTATGAAGTCTCTATTCATCTCTTTACTCCATCTTTTGAATGAGTCATTTGTTTTCTTTTCTTTCTTTTTTTTTTTTTTGCATATATTCTGGAAGTTAATGCTTTGTCAGATATATCAGTGGTGAAGCTTTCCTCCCACTCTATGGGTTTTCTCTTCACATTCTTTATTGTTTTTTTCACTGTACAGAAGCTTTTGAGTTTAATGAGGTCTCATTTTTCAATTGTTGACCTTACTTCATGCTCAGCTGCTCTCTGATTTAGGAAGTCTTTTCCTTTTTTTAATTTTATTTTATATTTTATGTGTATGAATGTACTGTCTGCATGTAGGTCTGTGCACCCGTGTCGTGCAATGCCACAGAGGTCAGAAGAGGGCGTCGGATTCTCCTGGAACTGGAGTCAAAGACGGTTCTCAGCCGCCATGTGGGTGCTGGGGGTCGAACCCGGGTCCTGTCTAAGAGCAGTCAGCACTCTTAACCACTAGGCCATCTCTCCAGCCCCGGAAAGTCTTTTCCTATACCTATGTCTTGTAGGTTGCTGCCAAATTTTTCTTCTATCACTTTCAGAGTTTTGGGTTTCATGTTGAGTTCTTTGATCTATTTGGAGTTGTTTTTTTACAGGGCGAGAGGTAGCGTTTTAATTTTATTCTTCTGCAAGTGGTGGTATAGTTTTGTCAACACTATTTGCTGAAGATGCCACCTTTCCTTCTTTGTGTCTTCTGGGCATCTTTGTCAAATATGAGGTGGCTGAAATTTTATGTGTTCAGTTGGGATCTTCAGTTTTGTTCCATTGGTCTACAGTTCTGCTTTTGTGCCAGCACCAAACTGTTTTTATGAATATAGCCCTGTATTATACTTTGAAATCTGGTACAGAGCTCCCTCCTGTATTGCTCTTTTTGCTCAGGGATGCTTTGGCTATTCAGGGTCTTTTGTTTTCCCGTATAAAGTTAAGGAATTTTTTTCCAAGCCTGTGAAAAATTATTGGGTATTTGAATACAAATTCAATTGCATCGAATCTGTATATTAATTTGAGTAGAATGGAGTTTTGACTATATTATTTTTTCTTATCCATGAACATGGGAGATCTTTCCATCTTCTGATATCTTCTTCAATTTTGTTCTTCAAGGGTTTAAAATTATTTTGTAGAGATCTTTGGTGTCTTTGTTTAGGTTTGTTCAGAGGTAGTTTTTTTTTTTTTTTTGAAGTTATCATGAGTGGAAAGGTCTCCTTGTATTCTTTTTTCAGTTGTTTTTTATAAAGGCTACTGATTTTTCTAGGTTAATTTTGTATCCTGCCTCTTTACTGAACCTCTTAATGGTTTCTAGGAGTTTTTTGGTGGGGATTTTAGCATTCCTTAGGCATACTATCATATCATCAGCAAAAAGGGATAGTTTGACTTCCTCTTTTCCAATTAGTACTCCTTTAATTTCCTTTTTCTTGCCTTATTGCCCCAGCAAGTGTTTCAAACACTCTATTAAAGAGGAGTGGCAACAAGGGGGAGCCTTGCCAAGTTCCTACCTTTAAGGGGAAGGCTTCAGACTTTTTTTCCATTTAAGATGATGTTGGCTGTGGGTTTCTTGTATATGGCTTTGATTACATTGAGGAATGTTCCCTCCAGTCCAATTTCCTCTAGGACTTTAAGCATGGCTTTTGTCAAAGGCTTTTCCTTCATCAATTGAGATAATCATGTGGTTTTTGTCTTCAGTCCATTTATGTGTTTTATGATATTTATTGATTTCCATGTGTTGAACCATCCCCGCATCTCTGGTATGAATCCAAGTTGGTCATGATGGATGATCTTTTTGATGTGGGCCTGTATGCTGTTTGCAAGTATTTTGTTGAGAATTTTTGCAACTGTGTTCATTAATGAGAAGGGTCTATAGTTCTCTTTTTTGGTTTTATCTTTGCTTAGTTTTGGTATAATAGTGATGCTGGCTTCATAGGAGCAATTTGGGAGATTTCCCTCTGCTTGTACCCTTCTGAACAGTTTGAGTAATAATGGTTGTAAGTCATTTTTCCAAATGTTTTATAGAAATCTGCTGTGAAGCCATCTGGGCCTGGGCTTTTTTTAATGGGGAGGTTTCTCATTACATTTTCAATTTCTTCATATATTCTGCTTAAGCTGTCAATCAGGCAAAAGGAATGAGGAACAATGAATATATTTAATTGGACACATTTTTATTTAAATGGTAAAATCTATATTTTATTACCTTATTCAGTATCTTACATAGAGATATTAGTTTGTACCAAGAATCTTTTAATTTGTAGAAAGAAACAGGCTCAATATAAGGATGCTGTGCTATAAGAAGAGCAGGCAGCTTAACAAGAAGATACAGGGTGTGGAGAGCATCAGTGGTATTGAAGGCCTGTTAGGCTGTGAGCTCGGTTTCTTGCATTTTTATTTTTAGTTGTCCAGCAGAAAACTATATATAGATGTCAAGTGAAGACCTATTTATAATGTTTATCCACTCCAGAGACACATTTTTTTGTCTTTGATATAGAAATGTTTCTGAAAACACATAGTTGAACATTTGTTAAATGAATACATAAAAAAACCCTCAAGACCTGAGGTCTCAGCCCTTGAGATTCCAATACTATTGGATCACGAGTTGGTAGAAAAGAGTGAAGGAAATGAAAAAGGAGAGGTGTGAGCACACCAGAAAATGAGGAGTTGATCATTCTGAAGGAACAGAAGTTGAAAATGGGTTATAAGGTTGAGAGAGACTGCAGACAGGAGGCTGGATGAGAGCAGGACAGGAGACTCTATTCAGTCTTTAAGAGGACATTACTAACCTCTCACAGAGATTATGAGTGTAGGCAAAATGATTCTGCCTGAAGTGGGCTTAAGAGAAGGAAAACTATTACAATAAATGGATTTTGTCAAGTCTTTTAAGGAAGTTTTATACAGAGGAGAAAATATAGATAAACCCAGAAATCTTGAGAAGCAATTATTCCTAGAACAGAAGTAGCAGTAGCCCTTTTACAATTAAATGAATGGTTAGAAAAATGTCCCAAAATTCTGAATACCACAGGTGCAAAAACTGACGGAGCTATGTACTTCAAAAAATTAGGACTATAAAATCTATTACATGAATAAATGCATTTTCTTTGGACAATAGTAGAGGCAACTTATTTTTAGTAAACCAAAGCTAGCTGATTGATAGATTATAGATAGATAGGTTAGACAGATGGTAGATAGATAAGAGGAAGCTTATAGAGAGTAGATGAGAGATAGAATCTAGATAAATGACAGATGATAGATGGTAAGTAGAGATAATATATTATAGGTAGACAAAATGATACCTGTTGCATAGAGATGGAAGATGGTAGATGGAAGATGACAGAAAACAGATGATAGATAAATGCTGAGAGATTAGATATGGATACATTCACATATATAAATGCATACATGCATTTTATAATAAACCAGACAATTGCATTCTGTCTTACATGTGTTGCTTCTTTCTGTGAGTGAACTCAGGTGAGGTGGGGAGCATTGAAAGGGAAATGAGTGTAGATTGGATGGATAAATGATGTATGATGCATGAAAAAGTTCAAAAAAATAAAAAATATATATATTAGTAAACACACACACACACAAACTAAATATGGTGTTGGGATGTAGCTCAATGGTAAAGTTCATGATTACTGAATGAAACCCCAGCACTAAAATTAATGAAAAAAAAAACTAGTTTGTCATGATATTGTGTCTAACCACAGTATTTATTTCATGGAAGTGCTTAGTATTTCTCACACAAGGCTGCTTGAGCTTTTGTCCAAAATATTATACAGTAATTAAAAGGATCAGGCTGGTATAACTTAGCCTTTCTGGATGCTTAAAGACCATACTTAACTCCCATATCAATTTGGCAGAGGGACTTAAGAGGTAACTTTGTTCTTTGCCCTCAGAGATCAACTGAATCCCATGGGACTATGCATTGGGGCATCTCTTGAAATGTCCTGCAACTGTCAGTCATCAGTCTTCCTGTGCAGGGAAATCTTGGAGATCCACCACTGGGACTTCAGCCAGTGTCCAGCCTATAAAGAGGAAAGTCTGCTAATGCTTCAAAAAGGGAAACCTGGTCTAAGAAAACCTGACTTTGTACTCTAGTGGATGGAACAGGTAAATGAAAAGCCCAAAGGAGACAGGGTCTCCCCCCACCCCCACCCCCACACCAAAAAATAACCCAGTGACTCCTGAGGACCAGATCCTCAAGTGACCTTGAGAAAATATAAACTATGGTTAATCTGGGCTGTGTGGACTTAAGCATCCAAAAAGAAAGTATAACCAGAAATAAACAATTAGTAAGACCTGAGAAATTGTACCTCAGGTATAAAACTTGAGATCTTAGTAAAAAGACAAAAAGAAAAAAAAAAAAAAAAACCACTGTTGTTTTGACTGTCTTCAACTCTTACTGGCAAGTGTAGCTACCCTGTAGCTGCCACTGCTTTTGTCATCCTTCAAAGGCCTGAGACACAGCTTTTCATCCATCCAATCTGGACTGAAGTTTATATCTTTCCAAGAATCCTCCAAACTGTCAGTGCCAGATGGGGACTACTGAGACATCCAGCTTGTGGACTGAGAATCTACAGGGGGTTCAACATCTTCAGAATATAGACTACCATTGTTGGACTACCCAGGCTGTATCATGGAGGCTAGTACAGGAAGATCAAGATAGGACATGGTGCTTACTGGACCTAATTTTGGTGACTCTGGGAAGGAAAGACCCAAGTGTAGAGCACAAGGGCAAGATTGACGGTTGTTTGGGGTTGCCAAGGAGGAGCCTTCAAACACTTCCTTAAGGAAAACATGATATCTTTCAGCCTAATAAAGAAAAAAAATCAAAAGCTGAGGTTGATACAACCTATGATGTTATATTCTTGTTATGTATGTGGCATGCATATATGCATATTTTGGATTGATACAAATTGGAACAACAACACAAAAGACTGGGTCAAAGAACTGACTGAAACAGTAAATTTCTACCCCAAACAGTAAACTTCTGGCTTGAAAATTAAAACAAAAAAAGAAAACAGAGAAAAAAGATGAAAGACATGTATGGCAGAATGCATGGTTCATGAGCTCTAGTGGGGTGGGGACAAGGAAGGGGGAATGGGACTAAACTTGATTGAGAGATGTTGTATGAAATGCACAAAACTTCAGTACAAACTGGCCTTAAAAAATAAACCAAACAATTACATGTGAACCACAAAAACCATTAAATGAGTTGGAATAGTGGTAGCAGTTCCTGGATGACCTATTTTATATACTATAATTTTTTTTTAGTAGAAAGGAAGTGAGATAGATCTTCATCTATATGCACAGATGTTTTTAAGAGGACAGTCACTGAAATGATTGAACAGAAGAACAGCAATTGAACAGAGAAGGGGAAAGGAAACAGAGGTCACAAGAGGCAGGACACATGAGTCTAAAGTCAGTACTCAACACTATCACCTCCAGGTATGTTTTCCTCTTCAGTAGTCAGTATCTACACACATGTTTACCTAGAGAAAGTAAACCAGCTGTGCTACTAAAGGAATTCCTGGCATACAAGGGGTGAGATCTAATAGCTTACCAGGGAGTTTAAACCAGGTCAAGATAGAAAGGACTTGAAATAAAAGTATGCTAAAGAAACATGAGAGATAAGCATATTTTAGGTTCTTATTCTTGGCACTGAGATTCTACAGAATGGAAGTGAAAGAAAATGGTAGTAATTACAAAAGAAGCCCATTTACTTTGGACAGTGGACTGCATGTATTTGTAATTACAGGATAGATGGTTTGGCTGTAATTGTTGAGTAAGTGATCTTTGTTAATCTCTAAACCCCCAGCATTATGACAGTAATACTGGTCAGGATACTAGGAAGTCAAACATTAAGGAGTGTGAAAAGGCTGAATACTGAGTAATGTTATATAATTATATGTTATAATTATATATAGTGTGTTATATATAATATTATATATGTATATAGTGTGTGTCTGTCTGTCTGTCTATGTGTGTCAGATGGTGAGGGGGAGGTAAGAGAGGCCTTTGGGGGGACATCAATTCTATCCTTTACCATATTGGTCCCAGGTTGAACTCAGGTCCACTAGCTTAGTAACAAATTACTTTATCCTCTGAGCAAACTTACTGACCCCACTTAGGGATATTTTATTTTGTTCTTTTAAATTTAACAGGCTCTAGAATTAACCTACCACTTATTTTCAGACTTTGGTATCTTGGTATATGGGTGGAGGGTATGTATGCATATTTTAGAGTAATATAAAATCAAAAGGGAAAATATGAATCCTGAAATATGATTTGGAAATAACATAGTTTGTTTTCAGATGACATAATTTTAGTATAGGTTTTATGTGTGTGTGTGTGTGTGTGTGTGTGTGTGTGTGTGTGTGTGTGTTGAAGCAATACAAGTTGGAGGGAACAACAAAAACAAAAGAACTGGGACAAAAAATTGACTAAAACAATGATGTTCTCCCCAAAACAATAATCCTCTGCTTTGAAAAAACTTTGGAAAGACTCAGAAAAAGATGGAAGACATGTAAGGCAGAATGCATGAACTCAGGTGGGGTGGGGGTCATGGAAAGGGAAATGAGTCTAAATTGGACTGAGAAATTATATAGGAAAAAAGTTTAATAACAATAAAAATATATAAGACAAAATTTTAAATTTTTATTTGTTTGCAGTTTTTAATATTTTATTATTTTTATTTTATGTGTATGAGTGTAATGCCTGCATGTTTGTAGGTACACTTTTGTTCTGCAATGCCTGTGGAGGTCAGAAGAGAGTGTTAGATTCCCTCTTTACCTCTGAGGCCTCTAGACCCTATTTTGATTGATTGATTGATTGATTGATTGACTGATTGATTGATTGCTTGATTGAAACAGAGTCTCCTTGTTGGTCCAGCAGGCCTGGAACTTGCTTTTTAGACCAGGCAGGCCTCTATCTCACAGAGATCTGCTGTTTATGTTTCCGAAGTCCTGAGATTAAAGGCATGTACCACCATGCTCTGCTTGTATTTAGGGATATTTTAAAGAAAGTTTTAAATATGATTTTATTTAGGTAGGATGAGGAAGGAGCATTACTAAAACTGGGTATTTAAAAGATAAGCAAAGACAATAAATGTGCAAGGAGGGTCATCTGTTCTATAGTCAGATATAGTGAGCAGATCCAGGAGAAAAGAAAGTCAAACAGCCATGACTTCCTGAGAGATTAATAAAAAGTTCATGGATACTTGATTTGGGTGAATGTAACTGTCATTTATTCCTGTTCAACCAACCACTTAGAATTCAGGTTTTAACGTAGAAAACTTTTGTTTTCTATTTGCTTTTGTAAGTCTGCACACAAGTTGTGAGGTTTTGGTGCTCTGGGTTAGAAGTGCTACTGGAAGCATTCCCGTTCAGGTGTCAGCCGGGAGTCAGTGAACTGGCCCCAGCTGTCCAGTCTAGGATGCTATTACATATTTTTTGATTCTCATCCACGTGTTTCTCATCTTATCCTGGCTGCTGTTTCTTCTGCCCATGATGAAGGCAAAATAAAGTAATTCACACTGAGAAACAGAACATAAATGGCCAGGTCCAAAAACATCCATCTTGCAAGTAATCAATGGAATACCAACAATGTAAATTTCATGCCTTCTTGGAGAGACAATAAATTGTTCATTGCTTTATCAGTATTTTCAGTAGTATGTGTTAGTATGTGAATTGAAGGTACCTTTTGAACCACAAATTAATCAGACCATAACAATTATGAAATTGAATGAGTTCTCACATTGTATAAAGAAAATATGTTTAAGGATACTCACTGGAGATTTTCCTGAGCTACCAAACACTGGACACAGCTATAAAAGAATGAAGTTTAAATTATAGTTATCCATCAGTCTGAAGGAAGAGGCACACTCCAAATGTATGGTGGGCTATTTTAATGAAGCTGGTGCTTACATGCTTTGTTTAGGAGTCTATAAAAGGCAACAAGGGCAGAGTGTGGTGTCACATGCCTTGAATCTCAGCACTTGGGAGGCAGAGGCAGGTAAATCTCAGTGAGATTGAGGCCGGCATTGTCTACACAATGAGTTCCATGCTACCTGGGGCTTCAGGGAGACCTCATCTTGAAAACAAACAAATGATGCATGAAATACACAAAGCATCGATAAAAATAAAAATAAAAATAAAAATAAAGGGAACCAAGATCTGGCAGTGCTCTTGGATTTATTAACCACAAGGGAAATTTCCAATATTTTTCAGGACTAATCAGAAACCAGTAGCAGCTGTGTGTTGAAGGCCATAGCCTAAGAGGTCTGCTGTGTAGAAGAAGACAGCAATGCAGTAGAAAAGAAGTGTGCAGTCTTCACTAGCTCTAGATCTCCTGCACTCGCTCTGCTGAAAAACCCAACCAGCAGCCAAGGAAGGTGCTGAAAAGTGCTTGATCCCAGAAAAGCAAATTAAAGGAGTTCTAATTGGAAAAGAGGAAGTCAAGCTATCCCTTTTTGCTGATGATATGATTGTCTACTTAAGGGATGCTAAGAACTCCACCAGAAAACTCCTAGAAACGATTAACAGCTTTGGTAAAGTGGCAGGATACAAAATAAATCTAGAAAAATCAGTAGCCTTTCTCTACACCAACAACAAGCAACTGAAGAAGGACTACAAGGAGACCTTCCCACTCACAATAGCCTCAAAAACAATGAAATACCTAGGAACAAATCTAACCAAAGACACCAAGGATCTCTACAACAAAAATTTTAAACCCCTGAAAAAGGAAATTGAGGAAGACATCAGAAGATGGACAAACCTCCCATGCTCATGGATTGGGAAAATAAATATAGTAAAAATGTCCATCCTACCCAAACTAGTGTACAGATTTAATGCGATCCCAATCAGAATCCCCAAGAGTTTCTTCACAGGCCTGGAAAAATCCTCAATTTCTTGGAAAAACAAAAGACCCCCGAATAGCCAAGCAAATGCTGAGTGAAAAGAGCATACAGGGGGATTCTATACAGACATCAAACTATACTACAGGTCTATAGTCATAAAACAGCTGGTACTGGCACAAAAACAGATCAGTTGACCAATGGAATAAACTGAAGATCCAAACCTGAGCTCCTACAATTTCAGCCACCTTCATATTTGACAAGGGGGCCAAGAAGACACAATGGAGGAAAGACAGCATCTTCAGCAAGTGGTGTTGGCAAAACTTGATCACCACTTGTAAAGAATGAAATTAAACCCCTACCTCTCACCTTATACAAAATAAACTCCAGATGGACCAAAGACCTCAACGGTGAAACCAAATCTGGAGGTGATAGAAGAGAATTGGCAGCAGACTACAAGACATAGGTGTAGGAAAAGATTTTATAAATCAAACAGCAGCTGCACAAGAAATAAGTCAACATTACAAATGGGACCTATTCTTAAACAAAAAGCTTCTGTACATCAAAAGAAACAATAAGGAAGTGAAGAGAAATACCAACAGAGTGGAGGAAACCTTCACAGCAGACACATTGACAAAGCTATAATTTCCAGAGTATACAAGCTACTCAAAAACAAAGAAGAACACAATGATCACTCAAAAAGATGGAGCAAAATCTGAATAGAGCTTCACAGAGGAGGAATTACGAGATGCCGCGAGAAACATCTAAGAAGTGTTCACCATCTCTGATAATTAAGGAATGCAAATTAAACCACTTTGAGATATCATCACTTCACTAATAAGGACTGGCTAGGATCAGGAACACGAATGATACTAAGTGCTGGAGAGGTTGGAGAAAGGGAAGGACTTATCCATTGCTGGTGGGATGTAAACTTGTACAGCACTATGGAAGCAGTGTGGAGAACCCTTAGAAGACTCAAAATGAGCCTTCCATTTGACACAGTCACACCATACCTGGGTATATACCCACAGACACATCTACTGCAAAGATACTAGCACAGCTATGTTTATTGCAGCTCTGTTCACAATAGCAAAAAGCTGGAACCAACCCAGGTGCCCTTCAACTGACGAGTGGATAGAGAAAATGTGGTACATGTATACAATGGAGTTCTATGCAGCAGTAAAGGGGACCATATGAACTTTGCAGGTAATTGGATGGAGCTGAGAAGACATATGTTAAGTGAAGTAACACAGTCCCGAAAAACAACGACAAATGGTGTCCTCATATGTGATGCTAGTACCAACAACCCAGATATAATATTCTCATGGAGAGGGATGCAATAGTAAAAGAACAACAGAAAGACTGCATCAGAAAACCGACGTGAAATGGTGAATTGGAGGGGGGAGGGTGGTGGAGGGACACGGGTGTAATATTCGATTAAGGCATATTTAATTGACTTGAGTTCAACAAGTACCCAGTTTTGCCTAGACACTGTCTACAGGATATATGGTGTATAGGACTTAGTAAAAGTAAATAGTGTATGCTAAACAACATGATTTACAGACTCTGATAAAAACTTGTAATGCATCTGAGTTAAATGGAGATATAATTCGCTGTTGCCCACATTGTTTTACATAAAATCTGTAGAGCAATAACTTTGGGAATTGGCACATACAATGTTCTCTATAATTTCTCTTTGTACCTTGTAGCATTCTCTTTAAGATGTTTATGTAAAAAAATTATTTGCTTCTCAAGTTAATCATATATAGTCACCAAAACAACATGGGTGATTTGATGAAATCTGAGCCTTGATTCCTCCTATAGTTATGTATAAAACAACTGTTTTTTTTTTTTGTAAATATAAAGCTCGATTAGAAGAATGAAATTTTCGTCAAAAACCTTGCAATTCAAATCTTAAAACTATGGGAAAGATTTGTTTTGTTCACAGGCAAAATGTCACCAACTTAATGGCCAAGAAACACAAAAAGATCAGCCTTGCATTGAGAAAGGAATATCCAAAGTGGCAACTGATAGGTTGACCCGTCTGAACATTGAAAGAAGAAAAGCCTCAGATTGCCATAACATTGAACCCTCTGTGGATCCTCATGTAACAACTATTATAATGAGTCCTAATGAAATTACCTTCTAGGTGCCGACAAAGGTTTTGATATGAACACTTTCTGCCTTCTCCCCCATAGAACAAGGAGAAATTTGACAATGATGAGGTCGTTCCCAACTGTAAACTGGAGACAACTTTTATTGAGGTAATCTCTTATAAAACAGTAAAACTGCCTTCTTTCATTGACTAATAGACAAAGAATATGAAAAGGATTATCCTTGTTCAGAACCAAATATAATACTAATTCCTGGGCTATGCACTTAGGAAAAGTATAATTAACTGAAGGAGTTCTGAATCAGACAATGGATTGTTCTACCAGGGGGATGTTGGCCAGGGCATCCAAGACCCCCACAAAAGGTAAGGGCTCTCTTGCTCTAAGTTGGGATACTGCAGAGAGGAAAGGCGATAGACCCTGCTGCTAAAGACCTGACTTTAAATGGGAGATGTATAGAGACCACACATGCAAGTGTACGATGGCCTCTGGAATGCCAGAGAGTGTTACCAAAGGCCACTAAAAACAATAAGCAAATACGGGTCTCTTGAGTCAAGCAAGACTCTCAGCCACCAGCTACATCTATCATGCTGGAAATACTGTGCAGCAGAGGCAGCCACGTGCCTGTATATCCAAATCTAATTGGCTATTGGCTCTCTCCTTGGAGGAATAACCTTGGCTAATGCCACAAGCTTCTACATCCTCTACAGGTTAGGAGATGTTTAATAAGCCACAGTAAGACCCTGTCATATTTAACAGGAAAAATGTAATTCATGGATTAACATATCATCCAAACATATGTGTCTATATGAAAGTAACCTACCATAACTATTAGTGCTGTTTAAATCCTATATATCTAATTGCTTGTGCTTCATTAGTAGGATCGAAAGTTATTCCTGGACAAACTGTCAGTCCATGAAAGGAACAGCCAGAATTGACCAAGTCCCAAGAAACAGCTCCAGAGAGAGTGGGACTGTTTTGCTTCTATCCACTCTGCCCCTTTTCTAAGCCTAGGGAACAATCTGCGAAGAGGGGGCATGGTAGAATGTAAGGGCTGGATTGGGGTGAATGGTGAAACTACAGCAATGTAGTCTGGATACTCTTTGATCAACTTGATGAACAAACAACCTGTCACCCCACACTGGATGGTGGGGCTGGGGGGGTTTGGGCACAACAGCCTGCAGATTGGTTTTGCACGAAGGATGCTTGTACTCATGGTTTATCACGTATAGCTAAAAAATGAGAAAAAACTGAGAGAGAAGATGCAGGACAGTTATGGCAGAATGCTGATCTGGGATGGGAGTGGGGGTGGGGGGAAGGGAAAGGAAATGTTGCCTGAACTGAATTTGGAAATGATGTTGAAATTGCAAAAGCATCAATAAAAAAAAAAAAAATAAAAAAATAAAAAAAAGGAAAGTGCTTGCTCCCTCCAGTAAGCTCAGTTCTCTAGGACCAGACCAATGAGGGTGGCAGCAGAGTGGAGACATGAGGCATGGAGGCCAGATCCTATTGTATGCTGTGCCAAGTGTGTGCCCATGGCTACAAAGTGGTTTCTGTAACAGGGTTAAATGAAAAATATTCAGCTCAAAATATACACCCTCCTCTTTTTACACAAGGACATAACAATTATATCTTTATGATAAATGCATTGTTTAATGAATCAAAATGTTCAGAATTACCCAAAGGAAATTATTTTCATGCAGGTAGTAGTTGTGGAAATAGGAAGAGACAAGAGGAGAGAGTTTTGCCTACACTTTAAACTTCAGAATTGTCATGCGTTTTTAATAAAGTATTTAAAAATTTAGGTCAATACAAGGAGCTAGAAGTTGTATACAGCAACTGAATACAAATGCAAGAGGAGGGGCCAAGCAATTGATTGTTATCCAGAAACTTCCATTCTATTAGAATCAGTTGAAAGAAATCACAATGGGTCTTTCTTAGTTTAAATGGATCATTGATTTATAACTGTTCAATTACATTTGACTTGTAACCATTGGCTAATTTACCTTAACTTAGATCCTGTCTTTAATGCTAGAATCTACACTCATTTTACCACTTAATACAAAGAAGTGATTTATCTCCACTATCATAATTATAATATATATAATATTTATATATATATATATATATTCTCCATTATATTATTAATGTATGTATATGGTATATTTATTTAATATTGAGCCTCATTAAATTTTCATACAACTGTATATGTTGATCATATTGTACCATATTTACTTCTGTTAGTCTGTTAGTCTCTCCTGCCCTCTTCCATTCCTAATGATCCCTTCCTCTTTCAAATTGTCTCCCTTGTACATTAGTGTCTTTTCATTTTTCTTTTGTGAAACAGTGATTTTAAACACAGTTACTTACCAGCAGCATGGCTGAAGTGTTATTACCAAGAAATGGCAGTTTACCAGTGATTACACCCCCAAAAACCTCCCTTTCCCCTGGCAATATTAGCTGCTTATTGATCCTTGGGAATCAGGGGCAGGGGGCTTATGATTCCCTCCTTCATCCATGATGGAATATTGACAATTGTTGGGTCTAATCTAGTGCAGATCTCATACAGGACTCCCTGCAAGTAATACCAGATACTGCGGGTTCAATGGTACAAATACCTTGTTTCTGAGTTTCAGATTAATCAGCCAACATGCCATGCATTGCTGTTATCCTTTTTGGTAGAGTAATTTACATTGTCTCAAGTTTCCACATTATCCGTCTAGATGGGGAAGATGCCTGAACTTCTCAGGGAGTGTGATTAGCAAGAACCAAGGTTTTGTTCCCTTCATATTTTTAAGCTTATTCCCCATTTCTTAATCACCTGTAACTCATTTGGTAGAAAATCCTACTGACATGCAACACCTAGACGGGAGCAGGTGCTGAGCATTGCAGTGTGAAATTATTTGCACCGAAGCTATGAGCATCAACGTGAACAGAGATATGAAGAAGGTGGGGAATCATCACACTATGTTATTATTTTTTAATTTTCTATTATTTATGTTTACTATTAAATCAGCATACGTCTGGATGTTAGTGTCACTTGACACACCTGGAGTTGAGAGAGCCTCAGTTGGGGAAATGCTTCATTGGACTGCCTGTGAGCCACTTCTGTGGAGTATTGTCTTGATGGTCGAGCAGTGGTGGTGAGGGGCCCAGCCACAATGAGTGGTGCCACCGCTTGGGCAGGTTGTGTTGTGTATGGTATTAAGAAGGCAGCTGGGCATGAGTCAGGAGAACAAGCCAGTGAACAGCTTCCTCCATGGCCTGCTGCTTCAGCTCCTGCCTCCAGGTTCCTGCCCTGAGTTCCCTGCCTTGGGCTCCTTAAGTGATGACCTGTGACCCAGGAATGTAAGCTAATATAAGCCTTTCCTCCCCAGTTGATGTCATCAGAGTGTTTGCACAGCTAATGGAAGACCAACTGAGGACGAATTGGTATGCAGAGTGGGGTATTGCTGTGACAGACCTGACCTTGGTGTTTGGGGAAGGATTGTGGAGCGTTTGGAACTTTGGGCTGGGAAGATCATTGAATCCTAAAGATTCGTGGCTGTGGAATCTTGGAATTTTGCTGAAAGAGGTTGTAGGTGATAGTTCCTAGTTTCAACAGGGGAGCAGAGATCATCAGGGCTGTGTTATTGATTGAGAATCTGTGGTTCTTTCATGGAGCGCAAGAATCAGCTGTAAGTCAACAAGAGACCAAGAACCTCAAGTGAAATCTTTGTTGTACTGGGACAGTTGATGCATGGTTGGCTGGGGCTGAAAAATCCACTGTAAGTAACAACAAGACCAACATCACTGTGCGTGAATCTTCTAGGAGAATTTCTTCAGGGTCACACAAGAAGCTGTGTGATCCAGAAGGGGCCTGAGCCTCCATCTCGAGCCAGAAGCAGGACTTGGTAATGTGTAAGAGTCTCCTATATGGTTCTGGTGTTGAAATTTGAGGGGGTCACAGAGAGCAGCCGAGGCTTGGCACTGTGAGAGGTCAGGAAAGACCATTGGTGGAAGTACACCTCGGTTGCTGTGAAGACCCCAGGATTGCAGGGGTCATGGAGAGAAGCTGAGGCTTTGCACCAGGAGAGGTCAGAAGAGACCATTGGTGAAGGTGCTGCCTCAGTTTCAGTGGCGACCCCAGCTTTTTGGAGATGCCAGGACCATGGGATGACCACCAAGAGCAGTGGCAGGTGTGAGACAGAGCTGATCTGGGCCTGCAAGATGAGCTGTGTGTACCATGGACAGCAAAGTCAGAGAAGGGGAGCTGTTGAGACCCTTTGAAGCCCAGAAGATCATGAGTGAGTCCCAGGTGTCCAGCCTTGAGCTACTTTGCTGGACTTGGGTTTCATGTGAGGATGCCTGATTCTTCCCTTTGAAATAAGACAGTACTTATTTTGGATTTTACAGCAGCCCACAGTTAAGAGACTTTTAATAGACTGAACTTTTAAGTTTTTGGACATTTTAAGGACTATGGGGCTTTTAAGGTTGTACTGTCTTGGGTTGTGATTAATGTTAACATCATACTTTGGGGATAAGAACTGGAAAAGTGGTGGTTTAATAGTGATGTGTTTTGTGTGTCAAGTTGACAAGGGGTCAATTGTGCTGGATAGCCTTAGTGTCAACTTGACACACCTGGGTTGAGGGAGCCTCAATTTGGGAATTGGCTCCATTGGATTGGCCTGTGGCCATATCTGTGGAGTATTGTCTTGATGGTCGAGCAGTGTGGAAGGGTCCGGCCCACAGTGAGTGGTGCCACCCTGGGCAGGTGGTTGTGTATGGTATAAGAAGGCAGGCTGGGCATGAGCCAGGAGAGCAAGCCAGTGAACAGCATTCCTCCATGGCCTATGCTTCAGCTCCTGCCTCCAGATTCCTGCCCTGAGTTCCTGCCTTGGGCTCCTTAAGTGATGAACTGTGACCCAGGAAATGTAAGCTAAATAAACCCTTTACTCTCCAAGTTGATGTCAGTCAGAGTGTTTTGTCACATCAATGGAAGACAAACTAGGACAGCATATAAGTTATCTCATTTTCCAAACCACAGAGATATGTATACATCCATGTTTGCCTCTGCTCTATTAATGGTAACATAGCCAGGAAATGGAAGCAGCCTAGATGCCCATCAACTCATGACTGGACAATGAAAATGTGACCCATAAACACATGGAATTTATTCCTATGTAAAACAGATGAACTCATTTAATTTTCAGGAAGAAATTGGATGACTCTGGAAAATATAATATTAAGTGAGGTGAACATACAACTCAGAAAGACAAAGTTGTATGTTCTTCCTCATATTGGGATAATCATGTATAAAGTACAGGTTTATATGTAAATGGGTGTAAGTGTGGTAAACTCTAGAAAGGAGGCTTATTGCTTGCTTGCCTTTGCCTTTGCTGGTCAGTTTTCCTCTTGTTGCTGTAACATTCATTTAGTGATATTTTAAGCATCTTCTGTGGGTTCCAATCAAGACCAGCAGCTTTCAAGGAATCCTCTTGGCTTTCAGTACAGAATCAGACTATTAAGATGTCTAGCTTTGTGGACTGAACAATTAGAAATTCTCAGCCTCTCCAGTAAGACAGCAGTTGTTGGACTACCTGGGACACAGCTTTGCTAGGGAGGAGCCCAAGTACTTTCTTGATGTATTCATCCTGACTCAGATTTCTGATTGATAGGATTATAAGAATATGGCACCCAGTCCTGCCTTCAACCCGGGCCACTTCATACTTCTTGAGAGCTCCTGATAGCCTGACAAGTGTACTTTTCACCACTCATCAAAGAAGCTTCTTTTAGCAACAGATCGAGGCTATTACAAAGTTCCACTGGTGCTCAAACTTGAGAATAAGTGTCTTTGTGGAGCTCACCTCTAAGTGTCAAATCTGCCATGCAACCTCTATACCTAAGGTTCAAGGAACGTAGTGGAACACAGAAAGAAAAATGTTAATGCATCTCTCAACTCTCCCCATAGAATCTTCCACCTACAACTATGGTGATTAACACAGCCACACCTGGCCAGAGTGCAGAGAATAAGAAGGTCCAGAGTGCTTATCCCTACATCAACCACTGCCAGAAAAGGCACAGAGACGATTTCAGGAGAGGTAGCATAAAGATTGTAAGAGCCAGAGGTAGTGGATGACCACAAAGAACTAGTGTTCCAGACAGCTGGGAAGTTACTCATATGAACTCACAGCAATGGTACCAACCTCTACAAGACCCAAACAAGCTATAGCCAGACGAAATCCCAGCATAGACCTGGGGAAGTAGGTTCGAAGCCCCAACCTTAGCTGAGGACTTATTGGCAACCAATAACTAAGTGAGAGAGACAGAGAGAGAGAGAGTAAAATTTCTCTCAGAATGTGGCACTAGACATGTTAAACATGCTCCAATGGATGGGTGTACACTGGAAGACATTTGGGGACACAAACTTGGCTGAATAGGCCTTAACATATATGACAGTTCATGAAATCCTGAGGGTGCAGGGGACATAAAACAGAGGAGCAGGCAACGGAGTGGACTCAAAATATGACAAAATATATTGCATTAACTTCGAAAAAAAATCAACAAAAAACTTATTAAAATATGTTAAAATGCTGGAAAGGAGATGAAGAAAGGGCAATATAAGGTTAGAACAGTCATTATGGAAATCATACCACAGTGAATCAGGACACAAGCTGTGCAACCATTTATGTATGTCACAATCAGCTTCTATCAGAGCCTCTGAGTCTCACTTTAATTTGATATTTTTGAGTTTCACTTTACTTTTCAAGAAGAAACAAAGCAATCCTAATCCTTAACTTATGTAATGTAGTTTGATAAATGTAAGTACTAAGATAAAATATCCTTGTGTGGGCTGGAGAGATATCTTTTGTGGTTAAGAACAATTGCTGCTCTTGCAAAAGACCCATGTATGCTTACCAGCATCCATGTCAGACAGCTCATGACTAGCTGTAATCCATCTGTAGAGAATCCAGAGTTCTCTTCTAGTCTCTACAAACTTGCATTCATGTGCACATACACACAAAACAGACACACATGCAGATACACAACTAAAAATATGTAACTTAAAATAGTCTTGTATCAAGTCCTATGCAATCTATTCAAAACAGACAAATAGCTGGATTTACATAAAGTATCTTCCTGCATCAAAAGCATTTCAGAGAATTCTAGGGAAAAACCCACAAAGTTCAGATCCTTAGTTTTTAGCATGCCTGGTCTGGACTTCTAAAAATAAGCTATCATATATTTTTGCAGTTTGGACTTCTAACATAAATTGCATCAAATTATTCCTAATTTCCAATGCTGTGTTTATGAGTTTATTTTCCTATAGTTTAACTCTAGCAAGCAATTTTTAATGTGTTAATGAAGGATTCCTAAAATCCAATATTGCCTTGTGGTTTGTATGAAGATATGGGGGAATCAAAAAAAAAAAGAAAATATGGGGGAATCAAGCGCACTGTAGGAATTTAGAAATAGTCTAAATATTTATGTGTGTGAGTGTATTGCCTGCATGTGTGTAAGTGCATCTGTGTTATGCAGTCCCGGTGGATTCAGAAGACAGTGTTGGATTCCCCTGGAACTGGAGTTATGGTTGATTGTCGGCTAACATTTGGGTGCTGGGAGTCAAACCCCAGGTCCTCTATAAGGTCTTGACCCCACAGCTGTCCCTTTAGCCCCCAAATAGACTAATTTTTATGGCAAAAATTTAGGAAAAATAAGTTGTATGAGCCAAGCTATGGAGGAGAAGCAAAGGGCAGAACAGACTACATCACAGGAAAGGGTAAACTGTGAAGCCCTGCTGATGGCTGATACTGGGCAGTACTCAGAGTTTGGTTTGTTTCTTCTCTGCTAGGGCAATATTTTTGTTCTTGTTTCTTCACTTCAATGGTAAAAATGGTGGCAGAACACATGTCACATGATAACAGAATGGGAGTGTATTTGGGGGAAGGAATGGAGCAAGAAAGAGGAGAGGAGGGGAGGTGGAAGAGAGCAGTGAGGGAGAAGGACAAGCACACTGGCCTGTGTATAGGGATATGTGACAGGTGACTTCTGTGCCAACAGAATTTCATATTTTGTCACATTTTTTTATTTGTCCATATAGGGGTGTGTACATGCCAAAGAGCACTTGTGGAGCTCAAAAGACAACTTGAAGTAGTCTGTTTATTTTCTTCCCCCATGTTGGTTCTGTTGCTCAAACTCAAGTCATCTATCTTGGCAGCAAGTGGCCTTTTCCCTACACAACCTAGGCAGCCTTGCAAAATTTAGTTCTAAAAAATGACTTGGAGATGACAAAATAACCCTGCATTAATTATACATGAAGTAATATTTAGTTTATAGTGCTTTCTTTTGTTCCGGGAATTCTTAGGTTAAGTGGATCATTAATTTATATCTATTCAATTATATAAACTTGTGACTATTAGGAAAGATGATATTTCAACTTATAGCATGCCTTTAGTATAAGAATACATGACCGTTTTTCCACTTAACACAAAGAAGTGACTTCCGTGGTATTGCTTCCATCATACTTCTCTCCCTATAGATTACTGTTATTTCTAAGAACCAGGTTGATAACACCATGTATCACTTACATAGACTCCACCTATTTTTCAGGCCTCAACATCTGTCCTCTATTATGGTTCTAAGGGGGCCAAAGTACAGCTCCAATAGTCAGAACAAAACTCCCACCAAAAACAGAAGAAAACAAACAGGAAATCCGGAGTTTTAATTTTCTTCCTTATTGTGGTTTTACTTGAGATTTCTTTTCCATTCAAAATTAGGACTCTTGCTAGGGTAAAAGACCCTATCAATATTTTACTTTCTTTTTTAAGTGTCTAAGTGTATGTGCAATCCACATGTGCACAAGTGTATGAATGCATCTTTGCATGTCACTATAAAACATTTATTTGGGAGATTAATTTTTAAGTATGTACCAGTGTAAACCTGTGTGTGGGTATATGCTTGTGATTTCACATGCCCACAGGCTAGATGTATCAGAGCTCCTCAAGCTGGAGTAATAGTTATGAGCTGGCTGGTTTGGGTTCTGGGAATCAAACTCAGGTCCTCTGCAACTTCAATAAGTAAGTGCTCTTAACCACTGAGCTATCTCTCCAGCCCCTATAAAATATTTTCAGGGACATTTCCTCTGTTCTCTAAGTATACAGGGGGTAACAGCTCCACCCTTTATTAGCTTAAGGTTTTTACAAGCTGCTTTGTAGTATCATTCAATTACTGATATCAAAGTAAAATTAGGAGAACTGCAGTCACAGCTTTCATGTGCAAAGACATTAAAAACTGTCAGTATAACAAGACAGCAGCAGAAGCAACTGGCCATTAATGGCTGTTCTTGGCCTGAGGCTGCTGAGTGAAAAAAAAAACAAGAGAAAGGGGCTGCCAGGGTCACAGACAACACCTGTGTCCATGGAAAAACTAAAAGCCACTGATGCCCAAATCTGAGAGGAAATAGTACATGTTAATTTTGATTAATGACTAGAGGCTGAGTGTGGATGAGCAATAGAATTTCCAGAAGGCTGTAGGTTAAGGACCTCCATAGTCCTGTGGGTTTTCTTAAATATCTACTTATTTTTATTTTATGTGTATGGATTTTTTTTACAAGAAAGTATATGGACCTTGTATGAAATGCCCTCAGAATCCAGAAGAAATGTTGGATCACCTGGAACTGGAGTTACAGATAGTTGGTTGTAAGCCACAATGTGGGTGCTGGAAACAAAACCTGGGTCGTCTAAAAGAGCATCCAGTGCTCTTAATTGAAAGACCATCTCATCAGCCCCAATCTGGTACATGTTACATGTGGACCCTCCACTAAGTTCTTGTGATGAGGATCTGAGAAAGATGCCTTCTTGATTCTGTCAAGGAAATGTGGCATAGGCAATTTTAAAAGGCCTACAGCAATATGTGTCACAGAGTTGAGGAAGCACATTTTATCAGAGCCCTTTCTCAGATAAGGAAGGATATTGTCCTCTACTCCGGCCCTTTCTTGATTTGCCAAGTTGGTGATGAAGGTGGTGGAGGGTGCCAGAAAACTGGTAATTCTCATGGCCCTGGGTCCAGGGCCTACTCTGAGGATGAAACCAAACTCAGCCTCCCTTATACAAACATCATATTCATGTCTATGGCTTCAATACAGTAATGGCTAATTAGGGCTCAAAAGAGCTGTAAGACACAGACCTTCATTGAGTCATTCACAGTGAGGCCTAAAGCCAATACATAGAAAGATAGGAGAAGGCTGGAAAATTTCTAGCACAGTTAGAGTCTACTAAGTATGAAGACAATCCTGGTCTCCCTCTCCACTTTGTAAATATTGAAATCAGAGGCTCTACCACTATGACTGGTTAAGGTAGGGCTGGGAAGTGAACCCAGGCCTTCTTGCATGCTAGGGAAGCACTCTATCCATTGAGCTACATCCTTAACACCAATGTCTGAATGTTAACAATAAAAGTTTAAAAAGTGTACATACCAGCTCCCCCCAAATATAGTATGACAGAATCAGTATCAGTACTAATCATAAAGAAATGAAGAACTTTTCAAATGATCAGATATGGAATTTAATTATTTTAGTATGTTAAGAGGTTTACTAAAAATATATAATATGGAAAAATGTAGGACAATTTTAAAATAAAAATAAATGCCTTTGGGCCCTTCAGTGGACTGGTCATGGCAGATGTCACTGTTCAGAATCAGTGAACTTGGAAGCTAGTTTAATGGAAAATTCCCAAGTTCTATGAGAATGGCATGGTTTAAGCATAGAAGGCTTTAAAATAGCAAGAGAGGGGCTGGAGAGATGGCTCAGCAGTTAAGAACACAGACTGCTCTTGTAGAGGACCCAGGTTCAATTCCCAGCACCCACATGGCAGCTAAGAACTGTCTTTAATTCCAGTTCCAGAGGAATACAACACCCTCTTCTGACCTCCACAGCACTGCATGACACCTGTGCACCTACCTATATGCAAACAGTACACTCATACACATAAAATAATAAATTAAAAATAAATTAAAATAATAAAATAGCAAGAGAGGAGAAAGAGTAACAAAGCTGAATAAATGCTTGAGGGAATCACTGTTGAGAACTGTCAATGTTAACTGAAGACAACAAACCACAGACAAGTTACTTAGAGAACTAAGTGACAGACACAAACTATGCACCTCACACAAAACTATCCTCTTGCATTCAATAAAATCAACCAATCAAGACAGTAAGATGTCTTAGCAAGTAAGCTGCAGGCCTTCAAGTCTGATGACCTAAATTCAAACCAAGGGATCCACATAGTAAAAGGAGAAAACTGACTCTATGACTTGTCCTCTGATGACAAAGGATGCACTGTGGCATTTATGCACTATGTACATAGACACAGACATCAAAAAAAAAAAAGGAAGAAAAATAATAGTTTAAAAAGTACACTAGCCAGGCTGGAGAGATGGTCTAGCAGTTAAGAGCTCCGACTGCTCTTGCAGAGGACCCTGGTTCGATCCCCAGCACTCACACGTTGGCTGAGAACCATCATTAACTCCAGTTCCAGGGAAATCCGATACCTTCTTCTGACCTCCGTGGCATTGCATGGCACGGGTGCACAAACCTACATGCAGACAATACATTTATGCACATAAAAAATAAATAAAATTAATATATACCCATTGCGTTTCCCATCGCGGGGACTCACTTACCAGGAAGACCGATTGGCCCCCATTTGCTAGCCGTTAGGGTCTCAGGGGGGGTCTTCGAGCCCCACAGTTGGGCCACCAGATGCGGGGGTCATAGAAAGGTGGTAGGCAAAGACACCCTCTCCAGTTTCCTCACCACCGAAATCTTCACTCGTCGGCCCGCGACGGAGTGGGGCTGGGGAGAGTAAGTGCATGCCGAACCGAAAGTAACCACGGCAGGGAGTCAGTCAGGGTGTTACAGCTCAAGCTCACTTTATTGCAGGTTTACAGAGGTTTATAAGCCGTGCCGGCTTCCCTACTGGGGTATGTGTCTCTTCCTAATTGGTCCTTTTAGGAGGCTTAATTTACAAGTCCCTAATTTATCCAATCCCTTCCCTTCCTAGCATAACCTAATTATCATGTTAGTATGCAGAAGTAAAGTAAGTGAAACTAGCCCTTCCTTGCTCGATGGGCGGGGGTGAGTTAGTGAAACTCTAGCACAGGCTTTCTTTTGTCCTTCAAGGCCTATCTTCTCTGCTATTCCATGCCAGTCATATATATATATATATATATAATATATATATATATAAATATATTGAGAGAAGATAGAAAACCTAATTTAACAAAAAAAAAAATTTCGAAGCAAGTACTTTTAAAAAAAAATATATATAATATTA
>VZQC01011681.1:0-22502 GCA_009823505.1 Rhizomys pruinosus
GAGAGGACTGGGTCAGCACTGATATAACAGGAGAGGACTGGGTAAGCACTAGGATAACAGGAGAGGACTGGGTCAGAACTAGGATAACAGGAGAGGACTGGACTGGGTCAGCACTGAGAGAACAGGAGAGGACTGGGTCAGCACTGAGATAAAAGGAGAGGACTGGTCAGCAATAAGATAACAGGAAAGGACTGGGTCAGCACTGAGATAACAGGAGAGGACTGGTCAGCAATAAGATAACAGGAGAGGTATGGGTCAGCAATAAGATAATAGGAGAGGACTGGGTCAGCATTGAGATAACAGGAGAGGACTGAATCAGCACTAATATAATAGGAGAGGACTGAGTCAGCACTATGATAACAGGAGAGGACTGGGCCAGCAATGAGATAACAGGAGGACTGGGTCAGCACTGAGATAACAGGGGAGGACTGGGTCAGCACTGAGATAATAGGAGAGGAATGAGTCAGCAGTAAGTTAACAGGAGAGGACTGGGTCCGCACTGAGATAACAGGAGAGGACTGGGTCAGCAGTGAGATAACAGGAGAGGACTGGGTCAGCACTAGAATAACAGGAGAGGACTGGGTAAGCAATGAGATAACAGGAGAGGAATGGGGGGATCCACTGAGATAACAGGAGAGGATTGGGTCAGCACTAGGATAACAGGAGAGGACTGTCAGCACTGAGGTAACAGGAGAGGACTGGGTCAGCAGTGAGATAACAGGGGGGACAGCAGGAAAGGAGGGAGTCAGCAATGGGATAACAGGAGAGGACTGGTCAGCACTGGGATAACAGGAGAGGACTGGGTCCGCACTGAGATAACAGGAGAGGACTGGGTCAGCACTGAGATAACAGGAGAGGACTGGGTCAGCACTTAGATAACAGGAGAGGACTGGGTCAGCACTGAGATAACAGGAGAAGACTGGGTCAGCACTGAGATAACAGGAGAGGACTGGGTCAGCACGAAGATAACAGGAGAGGACTGGTCAGCAATAAGATAACAGTAAGGGAATGAGTCAGCAATAAGATAACAAGAGAGGACTTGTCAGCACTGGGATACGGAAGGGACGGGTCACAGCACTGGGATAACAGGATAGGACTGGGTCAGCACTGAGATAACAGGAGAGGACTGGTCAGCACTGAGATAACAGGAGAAGACTGGGTCAGCCCTGAGATAACAGGAGAGGACAGGGTCAGCAATGAGATAACAGAAGAGGACTGGGTCAGCACTGAGATAACATGAGAGGACTGGGTCAGCACTTAGATAACAGGAGAGGACTGGGTCAGCACTGAGATAACAGGAGAGGACTGGGTCAGCACTGGGATAACAGGAGAGGACTGGCTCAGCACTGAGATAACAGGAGAGGACTGGGTCACCACTAGGATAACATGAGAGGACTGGGTCAGCACTGGGATAACAGGAGAGGACTGGTCAGCACTGAGATAACAGTAGAGGACTGGGTCAGCACTGAGATAACAGGAGAGGACGGGGTCAGCACTGAGATAACAGGAGAGGACTGGTCAGCACTGAGATAACAGGAGGGGACTGGGTCAGCACTGAGATAACATGAGAGGACTGGGTCAGCACTTAGATAACAGGAGAGGACTGGCTCAGCACTGAGATAACAGGAGAGGTCTGGGTCAGCACTGAGATAATAGGAGAGGAATGAGTCAGCAGTAAGTTAACAGGAGAGGACTGGGTCACCACTAGATAACAGGAGAGGATTGGGTCAGCACTGAGATAACAGAAGAGGACTGGGTCAGCACTAGGATAACAGGAGAGGAATGGGTCAGCACTGAGATAACAGGAGAGGACTGGTTCAGCACTGAGATAACAGGAGAGGACTGGGTCATCACTGAGATAACAGGAGAGGACTGGGTCAGCACGAAGATAACAGAAGACTGGGTCAGCACTCGGATAACAGGAGAGGACTGGATCAGCAGTGAGATAACAGGAGAGGACTGGGTCAGCACTGAGGTAACAGGAGAGGACGGGGTCAGCACTAGGATAACAGAAGAGGACTGGGTCAGCACTAGGAGAACAGGAGAGGACTGGGTCAGCACTGAGAGAACAGGAAGAGGACTGGGTCAGCAACTAGGAGAAACAGGAGAGGGACTGGGTCAGCCACTAAAGATAACAGGAGAGGAACTGGGTCAGGAATAAGATAACAGGAGAGGAATGGGTCAGCACTGAGATAACAGGAGAGGACTGGTCAGCAATAAGATAACAGGAGGGGACTGGGTCAGCACTGAGATACAGGAGAGGACTGGGTCCACACTGAGATAACAGGAGAGGACTGGGTCAGCACTGAGATAACAGGAGAGGACTGGGTGAGCACTGAGATAACAGGAGATGACTGGGTCAGCACTGAGATAAAAGGAGAGGACTGGGTCAGCACTAGGAGAACAGGAGAGGACTGGGTCAGCACTGAGAGAACAGGAGAGGACTGGGCCAGCAATGAGATAACAGGAGAGATGACTGGGTCAGCACTGAGATAACCGGAGAGGACTGGGTCAGCACTGAGATAACAGGAGAGGACTGGGTCAGGACTAGGATAAACAAGGGCAAGGACTGGTCAGCACAGGATAACAGGAGAGGACTGGGTGAGCACTGAGATAACAGGAGAGGACTGGGTCAGCACTGAGATACCAGGAGAGGACTGGGTCAGCAGTAGGATAACAGGGGGGACAGCAGGAAAGGAGGGAGTCAGCAATGGGATAACAGGAGAGGACTGGACTGGGTCAGCACTGAGACAACAGGAGAGGACTGGGTCAACAATGAGATAACAGGAGAGGACTGGGTCAGCACTAGGATAACGGGAGAGGACTGGGTCAGCACTAAGATAACAGGATAGACTGGTCCACACTGAGATAACAGGAGAGGACTGGTCAGCACTGAGATAACAGGGGAGGACTGGAACTGGGTCAGCACGAAGATAACAGGAGAGGACTGGGTCAGCACTGAGATAACAGGAGAGGACTGGGTCAGCACGAGGATAACAGGAGAGGACTGGCTCAGCACTGAGATAACAGGAGAGGCGGTCAGAACTGAGATAACAGGAGAGGACTGGGTCAGCACTGGGATAACAGGAGAGGACTGGGTCAGCACTGAGAGAACAGGAGAGGACTGGGTCAACACTGAGATAACAGGAGAGGACTGGGGCAGCCACTGAATACATGGAGAGGGACTGGGTCACCAACGGAGGATAACAGGAGAGGACTGGTCAGCACTAGGATAACGGGAGAGGACTGGGTCAGCACGGAGATAACAGGAGAGGACTGGGTCAGCACTAGGATAACAGGAGAGGACTGGTTCAGCACTAGGATAACAGGAAAGGACTGGGTCAGCACTGAGATAACAGGAGAGGACTGGTCAGCACTAGGATAACAGGAGAGGACTGGGTCAGCACTGAGGTAACAGGAGAGGACTGGGTCAGCACTGAGATAACAGTAGAGGACTGGGTCAGCACTGAGGTACCAGGAGAGGACTGGGTCAGCACGAAGATAACAGGAGAGGACTGGGTAAGCACTAGGATAACAGGAGAGTACTGGGTCAGCACTGAGATACCAGGAGAGGACTGGGTCAGCACTGAGATAAAAGGAGAGGACTGGGGCGGCACTAGGATAACAGGAGAGGACTGGTCAGCACTAGGATAACAGAAGAGGACTGGGTCAGCACTAAAATAACAGGAGAGGACTGGGTAAGCACTAGATAACAGGAGAGGGATGAGTCAGCAATAAGATAACATGGGGAATGAGTCAGCAATAAGAGAACAGGAGAGGACTGGGCCAGCACTGAGATAACAGGAGAGGACTGGGTAAGCACTAGGATAACAGGAGAGAACTGGGTCAGCACTAGGATAACAGGAGAGGACTGGGTCAGCAGTGAGATAACAGGAGAGGACTGGGTCAGCACTGATATAACAGGAGAGGACTGGGTCAGCACTGAGGTAACAGGAGAGGACGGGGTCAGCACTAAGATAACAGGAGAGGACTGGGCAGCAATGATAACATGAGAGGACTGGGTCAGCACTGAGATAACAGGAGAGGACTGGGTCAGCACTAGGATAACAGGAGAAGACTGGGTCAGAACTAACATAACAGGAGAGGACGGGGTCAGCACTGAGATAACAGGAGAGGACTGGGTCAGCACTGAGATAACAGGAGAGGACTGGGTCAGCAATAAGATAACAGGAGAGGTATGGGTCAGCAATAAGATAACTGGAGAGGACTGGGTCAGCACGAGGATAACAAACAGGAGAGGGGATGGGTCAGCACTAGGATAACAGGAGAGGACTGGTCAGCACTGAGATAACAGGAGAGGGATGAGTCAGCAATAACAGGAGAGGAATGAGTAAGCAATAAGATAACAGGAGAAAAATGAGTCAGCAATAAGATAAAAGGAGAGCAATAAGAATGGGTCAACAGT
Source organism: Rhizomys pruinosus (assembly GCA_009823505.1). NCBI lineage: Eukaryota > Metazoa > Chordata > Mammalia > Rodentia > Spalacidae > Rhizomys > Rhizomys pruinosus. The sequence goes on from VZQC01011681.1 coordinate 4,427, forward strand.
AAGATAACAGGAGAGGAATGGGTCAGCAATAAGATAACAGGAGGGGACTGGGTCAGCAATAAGATAACAGTAAGAGGACTGGGTAAGCACTAGGATAACAGGAGAGGGCTGGGTCAGCACTAAGAGAACAGGAGAGGACTGGGCCAGCACTGAGATAACAGGAGAGGACTGGGTCAGCACTAGGATAACAGGAGAGGAGTGGGTCAGCACTAAGATAACATGAGAGTACTGTGTCAGCAATAAGATAACAGTAAGGGACTGGTCAGCACTGAGATAACAGGAGAGGACTGGGTCAGCAATAAGACAACAGGAGAGGAATGAGTCAGCCCTAAGATAACAGGAGAGGACTGGGTGAGCACTGAGATAACAGGAGAGGACTGTGTCAGCACTGAGATAACCGGAGAGGACTGGGTCAGCACTGAGATAACAGGAGAGGACTGGGTGAGCACTGAGATAACAGGAGGACTGGGTCAGCACTGAGGTAACAGGAGAGGACGGGGTCAGCACTGAGATAACAGGAGAGGACTGGTCAGCACTGAGATAACAGGAAAGGACTGGGTCATCACTGAGATAACAGGAGAAGGACTGGGTCAAGCACTGAGATAACAGGAGAGGATTGGGTCAGCACTAGGATAACAGGAGGGGACTGGGTCAGCACTAGGATAACAGGAGAGGACTGGGTCAGCACGAGGATAACAGGAGAGGACTGGGTGAGCACTGAGATAACAGGAGAGGACTGAGTCAGCACTATGATAACAGGAGAGGACTGGGTCAACAATGAGATAACAGGAGAGGACTGGACTGGGTCAGCACTGAGAAAACAGGAGAGGACTGGGTCAGCACTGAGACAACAGGAGAGGACTGGGTCAGCACTAGGATAACAGGAGAGGACTGGGTCAGCACTAAGATAACAGGAGAGGACTGGTCAGCACTGAGATAACAGGAGAGGACTGGTCAGCACTGATATAACAGGAGAGGACTGGGTGAGCACTGAGATAACAGGAGATGACTGGGTCAGCACTGAGATAACCGGGGAGGACTGGGTCAGCACTAGGAGAACAGGAGAGGACTGGGTCAGCACTGAGATAACAGGGGAGGACTGGGTCAGCACTGATATAACAGGAGAGGACTGGGTGAGCACTGAGATAACAGGAGAGGTCTGGGTCAGCACTGAGATAATAGGAGAGGAATGAGTCAGCAGTAAGTTAACAGGAGAGGACTGGGTCATCACTGAGATAACAGGAGAGAACTGGGTCAGCACTGAGATAACAGGAGGACTGGGTCAGCACTGAGATAACAGGAGAGGACTGGGTAAGCACTAGGATAACAGGAGAGGACTGGGTCAGCACTAGGATAACAGGAAAGGACTGGTTCAGCACTAGGATAACAGGAAAGGACTGGGTCAGCACTGAGATAACAGGAGAGGACTGGTCAGCACTAGGATAACAGGAGAGGACTGGGTCAGCACTGAGGTAACAGGAGAGGACTGGGTCAGCACTGAGATAACAGGAGAGGTCTGGGTCAGCACTGAGATAATAGGAGAGGAATGAGTCAGCAGTAAGTTAACAGGAGAGGACTGGGTCATCACTAAGATAACAGGAGAGGACTGGGTCAGCACTAGGATAACAGGAGAGGAGTGGGTCAGCACTGAGATAACAGGAGAGGTCTGGGTCAGCACTGAGATAAAAGGAGAGGACTGGGATTCAAGCACTAGGATAACAGGAGAGGACTGGGTCAGCACTGGGATAACAGGAGAGGACTGGGTCAGCACTGAGATAACAGGAGAGGACTGGATCAGCACTAGGATAACGGGAGAGGACTGGGTCAGCACTAATATAACAGGAGAGGACTGGGTCAGCAATAAGATAACAGGAGAGGACGGGGTCAGAGCACGGAGATAACAGGAGAGGACTGGGTCAGCACTAGGATAACAGGAGGGGACTGGGTCAGCACTAGGATAACAGGAGGGGACTGGGTCAGCACTGAGAAAACAGTATAGGACTGGGTCAGCACTGAGATAACAGGAGAGGACTGGGTCGGCACTAGTAACAGAGATGACTGGGTCAGGACTAAGATAACAGGAGAGGAATGGGTCAGCAATAAGATAACAGTAGAGGACTGTGTTCAAGCACTGAGATACAGAGAGAGGACGGGGGTCACACTAGGATAACAGGAGGAATGAGTCAGCAATAACATAACAGGAGATGACTGTCAGCACTGAGAGAACAGGAGAGGACTGAGGTCAGCACTGAGATAACAGAAGAGGACTGGGTCAGCACGAGGATAACAGGAGAGGACTGAGTCAACACTAAAATAACAGGAGAGGACTGGGTAAGCAATGAGATAACAGGAGAGGACTGGTCAGCACTGGGATAACAGGAGAGGACTGGTCAGCACTGGGATAACAGGAGAGGACTGGTTCAGCACTGAGATAACAGGAAAGGACTGGGTCAGCACTAGGATAACAGGAGAGGAACTGGGTCAGCACTGATGGAACAGGAGAAGGACTGGGTCAGCAATAAGATAACAGGAGAGGAATGGGTCCAGGCAATAAGATAACAGAGAGAGACTGGGTCAAGCACTGAGATAACAGGAGAGGACTGGGTCAGCAGTAGGATAACAGGGGGGACAGCAGGAAAGGAGGGAGTCAGCAATGGGATAACAGGAGAGGACTGGTCAGCACTGAGATAACAGGAGGGGACTGGGTCAGCAATAGGATAACAGGAGAGGACTGGTCAGCACTGAGATAACAGGAGAGGACTGGTCAGCAATAAGATAACAGGAGAGGACTGGTCAGCACTAGGATAACAGGAGAGGACTGGGTCAGCACTGAGATAACAGGAAAGGACTGGGTCAGCACTGAGATAACAGTAGAGGACTGGGTCAGCACTGATAACAAGAGAGGACTGGGTCAGCACTAAGATAACAGGAGGGGACTGGGTCAGCAATAAGATAACAGGAGAGGACTGGGTCAGCACTGAGATAACAGGAGAGGACTGGGTCAGCACTAGGATAACAGGAGAAGACTGGGTCAGCACTAAGATACAGGAGAGGACTGGGTCAGAACTGAGATAACAGGAGAGGACTGGTCAGCACTGAGATAACAGGAGAGGACTGGGTCAGCAGTAGGATAACAGGGGGGACAGCAGGAAAGGAGGGAGTCAGCAATGGGATAACAGGAGAGGACTGGTCAGCACTAGGATAACAGGAGAGGACTGGGTCAGCACTAGGATAACAGGAGAGGACTGGTCAGCACTGAGATAACAGGAGAGGACTGGTCAGCACTGAGATAACAGGGGAGGACTGGGTCAGCAGTGAGATAACAGGGGAGGACTGGGTCAGCACTGATATAACAGGAGAGGACTGGGTAAGCACTAGGATAACAGGAGAGGCCTGGGTCAGCACTAAGATAACAGGAGAGGACGGGGTCAGCACTAAGATAACAGGAGAGGACTGGGTCAGCACTGAGAGAACAGGAGAGGACTGGGTCAGCAATAAGATAACAGGAGAAGACTGGGTCAGCACTAAGATAAAAGGAGAGGGACTTGGTCAGCAATAAGATGACAGGAGAGGACTGGGTCAGAACTGAGATAACAGGAGAGGACTGGTCAGCCACTAAGATCACAGGAGAGGACTGGGTCAGCACTAGAATAACAGGAGAGGACTGGGTCAGCACTAGGATAACAGGAGAGGACTGGGTCAGCACTAGGATAACAGGAGAGGACTGGTCAGCACTGAGATAACAGGAGAGGACTGGTCAGCACTGAGATAACAGGAGAGGACTGGACTGGGTCAGCACTGAGATAACAGGAGAGGACTGGGTCAGCACTGAGATAACGGGAGAGGACGGGTCAGCAATAGGATAACAGGAGAGGACTGGTCAGCACTAGGATAACAGGAGAGGACTGGGTCAGCACTGAGATAACAGGAGAGGACTGGGTCAGCACTAGGATAACAGGAGAGGACTGGGTCAGCACTAGGATAACAGGAGAGGACTGGGTCAGCACTAAGACAACAGAAGACTGGGTCAGCACTGAGACAACAGGAGAGGACTGGGTCAGTAATGAGATAACAGGAGAGGACTGGGTCAGCACTGAGATAACAGGAGAGGACTGGGTCAGCACTAGGATAACAGGAGAGGGCTGGGTCAGCACTGAGATAACAGGAGAGGACTGGGTCAGCAATGAGATAACAGGAGAGGACTGGGCAGCACTGAGATACATTAGAGGACTGGGTCAGCACTGAGATAACAGTAGAGGACTGGGTCAGCACTGGGGTAACAGGAGAGGACTGGGTCACCACTAGATAACAGGAGAGGATTGGGTCAGCACTAGGATAACAGGAGAGGACTGGTCAGCACTGAGATAACAGGAGAGGACTGGTCAGCACTGAGATAACAGGAGAGGACTGGACTGGGTCAGCACTGAGATAACAGGAGAGGACTGGGTCAGCACTGAGGTAACAGGAGAGGACTGGGTCAGCACTAGGATAACAGGAGAGGACTGGGTCAGCACTAGGAGAACAGGAGAGGACTGGGTCACCACTAGATAACAGGAGAGGATTGGGTCAGCACTGAGATAACATGAGAGGACTGGGTCAGCACTCAGATAACAGGAGAGGACTGGGTCAGCACTGAGGTAACAGGAGAGGACTGGGTCAGCACTAAGATAACAGGAGAGGACTTGGTCAGCAATAAGAAAACAGGAGAGGACTGGGTCAGCACTGAGATAACAGGGGAGGACTGGGTCAGCAGTGAGATAACAGGGGAGGACTGGGTCAGCAGTGAGATAACAGGGGAGGACTGGGTCAGCAGTGAGATAACAGGGGAGGACTGGGTCAGCAGTGAGATAACAGGGGAGGACTGGGTCAGCAGTGAGATAACAGGGGAGGACTGGGTCAGCACTGATATAACAGGAGAGGACTGGGTCAGCATTGAGATAACAGGAGAGGACTGGGTCAGCACTAGGATAACGGGAGAGGACTGGGTCAGCACGGAGATAACAGGAGAGGACTGAATCAGCACTAATATAACAGGAGAGGACTGGGTCAGCACTAGGAGAACAGGAGAGGACTGGGTCAGCACTAAGAGACAGGAGAGGACTGGGTCAAGCAATAAATAACAGAGAGGACTGGGTCAGCACTGGGATAACAGGAGAGGACTGGTCAGCACTGGGATAACAGGAGAAGACTGGGTCAGCACTAAGATAACAGGAGAGGACTGGGTCAGAACTGAGATAACAGGAGAGGACTGGGTCAGCACGGAGATAACAGGAGAGGACTGGGTCAGCAATAGGATAACAGGAGAGGACTGGTCAGCACGAGGATAACAGGAGAGGACTGGTCAGCACTAGGATAACAGGAAAGGACTGGGTCAGCACGAGGATAACAGGAGAGGACTGGACTGGGTCAGCACTGAGATAACAGGAGAGGACTGGGGCAGCACTGAGATAACAGGAGAGGATTGGGTCAGCACTGAGATAACATGAGAGGACTGGGTCAGCACTGAGGTAACAGGAGAGGACGGGGTCAGCACTAAGATAACAGGAGAGGACTGGGGGTCGCAATAAGAATAACAGAGAGGACTGGGTCCACAAAGCAACTCTGAGATACGAAGGAGAGGAAGGGTTCAGCAACTAGGATAACAGGAGAAACTGGGTCAGCCACTAAGATAACAGGAGAAGGACTGGGTCAGCAATAAGACAACAGGAGAAGAATGGGTCAGCACTGAGATAACAGGAGAGGATTGGGTCAGCACTAGGATAACGGGAGAGGACTGGGTCAGCACTAGGATAACAGAAGAGGACTGGGTCAGCACTAAAATAACAGGAGAGGACTGGGTAAGCACTAGGATAACAGGAGAGGACTGGTCAGCACTGGGATAACAGGAGAGGACTGGTCAGCACTGAGATAACAGTAGAGGACTGGGTCAGCACTAATATAACAGGATATGAATGAGTCAGCACTAAGATAACAGGAGAGGACTGGGTCAGCACTAGGATAAACAGGAGAGGACTTGGTCAGCACTAAGGTAAAACGGAGAGGAGAGGACTGGGTCAGCACGGAGATAACAGGAGAGGACTGGGTCAGCACTGAGATAACAGGGGAGGACTGGGTCAGCAGTGAGATAACAGGGGAGGACTGGGTCAGCAGTGAGATAACAGGGGAGGACTGGGTCAGCAGTGAGATAACAGGGGAGGACTGGGTCAGCAGTGAGATAACAGGGGAGGACTGGGTCAGCAGTGAGATAACAGGGGAGGACTGGGTCAGCACTGATATAACAGGAGAGGACTGGGTGAGCACTGAGATAACAGGAGAGGTCTGGGTCAGCACTGAGATAATAGGAGAGGAATGAGTCAGCAGTAAGTTAACAGGAGAGGACTGGGTCACCACTAGATAACAGGAGAGGATTGGGTCAGCACTGAGATAACAGTAGAGGACTGGGTCAGCACTGAGATAATAGGAGAGGAATGAGTCAGCAGTAAGTTAACAGGAGAGGACTGGGTCACCACTAGATAACAGGAGAGGATTGGGTCAGCACTAGGATAACGGGAGAGGACTGGTTCAGCACTAGGATAACAGGAGGGGACTGGGTCAGCACTAGGATAACAGGAGGGGACTGGGTCAGCACTGAGATAAAAGGAGAGGAACTGGGCCAGCACTGAGATAACAGGAGAGGACTGGGTCAGCACTGAGATAACAGGAGAGGACTGGGTCAGCACTAAGATAACAGGAAAGGACTGGGTCAGCACTGAGATACCAGGAGAGGACTGGGTCAGCACTGAGATAACAGGAGACGACTGGTCAGCACTAGGATAACAGGAGAGGACTGGGTGAGCACTGAGATAACAGGAGAGGTCTGGGTCAGCACTGAGATAATAGGAGAGGAATGAGTCAGCAGTAAGTTAACAGGAGAGGACTGGGTCATCACTGAGATAACAGGAGAGGACTGGGTCAGCACTGAGATAACAGAAGACGACTGGGTCAGCACTAAGATAAAAGGAGAGAAATGAGTCAGCACTAAGATAACAGGAGAGGACTGGGTCAGCACTGAGATAACATGAGAGGACTGGGTCAGCACTCGGATAACAGGAGAGGACTGGTCAGCACTGAGATAACAGGAGAGGACTGGGTCAGCACTGAGGTAACAGGAGAGGACTGGGTCAGGACTAGGATAACAGGAGAGGACAGGGTCAGCAATGAGATAACAGGAGAGGACGGGGGCAGCATAGGATAACAGGAGAGGACTGGTCAGCACTAGGATAACAGAAGAGGACTGGGTCAGCACTAAAATAACAGGAGAGGACTGGGTAAGCAATGAGATAACAGGAGAGGAATGAGCCAGCAATAAGATAACAGGAGAAGACTGGGTCAGCAATAACAGGAGAGGACTGGGTCAGAACTGAGATAACAGGAGAGGACTGGGTCAGCACTAGGATAACAGGAGAGGACTGGGTCCACACTGAGATAACAGGAGAGGTCTGGGTCAGCACTGAGATAATAGGAGAGGAATGAGTCAGCAGTAAGTTAACAGGAGAGGACTGGGTCACCACTAGATAACAGGAGAGGATTGGGTCAGCACTGAGATAACAACAGGAGAGGGACCTGGTCAGCAATGAGATAACAGGAGAGGAGTGGGTCAGCACTGAGATAACAGTAGAGGACTGGGTCAGCACTAGGATATCAGGAGAGGACTGGGTCAGCACTGAGATAACAGGAGAGTACTGGGTCAGCACTGAGATACCAGGAGAGGACTGGGTCAGCACTGGGGTAACAGGAGAGGACTGGGTCAACAATAAGATATCAGAAAAGAATCTCTTCTTCCTTTTTTTATCTCCTTTTTCTATCTTCCAGATAACAGAACCCATGACCCACCAGACATGTGTTTTTTTGGTTGTTGTTGTTGTTTGCCTTTAAGACCCCTATTTAGATTTCCCTTCCCGGGTCGATCCCCACCTGGATCCCTTACCTGCGTGTAGTGAGGAAGTGTCCCTGGTGCATTGGTTATCAATTGGCCTTTTTGTCCTAAATAAACTTTGTGAAAAGAATCTGCCTGGCTTGTTGGGGTTCTGGTGGGACTCCCGGACCCTAACGCCTGCACCTCAAGGGGGCGCATGTGTGTAGGGGCAGTGAAGGATGGACAGAACCTAGCCATGCTAGGCAGCCTGGGAGCTGACATGAAGCCAGCAGGGGTGACTGGCTCCCAGGGCACCTTGGTAATGCTGCAGGTGTGGCTGGCTGATCCCCTGCGGAGACAGTAAAGATTAAGAGGATCATACACTGAGCCCATAGGCTGTGCTGGGAGATCTCTGGAGCCGGAGCCAAAGATGTTAGGAGCCTCAGGAAGATGAGAAGCTTTTGACTCAGAAGGGACCAGAGGCAAGAAGACAGAGAAGAGACAAGCAGGGACGGAGAGGTAGAGACAGAGGCAGAGGCTGGAGCCAAGCCAGGAACCCAGGTGACAGAGGCTGGCCTGGGACCTGCTATCTCTGATGAGCTGCACAGAGCCGGTAGCTGTGACCACCTCCAGGAAGGAGTCTCCTGGCAGGTGGAGCCTAGGGGAGGATCCGACAGGTATGGTGTTCCTAGAGGTGAGGTCTGAGCCCCTGTGGAAAGAGAGAGTGGGCCAGAGGTTTTTCTGGGAGCTATGAGAGGCACTTGAGCAGTTTAGTGTCAGCCTCAAGGGTGTGGGCAAGAATGTGGCCAGTTGACAGAACCCTAGAAACTCAGATTTAGAGCCCAGGAAAACAGAACTGAACATTGGAGCTGCTGGGGAGGGAAATGCACTCTTAAGACAATACAGAGATTCCCCCAAGGTGACACTGTTCTAGTGGGAGCCCGACACCCCCCACAGGGAAGGAATGGGGCTTGGGAAAGTAGAGGCAGCAGGTGTCTAACTGGAAATTGGCTATGGAGGAGGGTAAGGTGTGGAAGTAGGGGTGGGGTGTCTAAGCAGGGAGCTGCTTTTCCAGATTGGAGTGACGCGGGGCGTTTCTAAGATCAGAACCTGTGGACAGGGAAAGGGGGTGAGTAGGGGAGGGAAGGAACAGCTACCGTAACCCAGCCCTGCCCGGCAGGCGTGGGCCCCTCGCTGCAGTGCCGCGTGTGTGGCGACAGCAGCAGCGGGAAGCACTACGGTGTCTACGCCTGCAATGGCTGCAGCGGTTTCTTCAAGAGGAGTGTGAGGCGGAGGCTCATCTACAGGTGTGCGCCCTGCCCTGCCAATCTGCCCCCAGCGTGCCCTGGAGGGTGGAGGTTGTTATCGGAAGATGGAAGGGGGGCCACGGCAAAGGTAGCCAGACCCAAGGCCTAGGGCCTGGCCATGACGCTGACCCCTGGGAGCTCCCCGTCTCCCACAGGTGCCAGGTAGGGGCAGGGATGTGCCCCGTGGACAAGGCCCATCGCAACCAGTGCCAGGCCTGTCGGCTGAAGAAGTGCTTGCAAGCGGGCATGAACCAAGATGGTGAGTGGTGGGCACCCAGAAAGGGAGAAAAGACAGGAAGTGCTGCGGAGGGGGGTGTGTGCGTGGGGGGTAACCTGCGCCTTCCTGCCTCCCCAGCTGTGCAGAATGAGCGCCAACCCCGAAGCACAGTCCAGGTTCGTCTGGACAGCATGGAATCAGGCAGTGAACCCCGACCTGAGCCCTTGGTGGCCTCACCTGCCCTGGCAGGGCCCAACCCCCGTGGCCCCACACCAGCATGTGCAGCCAGAGCCCTGGGCCACCACTTTATGGCCAGCCTCATCACCGCAGAGACCTATGCCAAGCTGGAGCCGGAGGATGGTAAGTGGGAGAGCAGAAGGCGTGGGTCTTCACGCCCACTTCGAATTGAGGAGGCGCCAGGGTCACAACCTTCTCCCTCAACAGCTGAAGAGAATATCGATGTCACCAGCAATGACCCCGAGTTCCCCACACCACCTTGCAGCCTGGATAGCGTCCACGAGACATCAGCTCGCTTGCTCTTCATGGCTGTAAAATGGGCCAAAAACTTGCCTGTGTTCTCCAACCTGCCCTTCCGGGACCAGGTACGCCACACAGCCTGCCTGCTGCATCTGGGCCAGTCTTGGTCAGCAGCCACAGATCAGTCAGCTTGAGAACACATATTCCCCTGGGCCAGTGAGGGACGGAGGCTCGCACGGCTCAGATGGTGACAGTGGGGTGCTCATCTCTGAGTTGGGGATAGTCAGGGCGGAGATAGAGGAGGTACACATATCTCTGGGGCAAGGATGCTGGCATAGCATCTTGGACATTAACTGAGGCTGTGGCTGCCTGGGTGTGCTTTCCTCCTGCACAGACCCTCTGGCCTGCAGGTGTTCTATGTGGGACCGAGCAATCTGCAGAACCGAATAACAGAGTGGCTGACTCTGGGCCCCTTTGGAGTACAGGTGCTCATGACTGGACGTCTGAGGGTCAGCCTAACCTTTCCACACCCAGAGAGATGCTACGGGCTTCTGATAGGCAGCCAGAGATTTCGGGATGATCTAGGAAGAAAATGCCAGAGAGGCTGACCCCCCAGCCAGGGCGTGTGTTTGGAGGGAGCAGCTCAGAAGGGTCAGGCAGTCTCGAACTCACTCATCCTGACACTTCTGGGCGCATCTTGAGGCTGATAGAGGTCTGCAGGCTCTCTGCTCATTCTGAAAGGCCTGCCGAGCCTCCAGATGGAATCTATGGAATATCTGAGAGCCTAGGTAGCTGAGCCAGAGCCTATGTAGGTAGAGGTCAGGAGAAGGTTCTGAGGCATCTCAGAGCAGCCCGTTCGCTCCTGGAGAAGGTGGCAGCAGCCCCGGGCCGAGGACCTGGATCTGCTGTCACAGGTACGCCCTCTCTGAGCACAGGTGATCTTGCTGGAAGAGGCTTGGAGCGAGCTCTTCCTCCTAGGAGCCATACAGTGGTCTCTGCCTCTGGACAGCTGCCCACTGCTGGCCCCACCGGAGGCCTCTGGCAGCTCTCAGAGCCGACTCACCCTGGCCAGTGCAGAGATGCGCTTCCTGCAGGAGACAATCTCCCAGTTCCGAGCCCTGGCAGTGGACCCCACAGAGTTCGCCTGCATGAAGGCCCTGGTCCTCTTCAAGCCAGGTACTGAGTCTTTGCCCAGGGACACGGTTGGGATTAAATAATGAGATATCTGGTGACGTCCTTCTGTCCACCTCTCCATAAACCCACATGGATGTAGATGCGTAGTTTTCTTTTGGGGGAGGGGGCAGAGGAAAGAGATGTGGCCTGCCTCTCTATTCCTGGGGGCCGTCTGGAGCGAGGCAGGCTCCTGGAAAAGAGCTTCCTGGTGCTGCTTGTTCCCAGAGACTCGAGGCCTGAAGGATCCTGAGCATGTGGAGGCCTTGCAGGACCAGTCCCAAGTGACGCTCAGCCAGCACAGCAAGGCTCGCCACCCTAGCCAGCCTGTGAGGTGACGAGATGACCCACCTGCTCGTCTACCCCTCCTCCTTCCCCTGCCCATCTCTCCCACACTATCTCCATGGTCCCCTGCTTAGACAGGATGAGGGGGGTCAGTCAGCCAGCATCTATCCAACATCTCTTGTGGACCAGGCACAGTGCCTAGCCTTAGGAGTGGATCAAAGACAAAGCTGCTGCCTTGGAGGGATGCCCAGCACAATGACCACGAGAAAGATAGAAAGCACCCTAGTCATGTCTGGAGAGTAGCCAGGCATTGTTGAGAGAGGCGTTGTTGTTGTTGTTGTTGTTATTAATTATTATTGGGGTAGGGTCTCAATATATAGCTCAGACTGGCCTCAAATTCAGAATTCTGTTTCTGCTTTCCAGATGCTGGGATTACAGATGTGCCCTACAGTAATACTAGCCTTTGATAGGGACCTTGTGTCTCTGGAGCAGGCCTAGATTCAGGAGGAAAGGTAGGGTCTAACAGAAGAGAAAAATCTTATCTGTCAAAGCGGAGGGACCTCAGCACGATGCATTGTAGACAGGAGTCCAGTGTGAAAAGACAGCTTGCCAGCAGGAAAGTGGACAATCAAACCAGAGAATTACCCTGGGCTCAGCCAGAGTGGGGCTTTGAATGTCCTCCGAAGACCACATCTGACAAGGCAAAGAAGAGCCCCTGCTGGCCTGCGGGACGGCCTGCGGGAGGAAGCTCTCGTGCACAGGGTCGGACCACATCTAGACTGCTGTTACAGTGGGAACGAAGGGTACTCCTGGGGAGGGCAGAGCAGCTACCATACTTCCCAGGAGATTCCACGGGATCATGATCTTGGGGAGTGATTGGAGAGACACAGACAACCTAAGACTCCAGAGAGGGGCAGGCGTGGCACCTGGTAGAGGTAAAGAGTGAGGAAAGAGATGCTGTTTGGGAGTGAGTGGAGGGTTGTTTTGTTACATTGTGTTGTATTGTGGGTTGTTTTTTTTTTTTTTTAGAGGAGGTCTCTCTGTAGCCACAGCTGGCCTGAAACTCAATAGGTAGACCAGGCTGGCCTTAATCTCAAAGAGATCCGCTTAGCTCTGCCTCCCGAGTGCTGGGATTAAAAGTGTGCACCACTGTGCCCGGCTAATGAAGGGTTTTTAAAGCTTGAAAGTTGAGAGGACTTTGGAGGGAACATGCCAAGCCAGGAGGGAGGTGTGCAAGGCATCCCATGAGATCTGTGGAACACCAGCCCTGCCATGGTAGGCAGTGGGTAGAGGGTCTTATCTTGGCCCAGCACCACAACTTATGCTGGAGCCTCAGCTAGCTTAGACCACTTGGCCTCCAGGCCTCTGTGTTCTAGAGTGTTCTAGACCACATCTGCTTTCTGTCTCAAGAAGTGCATTAACATGGAAATCCTAACACCTTTCATCAGAGAAACATCCAAGGAGAAGTAAAGTGGAGAGGGTAGGGAGATGGATGGCTCGGTGGCTAAGAGAATTTGCTGTATAAACACAAGGACCTGAGTTCTAACCCCTAAGACTGCTCCCCCACCCCCACCCCATTGAAATACTGGGCTTGGCCGTTGTATGCTGTGATCCAATGGTGAGCAGAAGGGAAAGGTGGATCCAGGAGATCGTTAGCTGGCCAGCCTAACAGAAATGGCGAGGTCCAGGTTCAGGGAGAGACCCTGCTCAGGGGAATACAGTGGAGAACAGTAGGGCAGGGCATCCAACATCCTCCTCTGGCCTCCATGGGTGTACACGCCAACACACAGATGTACTCACATGTACACACACACACACACACACACACACACACACACACACCCTGTGTCACATCTGCAGTGGTTTATTACCTACTATAGGCAGAACTAAGTGTTACCACAGTGTTTTTCACTCTCTAGGTCAGCATATTCTAATTTTCTAATACTGCAACACCCAAGAATAAATGCTGTTTCTGCTATAGCCCAACTAACACAGCCATTGAAACAAAGTTCCACAAACACCTACATTAACTTTGCATGATTTTCTCTGATATATTGTAGACCAGGCTGGACTTAAACTCACAGAGATCTGCCTGCTTCTATCTCCTGAGTGGTGGAACTGAAAGCATGCACCACCACACCCAGATTTCTGATATATATTTTTTGAGACAAGGTCTCATGTAGCCCAGGTTAGCTTTGAACTCACTACTCACTACATAGCCAAGCATGACCTTAAATTCCTGATCCTCCCGGCTCAACTTCCAGAGCACTGGGACGATTACAGGCAGATGCTGCCACACAGTTTATATGGTGTTGGGGATGAGAACCCAGGGCCTTACACGGGCTAAACAAGCACTTTACCAACTGAGCTACATCCTTGGCCTCTACTTTACTATTGAGTTTCATTTTTTTAAAAAGTCTTCTTGGGTTGGGCGTGGTGGTGCACACCTTTAATCCTAGCACTTGGGAGGCAGAGGTAGGCAGATCTTTGTGAGTTCAAGGCCAGCCTGGTCTACAGAGTGAGTTCCAGGACAGCTGGGGCAACAGGGAGACCCTGTATCGAAAAGACAAAAAAAAAAAAAAGGTCTTCTTGGGCTGGAGAGATGGCCTAGCAGTTAAGAGCGCCGACTGCCCTTGCAGAGGACCCGGGTTCGATCCCCAGCACCCACATGGTGGCTGAGAACCATCTGTAACTCCAGTTCCAGGGGAATCCGACACCCTCTTCTGACCTCCACAGCATTGCACGACACGGGTGCACAAACCTACATGCAGACAGTACATTCATACACATAAAAAAAAGTCTTCTTGCTGGTCCTGGTGGCGCACGCCTTTAATCCTAACACTTGGGAGGAAGAGGCAGGTGGATCTTTGTGAGTTCAAGACCAGCCTGGTCTACAGAGTGAGTTCCAGGACAGCTGGGACTAAAGGGAGACCCTTTTTCAAAAAGACCAAAAAAAAAAAAGTCTTCTTGTTGCCATGGTGGCACACACCTTTAATCCCAGCACTCAGGAGGCAAATACAGGCAGATCTCTGTGAGTTCAAGGCCAGCCTGATCTACAGAGTGAGCTCCAGGCCAGTTGGGACTAAAGGGAGACCCTGTCTCAAGACAAAAAAAGTCTTATTGTGACCTGTTCCCTACCAGTCTCTACCAGGTGGGTCTGTACCTGCTTTGACATAATTCTCCAGTAGACTTCACAGCTCCTTCTTCCTGGATCAGAATGGCAGGGGAAGGAAAGGCAGGCAGAGGGTGCCCCCTGCTCACGTGCTGCGTCCGAGAGAAGGAAAGGCCACCAGTGGGCAAAGCCACTTAGCGGACAGTCAGTGCCGGGGCGTGGCTCTGCAGGTGGGTGGGGCCGGCAGCCGTCCAGGGGGCTCAGCCTCCCCGGTGTTGGGCACTGACCCCAACTGTGGGCCAGGGACACCAGATTGTGTACACCTCCACACCTCCCCCTGGAAACCCTGCTTTAGCAAATGGTTCTTATTTGAAACTAGAACTAGATATGGATTTTTTCCCCTACCCAGGGGAAAAATCTCAGCCAACCAAAATCTCCTTTGATTTCCAGTAATAGTTACTAGCATCTGGGGCGTTTCACAGACAGGAGTTCATATTCTTTTTTTTTTTTTAATTTTTTAAAAATTTTATTTATTTCCGTATGTGTATGAATGTATTGTCTGCATGCAAGTCTGTGCACCCGTGACGTGCAACGCCGCGGAGGTCAGAAGAGTGTGTCAGACTCCCCTGGAGCTGGAGTTCTCCTGGAATTGGAGTTTCAGACGGCTCTCGGCCGCCATGTGGGTGCTGGGGATCGAACCCGGGTCCTCTGCAAGAGCGTTGGCGCTCCTAACCACTAGGCCATCTCTCCAGCCCAGGAGTTCATATTCTTATAAGCATATGTAACACTAATATAATCTTAACAATAATATTCATATGATCACAATATGTTTACAAACAGGATTGATCTAAATGACTTCTCACAGGCTGAGGAGATGGCTCTGTGGGTAAAGTGTGAGGACTGGGCAGGCATTGTAGCAGCCTGTGACCCCAGCACCCAGGAGGCAGACAAAGGGGTTCCCTTGGGCAAGCTGGCCAGGTAGACTAGCTGGGATTGGCCAGCTTCAGCTTCACCAAGAGACCCTGCCTCAGTACAGAAAATGGAAGGTGGTGGAAAAAGACACGTGAAGTCGGCTTCTGGCCTCCTCAAGCACACCACACACACACACACACACACCACACACACACACACACACCACACCACACACATACCACACACACCACACCACACACACCACACACACACACCACACACACACACACACACACACACACGTAAACATGCAAACATACATTCACACACGTGCAAATGCCAAAACTTAAATAACTTCTCACTTTGTAATCTTGACATATAACGACCAACACTGAGTCTTCGAGTCCCTGTTTCCATCCCACCCCTGGCTGGCCCTGGGCTCCTCTCACCTCTCCCCACCTTCTCTTTCCCTGCCTTGCCCAGGGGGCACTGTCCCATAGCCGAGGCTCAGAAGCTGGCACGAAGCCTGACCAGTGTCCCCTCTCCTGCTCAGGTTTGGGAAATTGCTCCTCTTGCTCCCGTCTTTGAGGTTTATCACATCTGAGCGCATCGAGCTCCTCTTCTTCCGAAAGACCATAGGCAACACGCCCATGGAGAAGCTGCTCTGCGATATGTTCAAAAACTAGTGGGAGCGGAAAGTGTTTCCAGCCGCCGGGGAAACCATCTAAAGCTAAGACCCTGCCCACTTTTCTCATCCGCCAATTCCATGTACAGCTACTTGTGCCTGGCAGAACTGTCCCCCCAAATATATTATGGGACTCTTTATAGCAGTCACGTTCATAAAGGCCCAAACTCTGCAACAGCAGAAAACAAACTGTGGGTCCATGTGACAACATGGATGGACTTCACAGGCATAGGTCTTGAAAAAAGCCAGGCACAGATACATCTAAACAAAGTTCAAGACTAAAGGGTGTGTGTGTGTGTGTGTGTGTGTGTGAGAGAGAGAGAGAGAGAGAGAGAGAGAGAGAGAGAGAGGAGAGAGAATCAGTTTTGTCTGGCAGTGATAGAATTCAGACTTATGGTTACCTGTGGGGGGAGTAGGGGTTAAGAATGGATTCAAGGCAGGGCATGGTAGTGCATGCCCCAGCACTCGGGAGAGGCAGGCGGATCTCTGTGAGTTCAAGGCCAGCCTGGTCTACAAAAGGAGTTCTAGGACAGCTGGGGCTACAGGGAGACCTGTCTCAAAAAGAAAAAAAAAAAAAAAAATGGATTCAAAAGCCTCATATACTAGAAATGCCCTTTATTTTGATCTGTGTGATACGCTGATAAAGATATTCATTAAACTTAATTGAGCTGTGCATTTAAAGTTTATGGATTTTACTGTATTGTATTTTATCTCAATTACAAAAACAACAAAATACCAGCAAACTCGATGCCCAGGCTCTATCTGGACACACAGAAGGAATGATCAGCGGCTCTTCTGAGTTCTTTATGGTTTCTGCTCCAAGTCAGAGTCCAGGTGTCACAAATTCAGGCCCTCAATTTCTCACAGGATTCAACAAGCTGGCTTCTCCCCCAACATCTCACCAGAGCTTTGGATCCCTTGCCTGTGTCGTCCTTGTTTTTCTTCACATGCAGCTCAGTGCAAGGTAGTCACAAGTGCTTTTGTGTGTGTGACAAGGACTCTTCATGTCTTAATCCCTTAGACAAACCATGTTTTACAAAGACAGACCCATGCAACTTAAGAAGACCTGGAAAATCATTATAAAAATGTACATAGCTGAGCGTGGTGGCATCTGCCTTTAGTCCCAGCACCTGGGAGATCTCTTGTGAGTTAGAAGCCAGCCTGGTCTACATAGTGGGTTCCAGGCTAGTTGGGGCTACAGGGAGACCCTGTCCCAAAAAGACAAAAAGACAAAACAACTTTACATACTGTCCAGGGATGTAGGTGAGCAGGGAGATGGTGTTTAGCATGCATCAGGCCCTCAGTTTGATCACCAGCACCACCCAGACACATAGTTTACACAGGTCAGGCAATGTGTACAGCAAGCAAGAAGCTGGGGGCTGGAGATAAATTGTTTAATCCCCAGGCAGCTCCAAGGACCGAGCAGTTCTCACAATTTCTAAATAAGCAGAGGCTTTGAGGGGCTCCCATAACTGCTTCTGTAGCCATACTTAACCACTACTAAATTCTGACTCTGCCTGCTTTCTCTTGCCCCTCCAATCTGGAATCAGCTACTTCATTTTCTGATGTTCATTTTCTGCCTTCAGAGAAGAAATGCACAGGTTGGGAAGGAAAAGTTCACGTGAGAGCACCACAAACTCCTGGGGGCTCCCTGCCCTTCAGCCTGCTTTTGAATTCCCCCGCCGCAAAGACACCCTGTCTGCTCAGGACCCGGTCAACTGGGCTGCCCCAATGGAGGATAGACTGACACACGCTGCCAGGTGGAAGCCTTCAGCACCCTCGCAGGCAAAACTGCTTGATATTATTCTCTGTCTTCTAAAAGAATCAGCCCAGAGCGGATGAGATAGTTGAGCAGGTTAAGGCCCTGGTCTCCCAAGCCTGACAAACTGAGCTGAGTGCATGCATCCTTGGGAACTACACAGTGGAAGGAGAGAAATGACCTTCACAGGTTGTCCTCTGACTGCCCCCACATATACACCTTGGCATGTGCACAGCCACACAAATAATAAATAATGCT
>VZQC01011685.1:8643-52120 GCA_009823505.1 Rhizomys pruinosus
AAAAAAAAAAAAAAAAAAACTACAAAACCAAAAAACACCACTCAGGTTTCTGCCCCTTCCATGGCTCCAATACTACCAGCCTATTGTGACAACATCATACACACAGACAAGCATACTCTTGGAAACATGGGAGTCATCATGACACCAATGAGAAGGCTAAGCTATCAAGCGGATAGCAGGAAGCAAAGATAGGCAGCTGGCTAAGGGGCAGCAGGCTATGCTGCTCCCCAAGAGCTTCTTTTTGTAGACCTCTTAGAAAAGCCTATGACAATCTGTCAGCCACTGTGGAGATCTTAATGCATGTGCTTTTCCCTCCTCTTCAGAGTCCTCCTTTTTTTTTTTTGGTCTTTTTTGAGACAGGGTCTCCCTGTAGCCCCAGCTGGCCTGGAACTCACTCTGTAGACTAGGCTGGGCTTAAACTCACAGAGATCTACCTGCCTCTGCCTCCCGAGTGCTGGGATCAAAGGTGTGCACCACCACGCCCAGCTTCAGAGTCCTCCTTTTGAGGATACCCTTTACTAATTCTTGGGCTGACAAGAGGACACCAGTTCCCAGGCCACAGAAACTACAACAATACCCACCCCCCAGGTCACCTTACTGCAGTGTTGGGACTTTTTCTGACACCTTACTCTGGCAACACTAGTTGTACTGTCATCGATACCACAAAGAACTGAGAAGTGCACCATGAACCAACTAGTAATTATAGACTTTGTGTGGTATACTGTGTTTTCAGCTATAGTTGCCTGTAAAGAGAACACAATAAGGGTTTCATGAGCCACAGAACCCAAATGCCCCTACATACAGAAGTGGCAAATTGGAAAACAAGGCCCCTCGCATCTCTGCGATAATCAAAGTGCAGCACAGCTTTCCCAAGGTTAACCCCAGAGGAGTAAACATACCTACCGAAACCCACATTGCTCTAGTCCTTCAGGGAGCTGCTAGCTGAAAGGAATCTACAAACACATGGGTCAGGAAGGTCAGGAAGCTTGTAAACATGACCTTCATCTTTACAGAGGAAGCTCCAGTCACTCAAATCCTGCCAGCAGTCTATCTCCTCAATTCTGATCAAGACAGGTACCAACAAGGAAGAGGAATCAGAGTGCATGGCAACTTCAGCACCATCTCACCCTCTGGGCTATTAATTCAGAAATGCCTCCAGTTGACAAGCTCCTCCCCTAAAAATTGGGGTCAGGCCCTAGAAGAAAACTTCTCTCAGAGTAAGCACTTAGAATGGGGTGTCTCATCAGTAGTGTTACCATACCAAGCTACAGGTTCTATCACATGGGTCAGTACTCCATGTGTTCAATGTAAGCTTTTGGAGAAACTATCCCAGCAGCTTTGTCAGGTAATTTCCCCCACACAAAAACTCACAATTTTCCCAAGAGTTATCTTCAGATTAAATCTGCACTTTGAACCTGTCCAGAGACCTTAGCAAGTACAGATAACCATGTCTCTACCTAGGGAATATCTATTTCCAGCAAACTCCCTATCTAGTGCACCCTTTAAGACAACTGCCAGTGCTCATGGGATACCTAAGGTAACAACTGGGTTTTGAGACAAAGCACACAAACCACCAGAGGTTTCTATACCTGGTTCCCATATGACACCAGATCTTTTTTTTTTTTTAAAGACCTATGGGTTATTTTATTTTATTTATTTATTTAATGTGTATGAATGTACTGTCTGCATGCAGGTCTGTGCATCCGTGTCGTGCAATGCCGCAGAGGTCAGAAAAGGGTGTCGGATTCCCCTGGAACTGGAGTTCTCCTGGAATTGGAGTTACAGACAGTTCTCAGCCGCCATGTGGGTGCTGGGGATTGAACCCCGGGTCCTCTGCAAGAGCAGTCGGCGCTCTTAACCTCTAGGCCATCTCTCCAGCCCCCGACACCAGATCTTAAGGCCCTACCATGCATAGGGAACCAACCTGGTCTCCAGGAACCTTCAAAGCAAACTCAACAGCATTTCCTTCACCCCAAGCATGGAAAGACTTCTTTATGATAATGCTTTATGATAACCACAGCAACACCTTATTCTAAAAAAGAGACTATTTTAAACAGCGCCCCTGTCAAAGCTCCAGGAAGTCAAATCCTGCCAGAAACTCACCAGGCAGAGGATAAAGACATTACAGATAAGAACACAGATAAATGGCATGCTAATACCTAGGTTAAGGATCTCAAAATATTAGAAGTCATTGAACTATAGATCTAACAGACACAGAAAACTATCCACAAGTAATCTGCCCTCTGCTATTTCATGTGGCTAACTATAGCAACCCCAAACCACAGGACTTCATGAACCCAACAGCATATGGCACCACTCCCTAACTAAGCACCTCTCATAGCCCAACAGCTGAATCTGAGAGTAAAGGACAGGAAAACAACAAACATAAAACCCACCAATAAAAAAAGGTCACATGGCATCAACTGCTTTGCCTACTGCCAAAAGTGGAGGTGCAACTAATGCTCCTTTAATACATTTAATACTGCCTGAAAGCTCAGGATATTCATGCAATCAGGCAGAAGGGAACTTTAAATATGGTCCTTGTGACTAAGTGGATCTCATTAACTACTATACACTGTCTTCCAGGAGCTTAAAATATACTTTATTTGTACTTTGGAAAAAAAAAGATAGCCAGCGAGCACTGAAAGGTAGTTAATGCCAAGGGTATACAGCTTCCCTGCCCCAGGAAGAGACAGAGGGAAGAGCGAGGGAAGGCACTGGCAACACGGACACTCACAGGTCAGACTGGGTCACTTTCTCATTCCACTCTCCAAGTTTCTCAGAAGTTTTCACATAGCTAAAAACAGAAAGTCTATGGTGAATATTTAGAATGATTTCAACACAGGCTTCAGGCTGTAGATAAGACTTCAGCGAAAACAGAGACCACCTGGTATGATTCCTGCTCTGCAGCCCACCCAAATAATCCAGAGTCTCCATCATACCTGTGTAGATCCAAGGCCAGCTACGCCTCTAGAGGACAGAGATGACCACATCCTCATCCATCACATCACAGAAGCACTGGTTCTTTTAGTAGCAGAAGGCTCTTGGGAAAGGGATAGCCCCATGGCTCCTACATTCTTTTACAGTTAACTTCTGTGGCTCAAAGTCTATAACATCCTAGTACAGAAACATGGGGTTTCTGCAGGTGAAGTTAACAAAATGTAATTCAATCTGTCCTTTGAGACACAGCTTCTGAAAACATCCTGTCCCTCACCTCGAAGAACTGCTTTTATCACTGCAGAAATGTGGCCACAACATGGCAAAAGTCAGTTCAAATTCTGATAGCTGAGTCACATGCGAGGCAGAGGCCCTGTACCGTGACAATGCTACACTCATAAGGAGGACTAGTATCTTTTCCTCAGACAAAGATGAGTCACTAAGGAACTCACTGGTGCTGACCAATCTAGACCCTGAAACACTTTCTCCTTGTAAATTTCTATATGGATACCTAGCTAGTGGGTCCATCCATCTTTTCTTTTTTTTTTTTTAATTTTTTATTTATTTTTTTATGTGTATGAATGTACTGTCTGCATGTAGGTTTGTGCACCCGTGTCATGCAATGCCACGGAGGTCAGAAGAGGGTATCAGATACCCCTGGAACTGGAGTTAAAGGCGGTTCTCAACCACCATGTGGGTGCTGGGGATCGAACCCGGGTCCTCTGCAAGAGCAGTCGGTGCTCTTAACCACTAGGCCATCTCTCCAACCCCATCCATCTTTTCAAATACATGTAGACTCCATGGTATGAGTAAACACAGGCACAATCACTAAATTAAAAACTCAAGGGCTGGAAAGATGGCCTAGTGGTTAAGAGCGCCAACTGCTCTTACAGAGGACCCGGGTTCGATCCCCAGCACCAACATGGCAGCTGAGAACTGTCTGTAACTCCAATTCCAGGAGAACTCCAGTTCCAAGGGAATCCAAAGCCCTCTTCTGACCTCTGCAGCATTGCACAACACGGGTGCACAAACCTACATGCAGACAATACACTCATACACATAAATAAATAAATTAAATTAAATTAAATTAAAAAAACCTCAAGTGCCAGGGCTGGAGAGATGGCCTAGCAGTTGAGAGCTCCGACTGATCTTGCAGAGGATCCGGGTTCGATCCCCAGCACCCCATGGCGGCTGAGAACTGTCTGAAACTCCAATTCCAGGAGAACTCCAGTTCCAGGGGGAATCCAACACCCTCTTCTGACCTCCACGGCATTGCACGACACGGGTGCACAGACCTACATGCAGACAGTACATTCACACACATAAAAAAATAAATAAAATTGGGGGCTGGAGAGATGGCCTAGAGGTTAAGAGTGCCAAATGCTCTTGCAGAGGACCCGGGTTCAATCCCCTGCACCCACATGGAGGCTGAGAACCATCTTTAATTCCAGTTCCGGGGAATAAGACACCCTCTTCTGTCTGACCTCCACAGCATTACACAACATGGATGCACAAACCTGCATGCAGACAGTACATTCATACACATAAAATAAATAAATAAATAAAAATTAAAAAAAAAAAACCTCAAGTGCCAGGGCTAAGAGAGATGGCTCAGTAGTTAAGAGCACTGGCTGCTCTTATAGAAGACCCAGGTTTGGTTCCTAGCACTCACCTGGTGGATAGCAGTGATCTGTAACTCTAGTTCCAGGGGATCTAATGCCCTCTTTGGCCTCTGCAGGCATCGATACAGGTTCACTTACATACATTCAGGCAAAACACTCATACACATAATTAAATAAATATTTTTTCTAAAAAAAAAAACAAAAACAAAAAAAACCCAAAAAAAACCTCAAGAGCTGAACATGGTATGCCTTCAATTCTAGCACTGAGGAGAGAGAAGCAAAGAAGATCTCTATGCATTCAAGGCTAGCCTCTCTACATAGAGAGTTTAAAGATAGGCAGGGGTACACAATGAGCCCCCATCTCAAAAATCAAATAGGGCCAGGCTTGGTGGTGCACAGCTTTAGATCTAGCACTCAGGAGGCAAAGACAGGTGGGTCTGAGATTGAGGTCAGCCTTGATCTATATACAAGTTCCAGACCAGATGGGGCCACAAGAGCACCTTGTCTCAAACAAAACAAAAACAAGGAAAACAAAAACAAATAAACAAACCCCAAAACAAAAAAGGAATTCAAGTCTTCTGACTACTTGCTCCCAGTAGGCTCACTTAATACCCACTGCTGTAAAACACCTCACCCTAAGCACTTACACAATTCATCTACAATGAACAGGCATACCCCTAGTAAGCATTTTCTCTAGCGAACAGGCAATCCCCACCAAGGGATTGGTACCTACGCAGTAGAAACTTGTACATCATGCCAGCTCCTAGACAGGTTCTGCTTCAGCTCCCCTAAGGTGGAGAGGCCCAGCCTCCTTTTCAGCTCTCCACAATGCCTTTCTTTGGCTGCCAGGACCTGGCGCAGAGTGACAATTTCTTCTTCCACCTGTAAAAGATGCAGGACTGGAGATACAGCTCTGTTGGTAGACTGCTTACCTTACCTTGCATGCATGAGACCCTGGATTAGACTCCCAGCATTACCAATAAATAAATGTAAGTAAAAATAAATAAATAAGTAAATAAATAAATAGAAGAGATGCAGTTGACATGATAGACAACTACTGCAGGAAATCCTCACACACACATGTTACAGTGAGACTTGCTCAGAAATTTCCACTTGCAGAAACACAGTTTGTCTTAGAAATAGCATCCATAACAGCAACTGTTCTGTTTTGTTTTGTTTTTTAATTTTTTACTTTTATTTATTTTTGTATGTGTATGAATGTACTGTCTGCATGTAGGTTTGTGCAAACCCGTGTCGTGCAATGCCTCGGAGGTCAGAAGAGGGCGTCAGATTCCCCTGGAACTGGAGTTAAAGATGGTTCTCAGCCACCATGTGGGTACTGGGGATCGAACCCGGGTCCTCTGTGAGAGCAATCGGTGCTCTTAACCACTAGGCCATCTCTCCAGTCCCTGTTCTGTTTTTATATAGCATCAGTACTCTCAACTTCTAGAAAAACTCTCCACTAGCTCCACCCCCTCACCCTAAACAAGCCAGCAATTTTGCTAGAACTAACAAACACTTTCCCCATCCCCTAAGTCGAAGAACTATCAAGTAAACTCATTGAGAGCTCTTCTTGGAGACGGGACATGAGTGTTAGGACAGAAGTGAGCGTGGCTTAGATATAGCAACTCAAATGCTGGCAGTGAGGCCCCAGCTACACCCATGGGGGTATCCCCTATAAAATGAGAAGGAAGCAGAATGACAGATGGACAGAGATCTGAGTGACAGAGAAGAATATCTTACAACATCTTGTTTTACAGGTCAGTACCAGGCCTTGACTAGAGCCATTTACCCAAACCAAAAGGTTCTCTTTTATTATGGCAATTTGAATGAGGTACAAAAAAGATTCTTGATAATAAGGACTTGAACTTTTCAAAGAAAAGTAACTTCTGATAGAAGTATCTTTTGAAGCTTTCCCACAATATAGTGGTCTTGGTATTTTGAATCCTTGTGTAAATAACTATACTGAAAAAAATTTCCTTTCACTCAGGCATGGTGATGAATACTCCTAGAATCTCAGCTACTCAAGAGAACTGCTTGACCCCCATAAGAGGGCAAGACCAAGCACAGAGTGGTGGCACATGCCTTTAATCCCAGCACTCTGGAGGCAGTCACCAGGCCGATCTCTGGGAGTTCCAAAGCCAGCCTAGTCTACAGGACAGCTGGGGCTACAGGGAGACCCTGTCTCAAAAAGATTAAAAAAAAAGAGGCAAGACCTTATATCAAAAAAGAAAAAGGGGTGGGGGAGCTGAAGAGATGGCTCAGCTGTTAAGAACACTTTCTGTTCTTCCAAAGGATTTGCTATTCTTCCAGAGTTTGATTCTCACCACCTACTTGGCAGCTCCATTTCCAGGGGATCTGATGCCTTCTCTGGCCTCTTTGGGCATTACATGCATGTGGAGCACTTACAGACATGCAGACAAAACACTCATACAAATAAAATAAAAATAAAAGAAAATAAAAATGTTAGAGAGATGGCTCAGCACTTAAGAGCACAAACAGCTCTTTTAGAGGACCCAAGTTTGGTTTCTGGCAGTTTACAACCACCTGTAACTCCAACTCCAGGGGGATCTGACACCTCTGGCCTCTGTGGGCATCTGCATTCACATCCATATGCCCCCACACAGACAGTTAAAAATAAAATAAATATTTATAAAAAAGAAAAGAAACAAAGCCAAGCATGGTAGAACTTGCCTGTAATCCCAACACTTGAGTGGCAAAGAAAGGCAGGAGTATTTTAAGTTAGAGGCCAAAGGCAAACAGCAAGATTAAAAACGAACAAACAAAAAAACTAGAAGACTCAGGGTATGGGGCTGGAGAGAGATGGGTCAGTGGTTAAGACCACTCGTTGCTCTCCCAGAGGACCTAAGTTCAATTCCCAACAACCATACTGAGTGGCTCACAACCACCTGTAACTCCAGCTCCTGAGGAATCTGAAGCCTCTAGCCTCTGTGAGCACCTGCACTCACATGCACAAACCCATATACACTCAAAGACACACACATATACACATAAATTAAAAACAAAATAAAATCTTTAGAAAAAAATTCAGTGTAGACAGATTCATGAAGTCTTAAAAATCTTTTTTATTTTTTTTTTCCTTTTCTTTTTGAGACAGGGTCTCCCTATTGCCCCAGCTGGCCTGGAACTCACAGAGATCTGCCTGCCTCTGCCTCCCAAGTGCTAGGATTAAAAGCATGCGTCACCATGCCCAGCTTAAAGACGGTTCTTAGCTGCCATGTGGGTGCTAGGAATTGAACCCAGGTCCTCTGCAAGAGCAGTTGGCACTTTTAACTGCTGAGCCATCTCTCTAGCCCCCAACAATGACTTTCAAGCATCTAGTATTTCTAGGTAGAGATAAAGGAATGGGATGAAACCCGCCTCTTCCACCAGGTGACTCAAGTATACTTTTTTTTTTTTTTTTTTTTTTGGTACTTTTGAGACAGGGTCTTCCTTTAGTCCCAGCTAGCCTGGAACTCACTCTGTAGACCAGACTGGCCTTGAACTCACAGAGATGAGCCTGCCTCTGCCTCCCGACTGCTGGGATTAAAGGCATGCACCACCACGACCGGCTTCAAATACACTTCTTAGAGCCAGGCACATACAAGGAGATAGCCCAGCAGCCACAAAAAGCAGTTGATTAACACCCCAGCAATTTCACTTCGGCATAGGCAGTATTCTGCTCCCTCTCTATCCCAAGAGGACTTTTCTCATGGTCATGCTGGGACAGGCAACAAATACACAGCACCTTGGCAAGCTCCGCCCGAAGCTCTTCCTCCTCTGCCTCTGTCAGGCCCTCTACAGCTGGAGTCCGGGGGGCCACCCCTGGGTCAACAGGGACATCAGTCATGAAATCAGACAGCACACCTTTGTTAGGAGAATTCAGGTTGATATCTGCCAGAGACAAAATTAGGTAAAAAAGTGTCAAGCAAGTTATTATCCCAATAAGAAAGAAGCAAGAGTGGAAAGAAAGGTGGCAAAAATAAAAGAAGAACATGAGACTACCAATACTACTAAAGGCTTATGAAGATTGTCTCTGGGCACTGGATGGAGAATAGCTAGTTATTAGGTACCCAGAATGCAAACCCAATTCCACCACCCTGCTTCAAAGAAATCAGCCCAACACAACACATCTTCCATCTTTTTTTAAATTTTATTTCTTTTTTTATGTGTATGAATGTACTGTCTGCATGTAGGTTGGTGCACCTGTGTTGTGCAATGCTGCGGAGGTCAGAAGAGGGTGTCGGATTCCCCTGGAACTGGAGTTAAAGATGGTTCTCAGCTGCCATGTGGGTGCTGGGGATCAAACCCGGGTTCTCTGCAAGAGCAGTCAGTGCCCTTAACCGCTAGGCCATCTCTCCAGCCCCATTTTCCATCTTTTAGAGCAAAGGAACTTAATAATATCATAAACACAGCAAGCATCACTTTCTACTCAACCATCTACCACCAGGATATGCTAAAATTATATACATGGAATGAACATACACTAATCATTCAGCCCCTGCAATGAATCAACACAATAAAAAACTCCTTTAATCCCACCCCTGACCTTCATCTCACAGGAGACAGCCATAAGTGCAGAGGTAGGAAGGGGCACATTCCTCCATGCCCCTGCCATACCAGAATCATTTCAAATACCTGCAGTCACTTTTTTTTGGGGGGGAGGGGGGTTTGAGACAGGGTCTCCCTGTAGCCCCAGCCTTCCTGTAACTCATATGTAGACCAGGCTGGCTTTGAATTCAGAGATCTGCATGCCTCTGCCTCCTGAGTACAGTGCTGGAATTAAAGGTGTACACCACCACACCCCAAAGCAGTCACTTTTTTTTTTTTTTTAATGTGTATGAATGTACTGTCCGCATGCAGGTCTGTGCACCCGTGTCGTGCAATGCCTCGGAGGTCAGAAGAGGGTGTGGGATCCCCCTGGAACTGGAGTTTTCCTGGAATTGGAGTTAAAGACAATTCTCAGCCGCCATGTGGGTGCTGGGGATCGAACCCAGGTCCTCTGCAAGAGCAGTCGGTGCTCTTAACCGCTAGGCCATCTCTCCAGCCCCTAGAATCACTATTTTTTACTTCACATTAAGCACATCATTCTATCTACATAAAATGCCCAGAAAATGCCACAGAAGGAAAACCATTCTCCTTCAGCTCTCTCCAACCCCAAACACTGGTATTTTTATATAGTCATCTCTCTTTTTTGGTGATACAGGTGATTAAACCTAGGATTTCATGCATACTAGTCAAATGTTCTACCACCAGGCTGTATCCTGAGCTTTTCTAATATTTTATATTCATATTTTGTCTTTTTTTTTTTTTTTTTTTTGGAACAGGGTCTCCCTGTAGCCCCAGCTGGCCAGGAACTCACTATATTCACATTTTTTAAATTGTAATTTGTTGTTTGTTTTTTTGAGAAATGGTATTCCTATGTAGCCTCAGCTGGCATGGAACTCTGGAGTAGACCAGTCTGGCCATGAACTCACAGACATCTGCCTACCTCTGTCTCCCAAGTGCTAGAATTAAAGATATGTGCCACCATACCTGGATAATAAGTTTTAATTTTGAGACAGTGTTTCACTGAGTTGGCCAGGCTAGCCTTCAATTCACTTTGTAGCCTAGCAGGTCCTCTTGTCTCAGACTCCCAAGTAACTGGGATTACAGGACTGTGCCACTAAAATCCAGCCGCATTTTTCCTCTTAACCGTACTGTCTATGAACAGGTTCAGAATGGTATCTGATATGTTCAAGAGTAAGTTAAATAAAAAGCATAGGTTGGAAAGGAAAAAATACCCTTAATCTCATATAAGTTTGTCAACAAACCAAATTCTGAAGTCTACTAAAAATAGACCGTAAGTATTAAAACCAAGAGGTTCTTAACAGTAGCTGGCACATCTTATTGCTAGTCATATGTTCTGTACCCAGGATTCATGTGCTTTCTTGGAACATATGCTAAAAACGTACTTTTTTAAAATTTATATGTATGAAAGTATTGTCTGCATGTAGGTTTGTGCACCCATGTCGTGCAATGCTGAGGAGGTCAGAAGAGGGCGTCGGATTCCCCTGGAACTGGAGTTCTCTTGGAATTGGAGTTATAGAAGGTTCTCAGCCGCCATGTGGGTGCTGGGGATCGAACCTGGGTCCTCTGCAAGAGCAGTCAGCGCTCTTAACCGCTAGGCTATCTCTCCAGCCCCAAAACATGTATTTTTAATCAATTGACTGTGATTCTTTTTTTCAAGAAAGTGTTTTCTGGTTTTGTTTTGTTTGGGGGGGGGGGTTGAGACAGTCTCCCTGTAGCCTCAGTTGGCCTAGAACTTGATATATAGACTGACTGCCTCTGCCTCCCAAATATGGGAATAAAGACTTATGTTGCCAGACTCAGCTGTTCATGCAAGTGTTTTTTTGTTTATTTATTTATTTGGTCAAGGGTGTATGTAGAGATCTGAGAACTATTTTCAGGAATCAGTTTTCTCTTTCTAACATGTGAATCTCAGGGGATTGAATTTGGGTTGTTAGGCTTGGCATCAAGTGTCTTAACCCAATGAGCCACCTCATTAGCCCTAGTTTTTTAATTTCTGGGTCAAAAAGTCTCACTACATAGGCCAGGCTGGTTTCAAACTCTTGATCCTCCTGCCTAAGCTTTCCCATATGCTGCAACTGTGTGCTACCATGCCTGCCCTGATTCTTTTTTTTTTTTTTTTTTTAAAGACAGTTTCTTTTAGTCCCACGCTGGCGGCCAAGAATTCACTATATAGGCCAGGCTGGCCTCCGTTCACAGAGATCTACCCTTGCTCTAGTCATCAAGTGCTGGGAACTATACTAAGGCAGACTATGCACCACAGAACTCTGGTCCCCGATTCTAAAAAAAAAGAAAATCCTTTAAATCTCGCTTTATCAGGGCGGGCCTGGTGGCAACGCCTTTAATCCCTCGCATCAGGGGCAGACACAGCGTTAGATCCTCTGTGTGGGTTCAAGGACAGCCTGGTCTACCAGTTCCAAGGCCAGCTTGGGCTACAGGTGAGACCTCGTCTGACCCTCCACAAAAAAAAAAAAAAATATACTGGCACGGGTGGAGGCCAACATCCTTACCACATGCACATGTGGAAGAGCTCAGAGTCAACTTGTGGGAATCAGTTCTCTCTACCATGTGTGTCCTGGGGATCAAGCTCAGGTCATCAGGCTTGGCATTGAGTACCTTTACCCAATGAGCCATCTCAACAGTCCACCACTCTGAATCTATTCCAATTCAGTAAGTATCTTAAAATTTATATACAATTTGAGGGCTGGAGATGGCTCAGCAGTTAAGAGTGCTTGCTGCTACTATTCCAGAGGGACCCAAGTTTGGTTCCCAGCACTCATGTTTAGAGGTTCACAACTGCCTATAATGCTAGCTCCAGGTATCTGATGTCCTGTTCTGGCCTCTGTGGGTACTGCATTCATGTCAAAAAATATATTTATTTTGTCTGTTTAAAAAAAAAAATTTACTTTTTTATGTGGTACTCGACTGTGACTGTCTGCAGTAGGTTGGTGCGCTCCCATGTCGGCAATGCGGGTGGTAGGTCAGAGAGGAGTAGCGATTCCGTCTGGAACTGGAGTTAAAGACAGTTCTTAGCCGCTACATGTGGTGCTGGGAATAAATCCGGGTCTCTGCAAAGAGCAGTAGGTGCTCTTACCCCTTTGATCGCATCGTCACCCCAAAGCCTCTTTTTTTTTACTTCTTCATGTGTTAATCTTTGTAGTTACTGCCGACGAGTATGCCTCCCTCTCGCACCATTGTCATGCAATGCTGCAGACGGTCAGAAGGAGGGCGTCAGACTTCCCTGGAATCTGGAGTTAAAGACAGTTCTAGCTGCCATGGGGTTCTGGGATTGAACCCAGTCCTCTGCAAGAGCAGTCAGTGCTTCTCACCACTGAAGGCCATCTTCTCCAGCCCAATATTATTTTTTTTATTTTTTATTCAGGTGTGCTGAACACCGTTTAGGCACACCTTCAGAAGGCAAGGCAGATCTTATGAGATGGAGCCGCCTGGGCTACATAGTGATGTTCCAGGTCATGGAGCTACGGTCGGGGAGACTTGTCTCAAAAAAAAAAAAACACTACAATTTTTCTGAATTTAATAAAAGCAAAAAGCTCTCATGTTTTGCTTGTTCAAGACTCAGACACAAAAAAACTAAGCAGCACCAGGCATGTTGGTCACATGCCTTTAATCCCAGCACTCGGGAGGCAGAAACAGGAGAAGATCTTTTGTGGGGTTGAAGGCCAGCCTGGTCTAACAGCCCGTGAGTAGTCCCAGGTCCAGTGGGGATACAGGAGAAACCTGTCTGAAAAACACGGAAGGAGAAGGAAAGGAAGGAGGAAGGAAGGAGGGATGTTAAGAGGAGGAGGGAAGGGAGGTGAGGAGAGGGGTAGGGTTAAAGGTAGAAGGGGGGGAGTGAGGTAATGAGGGAGGGAGTGCTAGAGGAGGGGTCGTGAGGGAGTGAGTTTGGTATGGGACGGTAAGTCCGAATTGACGAGACTCGATTTTATCATTCTCTGACAGTTCTTTCTCGCTCTTAGCTCCCCACGCCTCCCACGACCCTAAACAACACACTGCCTATTCCAAACACCTGGCAAGGAACTTCCGAGATACCACAACCTTACAGGTAGAAATCATTCACATCCTGATTTACAGAATCAGCTAAGGCCAGAAAAATGTTACTAAAGATACATCAAAGAATAAGTCTGGCGAGGGTACTAAAGTAAAATGGTGACTTGGAGTCTTCACCCCAGAAAGGTTCTCAGCTCTAAGACTTTATTCATCTGCAAAATAGGGGTAATGAAGCCAGGCATGGTGGTGCATGCCTTTAATCCCAGCACTTGGGAGGCAGAGGCAAGAGTTCTATATAGCAATGCGCAGTGAGCTGAGGCTACCACAGGAGACTCTTGTCTCAAAAAACAAAACAAAAAAAAAAAAAAAATGGAGGTAATGAAAAGTCCAACCTTAACAGGCTACTCAAATTGTAAACAGCAACTTGAGAAACAGACAAAACCTTGTGTCTGAGCTGGGCGTGGTGGCACACGCCTTTAATCCTAGCACTTGGGAGGCAGAGGCAGGCCGATCTTTGTGAGTTCAAGGCCAGCCTGGTCTACAGAGCAAGTTCCAGGACAGTTGGGGCTACAGGGAGCCCCTGTCTCGAAAAGACAACCCCCCCCAAAAAAAAAACCTTGTGTCTGGCAGTAGTTCATGCTCAGTGTCTTTTCTTTTTTTCATTTTTTTCATTGCAGATCAATACTGAAACAGGGACTCATACATGCTAGGAAAAGGCTCTACCACTGAGTCACATCCTTAGTCCTGTCATTCCAGCAATCTGGATCTACTTAGAGATGAAAATAAAACAGTATATAAGCCCTCTGAATTTAAAAGACATGAAGGCTTTCAATGCTCAACTAATTTGTACATAGCCTTCAAAAATAGAAAAACTTTCAGAATGCATAAGAACCCAGAAATTCTAATGCTTAGGTAATGTGTTGATGCAGACAGTAAGAAAACTTTCTGAACTTAGCTACTGTAGCTGTCAGCATCAGCATCGCCACTTGTGCCATCTTCTTAAGATCTTAATCTCCCCGGCCTGCGCCACACCCCTCCGTGGCCACCTCATATTGGTCTCCGGTGTCTTTTCTCGCAACAGGTCTGTTGTGCTGGGTGTGCCCCTGACTCACTCCACCCTTCTCCCACGAGGCAACCCATAAGCAGGCTACAGCAGCGTTGCCACCCAAGGGGCGCAGCACAAAACGCTGCTGATTGCACCACCCCTTCAGCGGGGAGCAGCCCTCAACATCCCGGCGGGAGTCCAGCAACAGATCGGGTGTTTCCCAAGGCCCAGGATGGAGGGCAGCAGAGGCAGTAAGGTGCGGACAGAGGGTGAACCTTATAAAGTGAGCTGCTTGGAATAAGTAAACTCCAGCTGCGGGAACGGGAAAGACGCCTAGGAGCGGGGTTTCAGGGTGGTCACAGGGGACGCCGAGGGGCCGTGGGAGGCAGAAGACACACACCACGACCATCCGAAGCCTCGAGGTCAAGGGCCTGCGGCCCGAAGAGGGGACCGAGGGGCAGAGACGGGACCCGCAGGGGGCCAGAAAGCGGGACAGCCCCGGGCCATTTGCGGCGTAGGCGCCGGGCCTAGCGGATACCTTGGCCGGCGGAGTCCATATTCAGGCGGCGATCGCGCCGCGGCTGGCGTCGGAGCTAAGGTCTCAGGGTCTAAGGGAGCGGAGCTCGGAGTACATGAAGCAGCCAGCCCAGTACTCGCGAGCCAGCGGAACTGCCCGGCCGTAGCGGCGTTACGTAATCAGAGACGCGACGGCCTACTTCCGCTCGGGCTCCA
Organism: Rhizomys pruinosus; assembly: GCA_009823505.1. NCBI lineage: Eukaryota > Metazoa > Chordata > Mammalia > Rodentia > Spalacidae > Rhizomys > Rhizomys pruinosus. Next base: position 23,557 of record VZQC01011685.1, read on the forward strand.
GTGCTGCTCGTCTCGCCTTAGCTCAAGGAGTGTCCAATGAGAGCGTCTTCTGGCCGACTCGTACTAACCCCTCCATCTGATAGGGTCCAGGCCGCGGCGAAGCAGGAAGTGGTGCTGGGGAACCCTCCCAGGTTGCTCCCCGCTGCTGTCTCCGTGGTAGACCGTCCCGAGCTGCCGAAACTAAAGACATGTTGTCACAGTGCTCTGCCCAGGCTGGCCCCACCATATCCTCGGCCGCGCACCTCGGCGGATCAGACTCAGGCCCAAGTGCCCCCTGATCCTTGATTAGGGGTTAGCCCCTGCCCCCTTTAAGTCCTTTTGTTGCTGTTTTGCCTTTTTGAGACAACTATCCGTGTAGCTAAGTATGACCTTGACTTTCTGATACTCTTACCTGCACTTACCCAGCGCTAGGATTACAGGAGTGCTTCATCACACCCTCTTTTAGGGGTCTCGATGGGGATCGAGAACTCGGCTTCCGGCATGCTAGGCAAGAACTCCACCAACTGATTTGCATCTACAGCCTCCTTATGGAGACTTTTGTCTGAGGATTGCACTGAAAAAGATGAGAGCACGATTTATATTGTTGCCCTGCAGGAGCCGCTCTCCTCCAGCTGGGTTCCTACTCGCCTAGTCTTAGGCTGGGCGTTGGGTACTGAATCTCCCGGGCTTGAGACGACTTGAAACTGGGGCGGGGGGGGGGTTGTCACAGAGGCTTAAATACTGCAGGGGCCTCTCGGATCCCTCCCATATGGATGAGGCCCAATCCTGTGTATGCACCCCAGTTTTTTCTCACTTTTCTTTTTTATAAATTTATTTTATTTATTAGATTCCCCTGGAACTGGAGTTAAAGATGGTTTTCAGCAGCCATGTGGGTGCTGGGGATCGAACCCGGGTTCTCTGCAAGAGGAGTCTGTGCTCTTAACCACTAGGCCATCTGTCCACCCGGGTCCTCTGCAAGAGGAGTCTGTGCTCTTAACCACTAGGCCATCTGTCCAGCCCCTCTCACTTCCTTTTCATAGAAACTGGTGAGCCAGCACCGGGAGGGTCCTTCCAGATAAGGAAACTGAGGCTAAAGTAATTTTCTAGTGATCGCTCCACACCTTCCAGGTTCTTGAGGTGTTAATGTGTTAATATTATGCAGAACAAATGCCTCTCTGACTTTAAATGAGGGAGTTGTGGCCACTGGGCAACTTTCTGCCAAAACAAGTCTCAGAATTTCCTTTGCCCCTGACTTACTCCTGAAAGGAAAATACTTGATACCCTTTTTTGGAATTGCCCTCCCCCCCCCCACACCCTTGAGGATGTTACCCCTTTCCAACCAGGCCCCTGCAGGGGTCTCCCACTACCCCTTCCTTCACCTGGGTTCTCTCCCTGCCCATTCACCAACTGGCACCAACCTGGCCAGCCCTCTCTCCACAGGACTAGAAATGACAAGGTGCCTTTTTTCATGAAGTGACTGCTGTACAGATGGTAAGCTGAAAAATCTGTGGTCTCTTTTCCATCCTTGAGCCATAAACAAAGCCCAGGCCACCCTGTACACTGTTAATCCAGGTCTACAGTCCCTCTGTAAGTTACCCCCTCTGCTCCATAGAATGTAGAAATGAGAGGGGCACTGCACAGCAGCAACTGCTGAGATCTGTAGTGAGACCCCTGAGTGCCAGTGCTTTCTTTTCACCACTAGAAACCACCTGAATGATTAGCTGGCATCTTCTCACAGGAGCCACCCTGAAGCCCAAGCCAGGTGAAGGGCACTTTCCTAAGGCCCAAAAGCTTTTTTTTCTTCCCACAACCAGACATTATCAGACATTACCATAAATGTGAGTCAGGTTCATTTTTACATTCCCTTTTAGGTACTAGGCACAGACATTCAAAAGTGTGGGAAGAAGAAGGAAGAAAGCAGGGAAAAGCAGAGAGAAGGTAAATGCATGCACAGTCCAGACACACTGTCCACCCTCCCAGACACCAGGTCAGGATCCCCAGCAGGGCCAGCTTTTCTGTGGAGGTGTAGAGGGGGCAACAGATGGGAGGCCTACAAGGTATATAGCTGCCCAAACACGTCAGCCACATGAACACTGGCTACAGTCCCCAAGGCAACTGGAAGTCCTCAGGCTCCAGTGGACTGCAGTGTGTTGCCTCCAGGTTCTTGAGGTGTCTGCGAGCTAGGAAGAGTGCAAGCTGCCTGCGCCGCCTGGGGCTCAGGCCTTGGCCCACAAGCCAGGGGAAACTAGGTCCATGTGGCCCCCAGGCTTCAGCATCCTTTAGTTCCTTCTGGCAGCGCTCGCGGTAAGAACGCAGCATTGTCAGGCACCACTCGTCATCCACCCGGTAGCGAGCATAGAAGGCAGCTTCCTGAGCCAGGCTGCTGGCACGTAGCCAGCGAGTCACCACAGTGCGGCCCTCCTGGGCCATCACAGAAGGATATCGGTGTTGTAGAAGACGTAGTAACAGCTCATTGCCACGGTTACTTTCCACATCGCCCTCCACGTGGCAGGATGGCATGGTGGGCAGGTGGCTTGAGGTGCTCACAACGTCATCCTGCGTGCGCCGTAGCAGCAGCACTGGGCCTGGATAGCAACACAGCTGCTCTGCAACATTGAGGTTGAAATGCTCGCGCACAGTGCGTACCACCAGCCCCTTCCAACTGCGGGGCATGACCTTCAGCGCTAGTGGGACGAGGTCATCGAAGGTGGCATCAAGCACCAGTGCACCCAGCTCTGGGTAAGTCATGGTGGCCCAGGTGGCAGTGAAGCCACCAATAGACCAGCCGTAGACCACTACATGTGCTGGAGGGAAGTGCAGGCGGTGCAACGCATACTTGACCACCACATCCATTGCGTTGGCATCATGCTGAGGGAACGGTGCACCCGTGCTGCCCCCAAACCCGGGGTGGTTCCAGCCTAGCACTGAGTAGCCAGCCTCCAGTGGCGCAGACAGGCAGCCCATCTCATAGAAGCCAGCGTTGCCTTCACAGCAGATGACTAGACGCAGGCCGCGGCCCTGGCTTCCCGGGTGCTGGCGGCGATCCATAAACATGGTGTCAATCTCGTTGCCGTCACAGGCCACCAGCTTGGCACGCCGCCCACGGTAGCGCTCCACGAGGCGCTCTTGACCCTGCTGAAGCAGAGGCAGCAGCGCACGCATCATCAGGAACATGGAACCAGGGTAAACAAGCCAGCGGCCCAGCGAGTGGGCCAGTGCATAGCTGGCGAGCTGGCTAGGCAGCTCGCGGATCTGCTGCAGGAGGCACTGTGCCTGGCTACGAGCCCCGCGTGGAGGCCTTTCGAGGGTGTCCCCTCCCAACGCTGCATCTCGTAGCAGCCACACACCCGCTGCTGCTGCTGCGCACGTCAGTGCCCGGTGGTGACTGCTGCTACCTGCGCCTGCCGCACGCACGTCATCCCAGCGGAAGTCCACCGGCCAACTGCGGAAATTGTAGGTGTAGTTTGCGGTCAAGTAGATCTTGAACACGTGCACTAGTGCCTTTACAAAGCAGATGACACACATGGGCTTTGAGGCGCTGCGCCGTTCCTGTCCGGGCACTGGGATGGCAGCTGGAGACGCAGGCCTGGCCCAGCGGGCGGCTGCGGGTGCAAGCGCCACGCACAGCTGTCTAGTAGCATGCCTCCTCTGGATAGGCCCCAACGGCCTTTGTGACCTGTGCTTCCAGGGCCAGGGGAAAGCTGCATCTCCTCCAGTTTTGTGAGTCATTGTTGCTGGGAGAAGAGATGATGCTAGGGTAATGGGCTCACAAAGGTTTCCAAGGCTTGGTGTACCTCCAGTTCTGTCCCACCCCCTAGGACAGCGGCTCACTGCCTTTTTTCCAGCACCGTGTGCTACTCTCACCCTTTGACTAAAGAAAGACAGGTAACTGAAGGAGCCAGAAACGAACAGCCTTGACCTCCTATTAGAGGGAAGACCCTGGAAAATGATTTCCCATAACTAGGCACAGCTTGCTGTGAGTAATAATACCCAATCCCCACCCTGGACCTTGGGCTCATTGGTTTACATTTCCCAACAAGAACCTAGGTTAGAACAGAATTTCTCTTGAAGCAAGGAGGTGGTATGGGCTCAAAGCCGGATTCTTGCAACTCCATGTTTGTCTTCTCAGAAAAGGGGGTAAGGGTGAGCTGGGAACATTCCCCCTCCCCACCAACCCCCGCCTTTTCTGGATCCTCTTTTCACTGGGGCAGCAGCAGCAGTGACCTTCTCCAGGTGGGTCTTGCCTATCTTAGTTCCTCTTTTTCAGTCCCTGGTTGAGCTCCTCTCCTTCAGACAAACCCACAAAACTGCACCTTCCTCTTTTCTTAAAAAAAAAAAAAAAAAAAGAAAAGAAAAAAAAATAAAGAAGAAAAAGTTCCCCTTTTCTTCCTGCACTGGAACCACCTGAAGTTCAAGGGGCAGACAGAGTTGGGGGGGGGGGCAGCATACAATATAGTTCAGGGACTTGTTTAACAGTGGTCAAGGCCTGATACAAATGCTAACAGATCTCCTGATCCCAAAGGCCAATCCTGCTTGAAAGACCCCAGGCTTTTAGGGAGAGTGGTTTGTAGACCCCCAGCACTGCTTTCTGCTCTTGGGTTCTACTTTTCAGTTAAGATACTCCTTGGGCCAAGGAGTCCCCTAGCTTTAGCTGAGAAATGCTGTCTTTTTGAGACAGGGTCTCCCTGTAGCTCCAGCTGGCCTGGAACTCACTCTGTAGACCAGGCTGGCCTTGAACTCACAAAGATCGGCCTGCCTCTGCCTCCCGAGTGCTAGGATTAAAGGCGTGTGCCACCACGCCCGGCGAGAAATGCTGTCTTTAGAGGGGACAAAAGTAGGACCGTGGAGCTAGGCATGGTGGCACACGCCTTTAATCCCAGCACTCAGGAGGCAGAGGCAGGCAGATCTCTGTGAGTTCAAGACAGCCTGGTTTACAGAGTGAGTTCCAGGCCAGCTGGAGCTACATGGAGACCCTGTCTCAAAAAAGACCAAAAAAAATAAATAAGACCATGGAGAGAGTTTGTGGTTTGGGGAAAATATTTCCCACCCCTACCCCTCACCCAGATAAAATGCATAATACCCACTTAAAGTTGAACTTCAGATAAATAACAGAACTCTATTTGTATGTCTGTGTGTCTTTGTGTGTATTTGAGACAGGGTCTCACTGTGTAGTTCAGTCTGGCCACTAGCTCGCAATCATTCTGTCTCAGCCTATTAGTGTTGTAATTACAGGTTTGGTCCCTCTGATTGTACAGTGGTACAGAATTGTAGCCTTCCAAGTATTCTGTTTTCACTTTCAGTACAGTACTTACTGAATTACATAGATACTTAATACTTTATTATAAAATAGGATTTGTGTTCAATGGTCTTTGACCAGCTATTGGCTTATATAAGTGCTCTGAATGTTCTTAACACAGGCTGGGTTGAGCTGTGGTACACCATGTTAGGCATATTAAATGCGTTTTATTACATTTGGGGGGGGCATGCAGGTGCACATGTCAGAGGACAATTTGTGGAAGTTGATTCTTTCCTACCATAAAAATCCTGGAGAAGTCAGGTGTGGTGGTGCAGGCCTTTAATCCCAGCACTTGGGAGGCAAAGGCAGGCAGATCTCTGTGAGTTCAAGGCCAGCCTGATCTATATAGCAAGCTCCAAGCCAGCTGGGACTAAAGGGAGACCTTGTTTCAAAAAGAGAAAAAAAAAATCCTGGAGATTAAGTTCAGGTTGTCAGGCTTGGCAGCAAGTTAACCTCTGAGCCATCTTGTGAGCCCTTTGATACATTTTTTAATTTTTAATTTTTTTTTATTTTTTATTTTTTATGTGTGTGAGTGTACTGTCTGCATGTAGGTTGGTGCACCCATGTCATGCAATGCCACAGAGGTCAGAAGAGGGTGTCCAATTCCCCTGGAACTGGAGTTAAAAACAGTTCTTAGCCACCATGTGGGTGCTGGGAATCGAACCCAGGTCTTCTGCAAGAGCAGTTGGTGCTCTTAACTGCTGAGCCATCTCTCCAGCCCCAAAACATTTTTTTAAGATTTATTTTTGATCCAGCATCTTGTTCCTTCCCCTGGCAGTCATAGGTCGGAGTCACTGGGATCCAAAGCCTGCAGCCTGGACCTTCGCTGATCATGCTGTCCCAAGTGGTGTTGCTGCTGCCATCTTGGGGTGGGGTATTACAGGCAACAAGGGCCTTTCACACAGGGCAGTCATGTCTTATACCTGTACCACTTCTTCCTAAATATGGAGGAAAAGTTCATCTTGGACTGATCCCTGAGGAATTCTTCCAGTTCCTTTATCCTAAAACTGCTGTGACAGGATCCTATGTACTTGGAATTGGGCTTATCTTATATTGTCTGTCCAAAAAATTATGGGATTACCCCCGTAGTAGGGTTAATGGTCTATGACATTAAAAAAATATAGTGCTAGCCAGGTGTGGTGGCGCACATCTTTAATCCCAGCACTTGGGAGGCAGAGGCAGGCGGATCTCTGTGAGTTCAAGGCCAGTGCTTCTATTGGAGAATTTATTGGTTGTGGAGAGCAGGTGTGGCGAGGGTCCCAGGATGGCGCCCGAGACTTTAGCCAAGTCTTATGACTAACACCTGATTCCCTCCTACCTCTAAGTAAAGCCACGTTCACCGTTTGAGCTGTGCAGGTGCACCCTATATACAAGATCAGGCCAGATGATACCAATAGACTGAGGCCACGTAACCTGGGCTGGGAAGGTGGATAAATAGAGGGACTTTCTGGTCTTGAGAAGAGAAGCTTGGAAAAAGCAGAAGCTTAGGGAAGTAGAAAAAGATGTGCCTGAATAATAAACCGCTTTGAGAAGAACCAGCGAGAGGTGCTTTGTTTCTGTGGGGAGACAAGTGCTCCCTACAATTGGTAAGCTCAATGAGCAAATAATTTCTCAGAAGAGGTAAAGCAGAAACCATTAAGCAAATCCAGGATTTGATTGACATGGAAAAGGCACAGCAGGCCCTGGTTCAGAAGCACCACTGCCTTTTTGATGTCAGAAGAATAACACTGCCATGTACTTGGAGGTCACTTACCAAGAGCAGCTACAGAGAGTTTACAAGGAGGTAAAAAAAAAAAATCGCCTGCACTATCATATTTCCATGCAGGATACAATAGCGCAAAAGGAGCAAGAGCACATGATAAACTGGGTGGAGAAGCACGTGGTGCAGAGCATCTCCATGCAGCAGGAAAAGGAGGCAATTGCCAAGTGGACTGCAGATCTAAAGCCCCTTGCAAAGAAGGCTCAAGCAGAGTCCATGATGTGATGTAAACGTATCTATCTTAATTAAGACAGCTGGAAACAGTTAACTAATGGAAATTTGTAATGTTTTCCTGTATTGCTATCTACTGAAATTAGTGTACCTTTCCTAATAAATGTTCAAGATTCATTTAGTGAATTAAGTCTATTGGCTAGTCAAAATATGTGTATGAGTGTTTTGCCTGCGTGTGTGTGTGTGTGTGTGTGTGTGTGTGTGTACACCACATGTGTGCATGGTGCTTGTGGAGGCCAGAAGAGGGCATTGGCTCCCCTGGAACTCTAGTTACAGACACTTGTGAGCTGCCATGTGGGTACTGGGTAACAAATCAGCTCCTCTGCAAGAGCAGCAAGTGCTCCTAAATGCTGAGCCATCTCTCCAGCGCACCCCCCACCCCCCACCACCTTAGTACATTTTTGACTAAAGATATTTGTAACTGCAAGGCATAATGGTGCTTACCTATAATCCTGGCACTTAAAATGTTGAGACAGATGGATTGCTACAAGTCCAAGGCCACCCTGGTCTATATGATGAATTTCAGGCCAGCCAGGGCTATATAGAGAGACCCTTGCTGCCCCTCCAAAAACAAAACAAAACAAAACAAAGATAGTTGCAACTATCTTTGATAGATGGGTCTATCTACATGTAACACTATCACAAATCAAAGGACATCTGTATTTTAAATTGTTTATCTAAAGTTCTTGTTTAATGGGATATCCTGTTTTTAGGTTTGTTGTTTTGCTAAATCTGGCACTCCTACCCCAGGCACACATCCAACCAGCTCTAAGACCCAGATTCTCTTGACTGTCCAGCTTTTGTTCCAATTGGGCTTCTCTATTCATTGGTGATGTCTGAGGACCAGATCTTGGCTTAAGATCTTTTATCCAGCCAGGCCAGGCATGGTGGTGCACACCTGTAATCCCAGCACTCAGGAGGTAGAAGCAGCCAGATCTCTGTGAGTTCAAGGCAAGTGAGTTCCAGGACAGCTGGGGCTACAGGGAGACCCTGTCTCAAAAAGACCAAAAAAAGAAGATCCTTCATCCTTCTCTTCTTGGGTCCTGGGCTACAGTGGCCCAGGAGAGAGCCCACTGGGTGCCTCATCTTTGGGCAAGGGATAGGCAGAGTATCCAGGGGGTATTTGTGGTCCTTATGCTTCTGGCCCTGTAGGGAAAGGAGGTTAGGAATGTAGGCAGAAACCTTAGAGGAGGGTGGCACATTCACTCTCCAGAAATTTCTCAGGGCGTGGTGGTGCTTGCCTTTAATGCCAGTACTTGGGGAGGCAGAAGCAGGAGTATCTCTGTGAGTTCAAGCCCAGCTTGGTTAATATAACAAGTTCTAGGCCAGCTGGGCCTACAGGAAAACCCTGTCTCAAAGAGAAAGAAAAAGAAACCTCTCAAACTGATGCACTGATGCTATCTGTCCTGAAGCCAAAGGTACCAGGTTCATTTTGTGTGAGATTTGGGGGTGACTGCCACTAGAACAGAGAATCCAAGTCCCTATTTCCTCAGCCCAGTTCCAAGCAACTGGTGGGGAGGATTCCTTGAGTTCTTGAAAGCTGGAGACCCTTCAGACACAGTACCCTCAGTGGCAGTGGCAATGTCCTAGAAGACTGTGTTCATGGTACATGGAGCCACCACCTTTTCTTTGTTTCTAGAGGCAGTCTCCCAGCTTGATCTGCTCTAAGACTTATTTGGAAATGGAGGGTTTTCTTTAGCCAGTCCCACCTGCCCTTAGACTGCTCCTTTAAAGAGGAGGAGGCAGGAGAGAGCCAGAGGTCAGTAGACTGGAGCCACTAGCCCCCAGGGACTCCAGGCCTAGCCTGTGTCTGGCCTGGCCCTTAACCCCACCAGTTCACAGGAGTCCAAGTGCCCCAGAGCCACCAGCTCTGGTCAGACAGGAAAGCATGTGACAGGAAGGAGCTGTCCTCTACCAAAGAGCCCCCCAGACTGGGCCTGCTGCTACTGCAGCAGGGTCTTCTTGTGCCCCGCCCCCTCTACTTAAGGCAGCACAATGGGGCAGCTCGGGGTGCAGGGGACCTCTGTGTCCCTGCTTATCAGTTTGTGAAGGAATCCTTGCCACCCACCCCTTCAAAGTAGAAGCAGGCACCCCACCCCCACTAGTAGAAGCCTGCTAGTTGAAGACCTCTGCCCTCCCCCACTGAGGCAGTGCTTCCTCCCTGGGCAGTTCTGTTCACCTCCCTAGAGGCCCTTGATTTATATGTTGAGCCTGAAAAGCTAACCTTGGAGAAGGAAAGGAGAGAGAGAAAACCAGTCCCAGAGGCCAGAGGGGCTGGAGCCAGAATCAGAGCCCCTTGGCAGAGGGCATCCAGCTCAGCACCAGCTGACCACAGCATCACCCTGGCCTTAGGAAAGCTGAAGCTGGCTGCAGAAGAGGGAGCTGAGTTTGCACAACCGCCTCTGCTCAGGAAATGGGGGTGCAGGGAAGGTTGGGGTAGTTTAGAGTCCAAGGACAGGAGGGGACACTTCCTGGCGGATGCAGGGTCAAGAGAAGGGGCGGAAATGGCCAAGACAGCTGCTGAACATCTGGAGTCACAGAAAATTAATTATCCAGTGCCCTGGAGGACAGTGGGGTGGGTGGGAGAGCCTTCTCCTTCCTGGCTCCCCAAAGAGCTGCCCCGTTGTCTCCCTCTGGCCAAGAATGAAGGAACTGGTGAGCAGCCCCTCCCCAGATGTCCTGAACACCCATCCTGGGGTGATCCTGGGCCACAAATTATCCCTTCTGAATCTTTAGCCACAGTGAAAGCCTATGACCAAATAAAACACACACTTTGGGCATATCTTTTTTTTTTAATGTGTATGAATGTACTGTCTGCATGTAGGTTTGTGCACCCATGCAGTGCAGTGCTGCGGAGGTCAGATGAGGGTGTCAGATTCCCCTGGAATTGGAGTCAAAGATGGTTCTCAGCTGCCATGTAGGTGCTGGGAATTGAACCCAGGTCCTCTGCAAGAGCAGTCGGCGCTCTTAACCACTAGGCCATCTCTCCAGCCAGGGCATGTCTTATATATGGAGAGGAAGAGGTAGGGGGCTAGGACCCTACCAGAACCTGTGGTGGGGACAAACTAATCCTTGCCCCCTCTATCTGGCCAGTGTTCCTTCGCAGTAGTGGGAGGAATGTCCATGCTGCTTCCCACAAATGTCTGGGCAGAGTCAGATGTGGTCAGTTACCCAGGGTTCACCACCTCCTTTCTTGGCAGGATGTGGTATGCGCCCTTTCTACACTTTGGGAGGGTGGACAATCTCTCCATGGGGCTAGGCAGAGCCCTGCTCCTAGGTTGGTCTCTGAGTACCCAGATATACTTGGATCATTGGATGGTCAGGGGGCAGTCTCACCTCTGGCTCGGGAATCTCAGAACAGAGGTCCTAGCTATTCTACTATGGAAATATCCAGCTTTGATATCAAATATTATTGTTAATAATTTATTTTATTTTATTTTATTTTATTTTTTGGTCTTTTTGAGACAGGGTCTCCCTGTAGCCCCAGCGGTCCTACTCGCTCTGTAGACCAGGCTGGCCTTGAACTCACAAAGATCCGCCTGCCTCTGCCTCCCAAGGGCTAGGATTAAAGGCATGCGCCACCACGTTAATCAATAATTTAACATTCCAATTCAGTCAATAGATAGAAATGTCCTTCCTACACCCTTCCTTGGTGTCTTGAATTAGTTAACTGGTCTGTCCTTTCAGACTTTACTAGCCTGCAAACGTGTATGCATATACATTTTCCACCAAGGAATTTATTTTGTTCTCTCATCATAGGAAAGTACTTTCTTTTTGAAAGATTTGTTTTATTATTTTTTTTTATTTTTTATTTTTTGGTATTTTTGAGACAGGGTCTCCCTTTAGTCCCAGCTGTCCTGGGGCTCACTCTGTAGACCAGACTGGCCTTGAACTAACAGAGATCCGCCTGCCTCTGCCTCCCAAATGCTAGGATTAAAGGCGTGCACCACCATGCCCAGCTCTATTATTTTTAATCACATGCATTCATGTGTATGGGGTGTGTCTGAGTGTCTGCGTCTGTGTAAGTGCAGGTGACCTCAGAGGCCAGAGATGTCTTGAGCTGGAGTTATAGCTAGTTGTGAGCCACCTGACATGTGTATTGGGAATCGAACTTAGGTCTTCTACAAAGGGAGTACACTCTCTTAACTGCTGAGCTGTCTCTCCAGACTCTGGCTCCCAAGTGCTGGGATTAAAGGCCTATACCATCATACCTGGCTCTTTTTTTTTTTAATGTTTTCTTTATGAGTTTTATTTTATGTGTATGAGAGTATTACTTGCATGTAGATAGAAGTACCCATGTTGTACAGCCCCCAAGGAAGTCAGAAGAGGGCATCGAATACTTTGGAACTGGAGTTGTAGACAGTTGTTAGCTACCATGTGGATGCTCGGAATCAAACCTGAGTCTTCTGCAAGAGTTTCCAGTGCTCTTAACTACTGAGCTATCTCTCCAGTCGCCCTCCCCCCTTTTTAAAAGACTCCCTCCTCCTCCTCTACCTCCTCCTCCTCCTCCCTTCTTCTCCTCCTCCTCCTCCTCCTTCTCCTTCTTCTCCTTCTTCTCCCTTCTTCCTTCTTCCTTCTTCCTCCTCCTCTTTCTTCTTCATCTAGATTTCATCTACCCCAAACTGGCCTAATCAGCCTTGATGACCTGAGTTTCTGATACATCTGCCTCCACTTCCTGAGTGCTGGGATTAGAAGTGTGCACCACCATGATCTGTTTATGGAGTCCTGCAGATTGGACACACAGTTTTCTGCATGGTAAGCAAGCATCTACCAACTGAGCTATTTTTTTTTTTTTTTGGTCTTTTGAGACAGGGTCTCCCTGTAGCGCTCTTGGTGCTGTCCTGAAACTACTCTCACGTAGACTCAGGTGGCTTGGGATACTCCAAGGAGATCCGCCTGCTCTGCCTCCCAAGTGCTAGATTAAAGGCACATGCGCCACTATACGCCTGGCCAAACCTATTTCTATAACCCCTTGTAGGTAGAGGCAGGCCTTACTATAACCCCTTATTTTATTATTTTTGTTTACAAAAATAAATCTAATGTACACTGCAGCTTTTCCTGACAATGTATTATGAACTTCACTGTTGCTTTACTATCCTGGATATTTTACTGATGTCCCAGTATCCTCAACAGTCCTAGACCCCCCTATTATTTTTTATTTTTTTTTTTTTCTGGTCTTTTTCGAGAACAGGTCTCCGTAGCCCCAGCTGTCTGAAACTCATCTCTCGTAGACCAGGCTGGCCTTAACTCAAAAGATTACCTGCCTCTGCCTCCAAGTGCTAGGATCTAAAGGCATGCGCCACACACCACGGCGACCTTTCCCCTCTTTAAACATGGCTGTAGTACACATAGGCACATTGTTTGTAGACCCTTGCCTCTAGGTGCTTTTCCTCCACACTAGATACTTAAAAGTGGTTGTTTCCATCGAAAGGGTGTGGGGTTGTTTTTTTTCTTTTTGGTCTTCTTTTTTTTTTTGGACAGGTTTACACACACACACCACCACCACACAAAAAAAAAAAAAAACTCTAAAAAAAAACACCCTGGGCTGGAGAGATGAGCCTAGCGGTTAAGAGCGCCGGACCCGTCTTACAGAGGACCCGTGGTTTCGATACCCAAGCACCACATGGCGGCTGAGCACCGTCTGAAACTACAATTCTGGGAGAACCTACACGGTTCCAGGGGATACCGAGACCCTCTTCTGACACTCCGTGGCATTGCAACGACACGGGTGCACAAGACCTCATTCAGCGACGTGTACGATGACAACACAAACCCGAAATAAATAAATAAAAAAAAAATTTAAAAAAAAAAAAAAAACACACCTTCAGGCCGGGCATGGAGGTACACACCTTTAATCCCAGCACTCACGAGGCAGAAGCAGGCAGATATCTATGAGTTCAAGCCCAGCCTGGTCTACATAGCAGGTTCTAGGACAAGTTGGGGCTTCCGGAGTACCCGTGTCTCAAAAAAAAAAAAAAAAAAAGAGACCAAAAATAAAGTTGTGTGTAAATGTATGTGTGTGTGAATGTGAGTACAGGTGCCCACAGAAGGCAGAGGTGTTGGAATTAGAGGTGGTTGTGGACCACCTGATACAGTTATTGGGAATTGAACTCAGGTCCTATTGGAAGAGCAGTATATACCCCTAACTGGTGATCCCATCTATTTATTTATTTATTTATTTATTTATTTATTTATTTATTTATTTATAGACAGGCTCTCCCTGTAGTCACACCTGCCCTGGACATCACTATTTCGACCAGGTTCCCCTCAATCTCACAGAGAACCACCTCCCTCTGCTCCAAATGAGATTAAAGGAATGTACCACCACACTTTTTTTTCTTCTTTTTTAATCAGAACATTTATTTTATGCCTGATCACTGAAATCCTCAAGATGAACTGGATGTTGCAATGGCCACCCTCCTGGATTTAGGTGTTGTTTCTTCATAAAACCTGTGTCTGAATCTATGAAAGATAAGTCCTAGCTGCCCCATTCACTCATCTCAGTAGTATTTCATCTCTTAGCCTTGCCCTCTACTTATACTTCCTCTTGTGCTTGTCTGGATACCCATATTTGCCACAGATTGACTTCTAAAGGTGGTATATCAGCAGCACAAAGTGAGCATCTTATTGTTTTCCAAACAATGGCATGCTCTTTGCCATCTTATTTCTGCTCCCAAGGCCAAAAATAAAAAAAGAGTATTCCATGAAATTTGCTCCAATTGTTTTTGTTTTTGTTTTTGTTTTTGTTTTTTTGTCTTTTTGAGACAGGGTCTCCCTATAGCCCCAGCTGGCCTGGAACTCACTCTGTAGACCAGGCTGGCCTGGAACTCACAGAGATCTGCCTGCCTCTGCCTCCTAAGTGCTAGGATTAAAGGCATGTGCCACCACACTTTTACAGAAGCCATGTCAATCTGTGAGTCCTTTTCTTCCTGGAAGACACCTTGTCCCTGAAGACTCTATACCACCCAGGGAAGCTTAAGCTTTTACCATGTCTACCTTGTATGTGCAGATTTCATGAACACAGATTAAGCCAGTAGCAGAAGTCATTCTGCCCTATCAGCCAAGACCCTCTTGGGGGATCCTCACCTGTAGGGGACCTGTGATGCTCCCTTTCCTGGTGATGAGGTAGAAACTATTATCTGGACTTGAGGCCATCAGCCCTGGAAGAAGAGAGGAGCCTAAACTAGCCTGGGGTGGATGGAAAGGGGAGTCACTTTTTATTTTAATTTAATTTAATTTTTTATTTATTTTTGTGTATATGAGTATATTGCCTGCATGTGTGTAAGTGTACCTGTGTCATGCAGGACCTGCAGAGGTCAGAAGAAGGCATTGGATGGGGCTGGAGAGATGGCTCAGCAGTTAAGAGCACCGACTGCTCTTGCAGAAGACCTGGGTTCGATTCCCAGCGCCCACACGGCGGCTAAGAACCGTCTTTAACTCCAGTTCCAGGACAATGCGACACACTCTTCTGACCTCCTCATCATTGCATGACATGGGTACACCAACCTACATGCAGACAGTATACTCATACACATAAAAAATAATGAATATAATCCTAGCACTTGGGAGGCAGAGGCAGGCGGATCTTTGTGAGTTCAAGGCCAGCCTGGTCTATAGAGTGAGTTCCAGGACAGCTGGAGCTACAGGGAGACCCTGTCTCGAAAAGACCAAAAATAAATAAATAAATAAATCATGAATAAAAAAATTAAGAAAAAGAAGGCATTGGATCCCCTGGAACTGGAGTTAAGGATGGTTGTTAGCTACCATTAAGTGCTAGGAATTGAACTGGGGTCTTATGCAAGAGGAGGTGAGGGACAGAAATCCTGGTTAGCACACTAGGTAGAGCAAAGGATGCAGAGCCTGCTCTATTTTCAGCTAGTACGTGCTCAGAAGTCATGAGTTGGCTTGCTTGTCAGCAGGACCCTCTTCTGAATATGCCCAAGGAGGTGGGATGATGCGTGATGGTGTGGAGGTCCAAGATTGGCCACTGGGAGGTGATGTCACTCGATGTAGCTGCTGCCAGCCCCAAACCTATATAAGCTGCCTATTACATAGAATAAACGGATTCCATGAATTTACATCACCTGACATGGTCCCCGGAGCTATTACTGCACGCATACTTGATTGTGGGGCCATGAATCCCACAGCTGGCTCTTCAGCTCATTTGGTTGTGGGAGGTACAGCTCTGAACCATTCCTTTGGCGGTGAGACTATCTGTCCCACAGCTGTGTATTTGGCCGTGGGTCAACAGCTCCACAAGGAGCCAACTGCTGAGGCTCTTAGCTGCTGAGCCATTTCTCCAGCCTGTCACTGACCCTTTTTTTTCTTTTTGAGACAGGGTCTCCCTTTAGTCCCAGCTGGCCTAGAGCTCGCTATGTAGACCAGGCTGGCCTTAAACACAGAGATTTGCTTGCCTCTGCCTCCCAAGTGTTGGGATTAAAGGTGTGGACCACCACACCTAGAGGCATCACTGACTTTTTAAAAATGAAATTCGATACTAGGGGAGTTCTTGTTTTGTTGGGTTTTTTTCTTTTTGGTTTTACACTTTTTTTGGTATTTTTGAGACAGGGTCTCCCTTTTAGTACCAGGTGTCCTGGAGCTCGCTCTGTAGACCAGGCTGGCCTTGAACCCACAGAGATCCACCTATCTCTGCCTCCTGAGTGCTGGGATTAAAGGCGTGCGCCACCACGCCCAGCGGGAGTTCTTGTTTAAAACTTTTATAACATTTATTTGTGTGTGTGTGTGTGTGTGTGTGTGTGTGTGAATGTAGGTGTACATGTGCTCCCATAAGTTAGAGAACAACTTGGAGGAGTCACTTCTCTCCTTCCACCATCTGGGTCCCAGAAATCGAACTCAGGTCTTCAGACTTGGCCACAATCTCTTTTAGCCACTGAGCCATCTCATCTGCCTGGGTTACTGACTCTTAAGAACTATCTGGCCAATTGGAGCCCTGAAAACCAATAACAGAGACTTGAAAATAGTCTATCCCAGAGGGTCTGAGAAAAGAGACTAACAGGGGGACTCAATTCCATGAGGGGTGTCCCAAGTTCTCCATAGTATAGAAGTTACCTCTATTTCCTGCTTCCTGCACCAGAACTATAGAAATTTTAAAGGGTAGTAGGACTCTATAAGGTGTTGCAGAGGGACAGTCCATGCCAAGCCAAGGGGAAAACTGAGACATGACTTCAGCCCCTGCCCAGCACCCTGTCACCAAGCTTGCCACAGCCAGGGGGCTCCATTGGTATGAGGTACAGGATGAAGCTTGACAGGGAAGTCAAGGTTGGCTGTGTAGTCTCTCCTTGGTCTGGGCAGTCACTGCAAAGCATAAAATCTGTCCGTCAGAGTGAGTGCTGAAGATGAAGCCTGGCCTGGAGCCAAGCCTAAGCTGTGCCCAGGTAGGGTACTGTTGGCAGAGGCAAAGTGCTCCCTAGCCAAGTCCCTTGCCCTGTGCCTTCCTCTTTTGGGCCTTTAATTCCAACCTCCCTGTGTGGGTAGGTGGGCTGAAAGCTGGCTTCTGCTAAGGCCTAGCCATCTAGGGCAATGACCTTAAGGGTAGAGATTTTTCTTGACCCCAGCCTGAGGAGCCCTATAGACATCTGAGTACCAGGGAGGAGAGGGCCAGCATTTCCTGGAAGATAGACAGACCTTGAATAGGCAGGGCCACCACAGACCCATATCTGTGGCCTACATGATGGAGGAAAACTGTGACCAGGGCCCCTAACACCCTGTCTGGCACATGGCTGCGGGAGGGGGCATACCTCCCCAGCTTGCTTTGAACTGATCTAGGTTATGGCCCTCGCGGCTCCTTCTAAGTCACTTGAACAGATTAAAAATGGCAACTGTCCCAGAGCTGATCCCAGGGGACCCTGGAACCTGCCCCACCCCCAGGCATTCTCTGTTCTCAGCATCTGCCCTAGTCTAGGACAGCTGCTCTGTGGGCTACAAGTCCCTCCACTCCACCCACTGAGGCAGGGAGCTGGAGTGGGGTCAAGCCCGCTGCAGTCTGGGTAGTGGGGGCCAGGCTACCAGGGCAGGCCCAAACAGGCAGTCTCTTCTTCTCAGTACCCTCCCTTCCTTTCCCCTCCAGGACCCACCCCTGTGGGATTCCAGCAGGAGAGTAGAGAGGGAAGGGAAGGGACAAAGGAGAGGAAGTGAGGCTGACCTAGAGGTTGCCCCCACCTTGGTTCCTGTGGCTTCTGTATCTGGGCCACCCACACCTATTCACAGGACACATCCAGGAGGCCCCTGCTCCAAGACAGGATCCATGGCCCAACCAAGTATCTGGGTCTTTGCCCTGAGCCCACCCAAGAAGGCTACTGCCTTCTACTGGGTGGGAACATGAAGGAGCAGAGGAGGGGCTCCAATGTCCCCCACCCCAGCCCTGGGGAGATGAACAAACCACAAGACTGCCTACCCCCTTCTCTTTGAAGCTACCCTGAGCTGGATCAGCTGTTGGGGGTGCACGTTCCTGCCCGGCCCCTCTGGCTGCATGGGATCCCAGAGTGACCACAAGTCTCCAGCAGCCTTTGAAGTGCTGAGAGAAGCTACAGGAAGTGGGCAGCAGCCCACCCAGGACCTGGGTCCACCCTCCCCAAGGCAAGTGACTTCCCAGAGGCTTGGAGTCCAGCTCTGGAAGCACCCATCTGTGCAAAGCCACTTGGGCTACTCAGTGGCTTCTGGATATAGGGACCAGGGGAGAGGGCTGCTTGCCACCCATTGCCCAACGCCAACCCCAATTTTTTTTCTCCCAGGCTGCTATGGAGGTAGCAGGTGGTCAAAAAATTGGTCCCGGGGCTGGAGAGATGGCCTAGCGGTTAAGAGCGCCGACCGCTCTTACAGAGGACCCGGGTTCGATCCCCAGCACCCACATGGCGGCCGAGAACCCTCTGAAACTCCAATTCCAGGAGAACTCCAGTTCCAGGGGAATCCGAGACCGTCTTCTGACCTCGCGGCATTGCACGACACGGGTGCACAAACTTGCATGCAGACAGTACATTCATACACATACAGAAATAAATAAAATTAATAAAAAAAATTTTTTTTAATTGGTCCCTCTCGACTAAAAAAGCAGGCCTTGGCCTTATGGAAAGCCCCCAGAGTAGGGAGGTGGGAGGAAGAAGAAGGGCAAAGGAAGGGAGTCTTCTCAGGAAATGCCTGGGTGCCATGACCGCCCTAGCAAAGGCTCTGGTCAGTGGCCCAACCCTTGGAAAGTCCCAGGCAGTGCCTATGAACCTGGGTGGGGGCAGGACCATTAAGGCAGCAAGAGTTCCCTCAATCCTTTAGCCTGGGCATCAGATCCTAGGATGGGCTTGCTTTTCTGCCTGGAGTTTCTGCCATCGATACCAGCAGGGCAAATGAAAATAGCACTTTACTGTGGTCATTCTCTGTATCTGGCAGTTTTAGTGTACCCATTCTCTGCCCTCCACTTCTCCACTTCTCCCTTCATTGTCCTCAGGACAGTTTATTCAGCTGACATTTCAACTTTTGAGATAGGGTCCTTTTTCTTTTTTTTTTTTTGGTCTTTTTGAGACAGGGTCTCTCTGTAGCTCTGGCTGTCCTGGAACTCACTATATAGACCAGGCTGGCCTTGGCCTTGAACTTAAAAGAAATCTGCCTGCCTCTGTCTCCCAAGTGCTAGGATTAAAGGCATGCACTACCATGTCTGACTGAGATAGGGTCTTGTGTAGCCTGGGTGTGCTTCTAACTTGATATGTAGCCAAAGATGACCTTGAGATCCTGATCTTTCTGCTTACATCTCCCCAATGCTGGGATTACAAGTTTGTGCTGCTGTGCCTGGCTCCCAGCTATTTACAAATAAAGAGTTTGACTTGAAAGACTTCTGGAACAGAACTTGACTATAGAAGATTCATTGCTACAGTTCTGTAGCGATGTTCTTCAGTGGAGCCTAGAGAGCCCCAGGCGAGGGGAGCTGGGTGATTTGAAGGTGTGGAAATAGGCTGGTGCAGTGTAGAGACTAGGGAAGAGGTCTGGGATGGGAGTAGGAAGATAAGTGGGGCTTGTAGACTTGGGAACAGTTTTCGAAAGGAAGTTACTAAAGGTACTAGTTTCTCTTGCATTTCTTTTTTTTTATTTTTTTTTTATTTTTTTTTTATTTTTTATTATTTATTTTTGTATGTGTATGAATGTATTGTCTGCATGCAGGTCTGTGCACCCGTGTCGTGCAATGCCGCGGAGGTCAGAAGAGGGTCTCGGATTCCCCTGGAACTGGAGTTCTCCTGGAATTGGAGTTACAGACGGTTCTCAGCCGCCATGTGGGTGCTGGGGATCGAACCCGGGTCCTCTGCAAGAGCGTCGGTGCTCTTAACCGCTAGGCTATCTCTCCAGCCCTTCTCTTGCATTTCATAGAAGTAACTGACACGGGCTAGAGAGATGGCCTAGTGGTTAAGAGCACCGACTGCTCTTGCAGAGGACCCAGGTTCGATCCCCAGCACCCACATGGCGGCTGAGAACCATCTTTAACTCCAGTTCCAGGGGAATCCAACGCCCTCTTATGACCTCCGAGGCATTGTACTACATGGGTGCACAAACCTACATGTACACAGTACATTTATACACATATAAGAATAAATAAAAATTTTTTTTAAAGTTTTAAAAAACCAAAAAAGTAATAATAAAATTACAAAAAATATTTATATATAAAAAAGTAACTGACACTCCTCCTCTGTATGTGCAGACTGGTCTGATTCAATCAACCTGAGGTTCAAAATATTTGGTAGAAGAAAACATCTATAAACACAGTCTATTTACATAGTATTAACATTGTGTTATACATCATCTAAAAATTAAAGGATATGGGCTGGGAGATGTAGCTTAGTGGGAGAGGACTTGCCTATCCAGAAGAATGTGTACAGGTTCTATATAAATCTGACCTTATAAATAAGGAACTTGAGCATCTGATTTTGGTGTCCATGGGCTTCCTGAACAGTCCTTCTTGGTTCCCAATGCATAGCTATAATGTACAGGGCTGGAGAAAGCTGGTAGCTAATGTTGGTGGGAGGATTGAGAGGGCAGAAAAAGGTTTAACACAAGACAAGATAAAAGACACCACGGCAAAAAAAAAATCCTGAAGCTGGACATGGTGGTACATGCCTTTAATTCCAACACTCTTGAGGCAGATGCAGGCAGATCTCTGAGTTTGAGGCCAGCAGTTTGTATAGTAAGAACCAGGCCAACCAGGGCTACACAGTGAGACCCTGTATGAAACCCTCAATACCCTCATCTGGCCTCCCTGGCTACTGCACATATGGTGCATTTCCATATATGCAGGTACACATCCACACACACAAAATGAGAAAGGTATAAAAAATGTTATGTCTGCCGGGCGTGGTGGCACATGCCTTTAATCCTAGCACTTGGGAGGCAGAAGCAGGTGGATCTTTGTGAGTTCAAGGCCAGCCTGGTCTACAAAGTGAATTCCAGGCCAGCTGGGGCTACAGGGAGACCCTGTCTCAAAAAGACCAAAAAAAAAAAAAAACTTATGTGTATGGATATTGCCTGCATATGTGTAAGTGCACCTGTATCATGCAATACCCATGGAAGTCAGAAGGCGTCCGATTCCCCTAGAACTAGAGTTAAGGACAGTTGTTAGCCACCAAGTGGGTGGTCAGAACTGAACCTGCACCATCTGCAAGAGCAGTTAGTGTTCTTAACTGCTGAACCATCTCTCCATCCCATACCACCTAGGCACTGCCATCACTTATTCATTCAAGAATAAGTTCTTGGTCAAGAACTGTGTTAGTTCTGGTTACATCAGTGAGCAACACAAGTGAGGTCCTTACCTTTAGGGGGTATAATTGGTAGGGAAGACCCAAAACAAATATGTAAAAAAAGATTTAGAAAGCAAGGCATAGAACAATCCCACTCTTAGATTTTTACTTTTTGTGTTTGTTTTTTTTTTTGAGTACTGAGGATTAAACCCAGAACCTGGAACATATAAGGCAAGTGCTCTACCACTGAGCACACAACCAAGCCTAGGGTTCTATCCAAAATAAACATGTTCATACACACTTATCCTCAGATGTTCATAGCATGAATCATAATGGCCTATAACTGGAAAAACCCAAGTGTCCATCTACTGGCAACCAATAAACAAGCTGGATACTTCTGTACAATGGAAAGAAAAAGGAAAAGAAAGAAAAAATCTCAGAAGCCTTATGCCAAGTGTAAAAGCTGTTCACCAAAGACCACGTCTGGTGTCACAGCCTATAATTCCAACTTCTGGGAAGGTTTAGGCAGGAAGATTGAAAGTTCAACACCTCTTCAAAAATCAGCCTGACCTGGGCATAATAGTGCATGCCTTTGATCCCAGCACTCAGGAGGCAGAGGCAGATGGATCTTTGTGAGTTCATGGCCAGGCTTGTCTACTTAGTGAGATCCAGGGGCAGCTGGGACTAAAGGGAGACCCTGTCTCAAAAAGACCAAAAAAAAAAAAAAATCAGCCTGGGCAACTTAGTAAAACCCCATCTCAAAGAAGTAAAAAGAGGGGCTAGAGAGATGGCTCAGAGGTTAAGAGCACTCACTGGTTACTCTTCTAGCGGACTCCAGTTTGAATCCCAGCACCCACATGATGGATAACAACCATCTGTAACTCTAGTTCCAGGGGTCCACACCCTCTTCTGGCATCTTCAAGCATTGCACAACATAGGTACACTTACACGTTTGCAGGTAAAACACTCATACATGTAAAATAAAAATTAAAAAAAGAAGTACAAAGAGAGTTGAGGATATAGCTCAGTCGTAGGGCACTTACCTAAGTGGAGTGGGCACAGGCCTTGAGTTTAATCCCCAGTACCAAAAACATGGACTACATGTGGCATGGTTCTGTTTACATAAAATCTTAGCCATGTGGCATATTATCACAGGGCATGTGGTCCTGCATTTGTTAGAGTTCATTGTGTTGTACTTACTATGGATGAATATCATTGTGCAAATTAGACTTTGATGAAGCTTAATTTAAAAAGAAGATGTAAGCAGAGTGTTGTGACACACACCTTTAATCTCAGCACTTGGGAGGCAGAAGCAGGCAGATCTTTGTGAGTTGGGAGTCCAAGGCCTCCTGATCTACATAGTGAGTTCCAGGCCAGCTGGGGCTACAGGGAGACCCTGTCTCAAAAAGAAAAAAAAAAAAGATGTAAAAATTGCAAGTGGAACCATAAAAAAGGAAGGACATAGAGGAAAGAAGTGCAGACAAAGTTTGGGAGCAGTCCAGCCAGATCCTCACTGTTTCCCTTTAGTAAAGGGAAACAGACATATCCAGACTCCAGCTCTGTGTCAAAATTTTCACAAATACTTTTGGGTTACCACACCATTTGTCAGCCAGGTTTAGACCAGCCATATAGAGGCTATAGATAGCCAGCAAGTACTGTGATACGTGTGAGGGACAGCTAGGAGGCTTAGAGGAGAGGGATTTTCATGGGCTCTGATATGGAAAGGGGGGTTCTCACGGGTCCTAGCAGGGGAGAGGGGCTTTCATATATCCTATTAGGGGAGGGGGCTCTCACTGGTCTTGGTAGGGGAGTGGGATATCACGGGCTCTTCACGCCCGGTGGGAAGAGGCTCTCTTATAGGTCCTAGTATATGAGAAGGGCTCTTATAGGTCCTGGTAGAGAAAAAGTTCTCTAACAGGTATCTTTCAGCTCCTCCTGGGACCCTTATTTCCCAGGCTAGAGGCAGACCACATCTGCCAGTATTGGCCCCTGGGACAAGTATGGGAACAGGGCCCTCATGTTTTCCCCCTACTCAGTTGTCCTTGGCTGGCCTCACAAAGGCACTGGGTTTGTCTGGAGGAGTGGGAGCTGCAAGCAAATCCAGTGAGGTAAATGTGGCCAACTGGGCCCTGTTTTCTCTCACAAACTATGGTGCCACACTCAGAGGTAGTACATGGGTGGGTTGGTGATTGTATTTCCTCTGGGTTCCTGGGTGGCTCCTGAACTCACCTGCTCTTGGTAGAACCCAGACCTGGGTCAGAGACTTGGATCTCTGTTTGCCATACCCTCTTCTCACCCTTAGTGCACTGGCCTGGCTGTTGGAACACTACCAGTGAGCCCAAGCCCCCAGTGACCTTTTCCCCTTATGGCTTTGACAAGGTCTGGGAACCTCCAGCCTTGTGCCCTGTGTCCTGCCAAGAGGATGTCCTGTCCACCCCCATCTCTCCACCCTTTTTATCCCTCCAGGAGACTCCCAGGGGCCTCCAGGGGTAGAGGGGTAGAAGGGAATTGGATCATGGCATCCTGAGCCCCATCTTTCTAGCTGTCTCCTCCTCTTCCTGTACTGGATGAAGGGGACGAGGCCCCCAGCACCTAAGGATGCAGAATAGACTCTAGTTCCCTCCTAGGCCAGAGAACAGCTGCTTCATGGAGCAAAGGTTGGGGGAGGTAGGGGAATGAGAACAGGAGAAGGGAGGGGACAGGTAGAGATGTTGTGCTAGCCTTTATAGCCAGTCCTGAGTTTCCTGTCCTCTCTGTGAGGGCTAAGCATGAGGGTTCTGGAGGATACCAATGAGCTCAGCTGAGAGAAGCAGAGGATGGTTCCAGTATGGGAAGAGTGCTGTGAATCCTGGAGTATCCCTTCCTACTGTGGGCTACAGGGAAATAAGGCTGGTTCTTGTGAAGAAGGACATAGTGGTCTAAACAGTGCTCTGCCTCACATCAACCTCTGGTCCTTACATCTGGCGATCTTTGGGCACTTGTGCTTGTGCTCTGTGTATGCTCTGTGTTTGTGTATATGTGGTTATGTGGTGTGTAAAAGAAACAGAGAGAGAAAGAGAGAGAGAGAGAGAGAGAGAGAGAGAGAGAGAGAGAGAGAGAGATTTGAGTAGAGTAGATGTTTGCATTTGATGCATGTCTCAAGTGTGGGGCTAAATCTCAGATCAGTATGGCATCTCTGGGTAACTGTGGTGTGGGTGAATGATATTTCTCCTATAAAGCTGAAAATGACCAGTGCCTCCTAGAGTGTCTGGAACCTTGGAGAGTAGGGGCTGAACAGGACAGCGACTGCTGGGTTCTCTCTCCTGGGCCCTCCCCCAGGGCTTGGTCCACCTTCTACTCTGGCAGCTCAGCCAAGTTAAAAATAGCCCCTGGGCCTCTGGAAGCGGAAGGGGTAGAGGCTGCCGAGATCAGGCCAGGAGGGAGGAGGTGGGAGGCAACCCTTTAGCAGACAGTGGGCAGGTCCCCAGTCCCACGCCAGTGCTCCCTGGCCAGCTGCCCACATTACTGGGGTGGGCTCCACATCCACTGGCCCCACCCATGCAGCTAAGACCCCTACCCGAGGGGGCTGGCTCATGGGCTCTGCCCAGCAAGGCAGAGACATCCCTGGTGGTCAGCCTGGCCAGCCAGGGCCCCACTCCAAGCCACAACTCCTCCCAACACCCTTTCCTTCCCTGGGATCGCTCCCTCTATGAGGGTCTAGGACTCAACCCAGCCTCTTCTCTGGCTCTCAGCCCAGAGCCGCCCTATAACTTCCCTGGAGGGAAAGAGGTCGCCTCAGGAGCTGGCCCAGGCAGGATGTAGGACAAGCAAGGCCTCAGGGAACATTCCTCCCTCAGGAAAGGTCTGTGAAGGGCTTTTTAGAGGGCCCACTACAGCTTATAGATCATGTGCCTACACAATAGTACACATATTCCAAGGATATGACTTAATCAATGTTCATAATGTTGAGGTTATTTTTGTCCGACACCCAGATCAGGAGAACACTGTTATGTGTTCTTGTTCATGTCATGCGTGTTGTTTGGTGAGCCTAAATGTGCATGATTGTGGGGCACATCTCTGCAACTGGGCTGGTCACAAGTCCCTCTGGGCATCTGATTGAAGTACTGTGGTCTCTCCCCTGAAGATACTGATATTGGCAGAGAGTTTAAGGAATGTGCCACCTACCAAGGCATCTGACCTCCTCATGTGGATTGGTTTGTCTTTGTGGGCTAGAGTCTCCCAGAGGGAAGCTGTCCAGGAGGAATGGCAGTCCATATATCCCTGTTACTGGGTTAGGCACGCCCATAGAGGCGCCCATCCTGGAACGCACACCCACCCTTCCTTCCTCAGGAAAACCTGTGGTCTGATAAGGGCTCCAGCCTCCACCCCGGCACCAGGACCCCCAGGGGAGGAGGAAATTGAGCCTGCCACCTGGGGCTAGGGTCAGGGAATCTGGTTCTTGGTACTCCACCCCACTAGGACACAGATCCCTACATGGTTCTAGGAGAAGGGGATCGCTTGGATGGCTGGGTTTGGGGCTGTGAAGCAATGGGACTAGACCAGGTTGAAGGACTGCTGCCATGTGCTGCTTGACCAAGATCAAGACCTTCTTTCCCCTGTAAGACCTTGGTGAAGGCCTCAGCCCCTTCCAGTCCTTCACTTTGGGTTTCCTAGGGCATGAGACTATCCTGGGCTGGGCTTGAGAATGGCAGAAGGCCTAGGAGAGAGCCCTCAGGTCTTGCTCTCTGTCATACATCTGTAGCTCCCAGGACCAGGCAAGTCCCAGTCTGCAACATGTTCTCAAAGGGTCCTTTAGCCCCCAGGCTTCCTAGTAGCAGCTATAAAAGACTTTGATCCCATATCGAAAGAGAAAGGAAGTGCCCATCAGTGATTGAATACTCAAAGCAGCCCCCCAAAGCTCAGTCCACTCTCAGCATGTCTTCTTTGGCTTTCTAAGCCCTCAGCCACCTGCACTGCATGGTTGTCAACTCACTTGTGATGATGTTTCAAATGCAGACTGTGATTGTCTAGCACTTATGTAGAATTACTCCAGCTTTGGCCTGGCCACCTGCAGAATCTCTGGACTCGGGGATTACAGGAGCCAGGAAGGGGAATAGGCAAGGCACCAAGGGAAGATCGGAGGATTAAGCCGGGCAGGATTTTGTCTTGGTGGCCAGGAACCAGGTTTGGGTTTTTGCTGGGACAGTTGAGAACCACTAAAGGGCAAGAGCAAGAAAGGCTTTTGGGGTGGGGGGGATAGCAGAATGTAGTTGTAGGGGTTGGATCAGGAGCTGCACTTGGGGCATTGACAAAAAGTGCAGCTGATTTGTTCTTTTATCCAAACCTAGGTGCCCAGCTGAGATTTATGTTTCTTGCAGTGAAGAAGATTATGAGGGGTATGTGTGTGATGAGGACATCTGAGCAGGCCTGGGGAGGTAGTGCTCTATCCAAGAACCCCAAGAACACTGGAGGAAGGAGATGGCCTTCCCTCTTCATCTCAGATGTTCTCTACTGCCTTCAGACAGCGCTGACCTTCAAGGGGATCCCAGAATCTGAGCTATGGAAACTCCTGATAGGGGTGTCACTCCCAGAGTATGGGAGCTTTAGCCCAAAGCTGGGCAGCAGAGGAAGTGGAATGGAAATGGCTTGGTCCCATATGACCAGACCTGGAGGTCATCTTGCTGCAATTTTTTTTTTTTGTCTTTTTGGGATACAGTCTGCCTGTAGCCCAGGTTGGCTAGAACTCTAGACCAGACTGGCCTTGAACTCACAGAGAGACCAGACTGGCCTTGAACTCACAGAGATCCACCTGCCTCTGCCTCCTGAGTCCTGGGAGTAAAGGCTTGCACCACCACACCCAGCTTCTTTTAGGAATTTTGCTCCATTTTGATGGGGATCCTGGAGAGCATTTCCTGCTGGGCAATCCTCAGCAATCTGGACCAGGGCCCCACAGTTCCATTCTTTGGGACAGCTTGTGGATGCTTAATAGGGACCAAGGTGATCCAAAGAAGGGGCTGGTCCCTGACTCCTATATAGTCACCTCTGAAACCAGCAGTCATGTTGCTCTCCCTTCCCCAACCTCTGCACCCCAGGGAATTCAGTAACCCATGTCATCATTCCCTTTCATTTCCTCCTGATATGCTCCTTTTGAACTTGTAGCCTGGCTTTTCTCCCTTAAGCACAGCTGGCAGCCAGCACCTGTGTGGTCCCATATTTGTGCCTCCTTGGCTTCTGGTCCCGTGCACAGTCAGCCATCACTGCCAAGTGGAAAGGCAGACACCTCCTGTGGCTTCCCCTTTATCTCTCTCTCTCTTTTTTTATTTTTTTGTCTTTTTGAGAAAAAAAAAAGGGCTTCCCTGTAGCCCCAGCTGTCCTAGAACTCGCTCTGTAGACCAGGCTGGCCTTGAACTCGCAAAGATCTGCCTGCCTGTGCCTCTGCTAGGCAGAGTGCTAGGATTAAAGGGCCACCACGCCCGGCTCCCTTTATCTCTTATTCTGCTCAATGCAATTCCACATCAGACCAACATCATCAAAATATCTCCAATTAGTCATGATTAGATCATGTCTATCTCTTGTTTGAAAGTCTTCAATGGTATCTTACAGTCTGTGGAAAAACCCAGAAGCCCCAGCTTGACCACTGTTAGAGGCTCACTCATCCTACATAGTCCCAGGAGGCCTTTGAATCTCATCCCCAGGGCTGGAGAGATGGCCTAGTGGTTAAGAGCACTGACTGCTCTTGAAGAGGACCCAGGTTCGATCCCCAGCACCCACATGGCGGCTGAGAATCATCTTTAACTCCAGTTCTAGGGGAATCCAATGCCCTCTTCTGACCTCCGAGGCATTGCACGACACGGGTGCACAAACCTACATGCACACAGTACATTCATTCATACACATACAAAATAAATAAAATTTTAAAAAAAAACCTCATCCCCAGACACCATGTACACACTTCAGGCTCAGTCCACTGAAAAAACTCCTTGGAAAACAAACGACGTATGGTGTCCCTCATTTGTGGATGCTAGCACCAAATCCCTAGCTACAAAGCAAACTAAGCATCGTCTATGTTATATCTCATTTTTTTCTGGTCCTCTTTTTAATTTTATTTACTTTTGTATGTGTATGAATGTACTGTCTGCATGTAGGTTGGTGCTCCCGTGTCGTGCAAGGCCACGGAGGTCAGAAGAGGGCATCCCTCTGGAACTGGAGTTAAAGACAGTTTTCAGCCGCCATGTGGGTGCTGGGGATCGAACCTGGGTCCTTTGCAAGAGCAGTAGGTGCTCTTAACCGCTAGGCCATCCCTCCAGCCCCGTTATATCTATTTTTTATTAAAATTTTTTTAATTTATTTTTTATTATTATTTATTTCTGTATGTGTATGAATGTACTGTCTGCATGCAAGTCTGTGCACCCGTGTCGTGCAATGCCGTGGAGGTCAGAAGAGGGTCTCGGATTCCCCTGGAGCTGGAGCCCTCCTGGAACTGGAGCTTCAGACGGCTCTCGGCCGCCATGTGGGTGCTGGGGATCGAACCCGGGTCCTCTGCAAGAGCGGTCGGCGCTCTTAACCGCTAGGCCATCTCTTCAGCCCCTAAAT
>VZQC01011685.1:53935-110857 GCA_009823505.1 Rhizomys pruinosus
GGGTGCACAGACTTGCATGCAGACAGTACATTCATACACATACAGAAATAAAATCAATAAAAAAAAATCTTAAAAAAAAAAAAAAGGTGTAGGCAAAGACCCCCAACACTTGCTGAAGGCAGGAGGACACTGATTCAGACCACTGCCCTAAGAAGAGAAACACTACTACAGACTCAATGCCTTGAGGTACCTTATTTTTGTTTTTGTTTGTTTTGTTTTGTTTTGATGTTTTTGAGACAGGGTCTCCCAGTAGCCCCAGCTGGCCTGGAACTTTGTAGACAGGCTGGCCTTGAATTCACAGAGATCGGCCTGCGTCTGCCTCCCAAATACTAGGATTAAAAGCATGTGCCACCATGCCCGGCAATTTTTAAATAAAATTTAAAAAAAATTTTTTAATTTCATTTATTTATTTATTTTCTATTTTTTTAATTTTTTTTGGTCTTTTTGAGACAGGGTCTCCCTGTAGCCCCAGCTGTCCTGGAACTCACTCTGTAGACCAGGCTGGCCTTGAACTCACAAAGATCTGCCTGCCTCTGCCTCCCAAGTGCTAAGATTAAAGGCGTGCGCCACCACGCCCAGCTAAATTTTATTTATTTTTGTATGTGTATGAATGTACTGTCTGTATGCAGGTCTGTGCACTTGTGACCTGCAATGCCGCGGAAGTCAGAGAGGGTCTCGGATTCCCCTGGAACTGGAGTTCTCCTGGAATTGGAGTTACAGACGGTTCTTAGCTGCCATGTGGGCACTGGGGATTGAACCTGGGTCCTGTGCAAGAGCAGTCAGTGCTCTTAACCACTAGGCTATCTCTCCAGCCCACCTGGCAATTTTTTTAAAGATGTATGATGATTGGGGCTGGAGAGGTGGCTCAGCAGTTAAGAGCACTGGGTCCTCTTACAGAGGACCTGGGGTCAATTCCCAGCACCCACACAGTAGCTAACAATTGTCTATAACTCCAGGGGATCTGATGCCCTTTTCTGACCTCTGTGGGCACTGTACAACATGGTTGTACCTACCTACAGACAGGCAATAGGCAATACACTCATATACATAAAAATAATAAAAACATTTTTGAAATTTATGATTAAGCCAGGCATGGTGGCGAACACCTTTAATCCCAGCACTCAGGAGGCAGAGGCAGGTGGATCTCTATAAGGTCCAGGCCAGCCTGGTCTACATAGTGAGCTCCAGGCCAGCTGGGACTAAAGGGAGACCCTGTCTCAAAAAAAAAAAGATAAAAAAAAATTTATGATTAAATAAATTTAATTATTTATTAAATGGGGTTTCTTAACATTTCCAGTCTCCAGTGCCCTCCCTTTGTATCTCATTCTATAGATATATGTACATATTTATATCCACATACAAATATTGGTATTTGTAATGGAGATTTTTTGGGGGGGTCTTTTTTGAGACAGGCTCTCCCTGTAGCCCCAGCTAGCCTGGAACTCACTATGTAAGACCAGGCTGGCCTTTAACTCCTGCCTCTGCCTCCCGAGTCCAGGATTAAAGGGGTATGCCACCATGCCCAGCCTGTAATGGAAATTTTAAAAGGGGGAATATAAATTTATATGGTACATTATATGTGTGGTGTGTGTGTGTGTGTGTGTGTGTGTGTGTGTGTGTACAGGAGGCTGAGGCAGAAGGATCATGAATTTAAAGCCAGTCTGGACCGGGGTGGGGGGCTGGAGAGATGGCCTAGCGGTTAAGAGCACGGACTGCTCTTACAGAGGACCGGGGTTCGATCCCCAGCACCGACATGGTGGCTGAGAACTGTCTTAACTCCAGTTCCAGGGGAATCTGACACCCTCTTCTGACTTCCGTGGCATTGCACAACACGGGTGCACAAACCTACATGCAGACAATACATTCATACACATAAAAAGAAAAAAGAAAATAAAGCCAGTCTGGACTACATAGAGACCCTGGAAAGAGATAAAAGTGGGGGAGGAAACAGAGTAAGAATAGAGAGGGAACAAGAGGGGTTCAGGGGAAAGTGGGAAAGTTACTGAAAATGGTTTGGCAGTGCTGTTGGGATACAGTACATGCAACAATTTGGTGGCATGAGATAGGTGTATGTGTATGTGTGGGGTTGTGTATGTACTAGATAGCTTCAGTTGTCTACTTGACATGCATGGGTAGAAGGAACCTTAACTGAGTAATTTCCACCACTAGATTGGTCTGTGGTCATGTCTGTGGGACGTTTTCTTGATTACTGAGTGATGTGGGAGGGCCCACTATGGGCAAAGACACCTCTGGGCAGGTGGTCCTAGGATGAATAAGAAAGCAGGCTGGGGCTGGAGAGATGGCCTAGCGGTTAAGAGCGCCGACCGCTCTTGCAGAGGACCCGGGTTCGATCCCCAGCACCCACATGGCGGCTGAGAACCGTCTGTAGCTCCAATTCCAGGAGAACTCCAGTTCCAGGGGATCTGAGACCCTCTTCTGACCTCCGCGGCATTGCACGACACGGGTGCACAGACCTGCATGCAAAACAGTACATTCATACAAATAAATAAATAAAAATAAAATTAAAAAAAAAAAAAGAAAAAGAAAAAAAAAAGAAAGCAGGCTGAGCACAGGTCAGAGGAGCAAGTCAGTAAACAGGGTTCCTCCAGTGATGAACTGTGACCTTGAAGATGTAAAATAAAATAAGCCCTTTCTTCCCCAAGTTGGTTTTGGTTATGGTTTTTCATCCCAGCAGTAGAAAGTAACTAGGACAGTGTGTCTGCTGTGTCTACACATGTGTGCATACACCTGGTGGCCAGAGGGTGCCCTTCCTTAGGAACTATCCACCTTGTTTTGTTGTTGTTGTTTTGTTTTGTTTTGTGTTTTTGGGGTTTTTTTTTTGGGGGGGGGGAACGAAGCCTCATTGGGACCTGGTTAGGCTAAACTAAGCTAGATTGGCTGGCCAAAGAGCTCCAGTGATCTGTCTCTACCTCCCCAGCACTGGGATTACAGAAATGTGCTACTGCATCCCAGCTCTTTTTGTTTTTCTTTATTTTTATTTCATGTGTATGAGTGTTATTTCTGCATTATTTTAAGTGCACCCATGTTGTGCAATGCCTAAGGAGGACAGAAGAGGGTGTTAGATCCTCTGGAAATGGAGTTACAAACAGTTGTTAGCTGCCATGTGGGTGCTGGGATTGGTAAAACCAGGTCTTTTTTTTTATTATTAATTTTATTTCTTTCTGTATGTGTATGAATGTACTGTCTGCATGCAAGTTTGTGCACCCGTGTCGTGCAATGCCGCGGAGGTCAGAAGAGGGTGTTGGATTCCCCTGGAACTGGAGTTCACCTGGAATTGGAGTTTCAGACGGTTCTCGGCCGCCATGTGGGTGCTGGGGATCGAACCCGGGTCCTCTGTAAGAGCGGTCGGCGCTCTTAACCGCTAGGCCATCTCTCCAGCCCCAAACCAGGTCTTCTGTAAGAACATCCAGTGCTCTTAACCACTGAGCCATCTCTCCAGCCCCTGCATCCCAGTTCTTTACATGGGTATTGAGGACTGAACTTGGGTCCTTATGCTTGCATGGCAAGCACTTTACTTACCAACTTATCTCCCTAGCTCTACATGGAAGCACTCTTAAGGTTGTGCCCTGTAGGTAGAGTCAAGGATGGAAGGTAGCAGGCTCTCTCTGAACAGTGTTCAGGTGAGCCTTGTGTGCACCTCACGATAGCACTCACAAACACAAGACCAGCATCCCTGGGTCTGTTGGTTGTTTTATGATCTGTATCACATGAGAGTGCTTTGGGGCTGGGTAGAGCAATAAAGTGCCAATTTCTAAAACTTGGTCTGAGATATAGTGGGAGATATACTTAGCTCCTAACCCCAGAGCTCATGGGAATCATTTTGTTTTATGTCATCTGGTATTGCTTTTCCACACACCCTTTTTTTGACACAGGGTTTCCCTATAGCCCCAGCTGGCCTGGAACTTGCTATGTAGACCAGGATGCTCTTGATCTCATAGAGATCCACCTGGTTCTGTCTCTTAAGTGCTGGGATTAAAGATGTACACCACCACACCCAGCTCCACTCCCCTTTTTAAAAAGTGAGCTTTTAATGTAACTTTAGATTTCAGAAAACTTTCAGTGTTGTAAAGCATAGAGAATTCCCGTGCAACCTCTCCAGGCTCCAGGTTCCCTCAATGTCATCTAGTATTGCAATATGCCTTTGTGAACACCAGGAAGCCTGAGCTGGAACGTCTCTCCACTGTAATTCGACCTTCTTCGGACCTTGCTACCTTGTCCTGAAAGTCTTCCTGTGGAAACAGCCCCCTTCGGGGTACCATCATGTTTATAGTTGGCACATTTTTCTGGGCTGAAGCAATTTCTTGGGCTTCCCTTGTTCCTCATGACCTCATGAGTGTCACAGTTTTAAGGAGTACTGTGCCAGTAGGTCTCTTAATTAGGATCTATGGGGTGTAGTTTATGATGACTAGACTAAAGTAATGAGTTTTAGGGAAGAATCTCACAGAGAAGGTATGCTGTCTTGTCACATCCCTTCAGAGGTACTTGACAGCCACGTGACCACCTGCTGGTTCTAGCTTGGACCACCTAGATAAGTAGTACTTGCCAGGAATCTCCACAGAAGTCTTGTCTGGCTTGTACCCCCAGCTGGCTTAGAAGATGCTTTGTAGGTCATGCTGGTCTTGATCTCACAGAGATCAACCTGCCTTTGCCTACCAAGTTCTGGGATTAAAGGCCTGCACCAACAGACCTAGTCCTGGCCCAATACTTTTTAAGATTTTATTTTTTCTTTTTCTTTTTAAGAGTGGATCTGTTTGTTTTGTTTTTTTTTTTTTTTGTATTTTCGAGACAGGGTTTCCCTGTAGCCCCAGCTCTCCTGGAACTCGCTCTGTAGACCAGGCTGGCCTTGAACTCTCAAAGATCTGCCTCCTGAGTGCTAGGATTACAGGCGTGCACCACCATGCCCGGTTAAGATTTTATTCTTAAATTGTGTGTATCTGTGTGTGGGTTTGTGTCTGTGCATGTAGGTGCATGTGGAATCCAGAAAAGGGTGTCAGATCCCCTGGAGCTGGTGTTACAGGTGATTGTGTACTACCCACCATGTTTGGAATCAAACTCAGGTCCCCTGTGGGAGCAGTACATGCTCTTAACCATGAGCCATCTATCTCTCCAGCCTCCTTCTAGACTTAAGTCTTTAAAAGGGAACACTAGCTGGGTGTGGTGGTGCACACCTTTGGAGGCAGAGGCAGGCGGACCTTTGCCAGTTCAAGGCCAGCCTGGTCTACAAAGCGAGTTCCAGGACAGCTGGGGCTACAGGGAGACACTGTCTCAAAAA
Organism: Rhizomys pruinosus; assembly: GCA_009823505.1. NCBI lineage: Eukaryota > Metazoa > Chordata > Mammalia > Rodentia > Spalacidae > Rhizomys > Rhizomys pruinosus. The sequence goes on from VZQC01011685.1 coordinate 59,229, forward strand.
TGACAAATAAATAAATAGGAACCCTAAACCCAGTCCTCACTCAAGGGGTGTGTGGGATTGGTTTCACTTGCTGGAGGGAAGAATCCAGCTATGCTACTTGGAGTTTTGTAGGGAAGTTTTGTCTCTTTTTTGTAAAAGGTTGCTTGTAGTCTTTCTCTACTAATGCTTGCTCAGATTAGGTGTGACCCTGCACTAAGCAACCCTGGAATTGACCCATGGCATCTGCCGTCCTGGCCCTTTTGTTCTTTGTCCTTCCTGTGACCACTAAAACTCAATTTGCCTTTTCTTGTTCCTCCCCCTGCACTAGCCTTTTCTCCAAGGAGAGTCCTCTTGTTTACTCCCTAGCTGACCTATCCACTGACTGAGTCCCTCTCAGGGGACGAAGCACCTTCATCAGTGAGAGCTTTTGTGTCATTGATGTATGTTGCTTAACAAGGGAGTGAGTGAGTGAAAGAGTGAATACTGGTTGAAATACTAGTATGGTAGTGCCTAGGGTTGGGGCCTCTCTATTTCCTAACAAGGAAACCCCAGCAGGCTTCTCCTAATGGGAAGAAAGGTCCACATCCAGCAGGGCAGGACATAGCCCCATACCACAAGCCTTTGTGCAGCATAATCCCTTTACTTCCCCTCCCAGATCCTAGCACAGAAGAGACAGCCAGGTGACCCTGGGAAAGTACTTCATAAGAGGAGACTCCTGGCACAAAGTAGGTGCTCAGAGAATATCCTGTCTCCTTCTTTCCAGGGCTAGCCTGACTCAAAGTTCCTCCTTTCCTAGCATGTCTCAGCCTGGTAGCTACCAAATGTGACACCAGGGAGAGCTAGGTGTCCCTTCACTTGGGGTGCTATCTGCAGAGCTATCACCAGCCTGTGCAACATGAGCCCTAGAGATTTGTAGCCCCTGGGGAGCAACAGCATTGAAACTCAGAAGAAGACTCAGCCCCCATTGCCTGTTCGAGCTACTGAGATGGAATTACAATTCTAGACTGCAACTTCAAGGGCAGCAGTGCCTCACCCAAAGGCTGGTGAGGACCCCAGGTGCCTGCTGTGTGCTCTGGGGTAACCAGGGCTACCTACTACTATCAAGTAGGTTCAGGGAAAGACTGATTTATAGAGGCTCTCATATGAGGTAGGGTAAAGCAAGTGTCCCTCCATAGAAGTGACATGTCACAGAGACCATTGTGATGAATGGGGAGAAGGGACTTTGAGGAGGGAGGAGGAGCAACAGATCAAGGCCAGGACCAAGAGAAATGACCAGAAGTTGAATGGAAAGTCCACTCAGTAAAGATAGCTCAGGCTAGCCTAAGATAACTAAGACTCAGGAACTAGGCCCAGCCTGGACTGTGGAAAGCTGGTTGGGTACATGAGGGTGGGGTGGGGACAAGTATATTCCTGATTTTTGCCAGAACCCTCCCAAGGCCTATGGTTAGGATAAGCTGCTTATAGACCCTCAGAAAAAAAAAAAAAAAAAAAAAAAGAGTATAACAGGGTTCAGCTCCACCCTACAACCTGGTGAGGGTTGCCTCTACCCAGGGCACCTGCTTGGTTGGGGGGTTGTGCTGCTTCCTGCCTCTGACCCTGGCCTTGCTTTAACTTCTGCTTCTATTCTGTTCTCTCTCTACCTTTCCCCTTTGGTTTCTTGAAGCCTGGCCCCCAGATCCCCCAGTTCCTTCTCTGTGTTTTGAATCTCTGCACCTTTTCTCCTAGCATACCCTCAGCTAGGTACATAGCAGGTGTGGCTTTGCCCAGTCTTGTTGGAAAAGTGGATAGTAGGTAGGTGGGAGGCAAGGCTTGGGGAGCAAGGAGTTGCCAGTTGGCTGTGGCACTTTGGAAGGACAGTTGGGGGTGAGCGAGCAATTGGAATGGAGACGGGGCGACAGTTGGCAGTGGCAGCTGGAGTGGCAGTTGGGGCTTGGCAGGGGCACAAGTCTGGAGGACAGTTGGGGTGGGGCAGCCATGGGGTTGGCTGGTAGCCCCTGGCCCTGGAGCAGCTCTGGAGGGCAGTCTTTCAGAGGCCTGGGCAGGAGGGCAGGTCCATCTGGCTCTAGACCTGGCCAAGCTATGCCCAGGAGGTCCTCTTCAAAGAAGCCTGGGTGAGGAGCCCCCTCCCCTGGCCATGGGTGGGGCTCTGCCTTGCTGCAAACCAAGGCAGTCTTCTAGTCTACCACAGAACCCAGGATGACGTGTGGTGGTAGTCGGTTCCCTGGGCAGCCCCAGCATCATCAGGCCACAGCAGGAGTCTCCCTCCCTGCCCATCCCTCTGCCTCTCTAGATCTGGGCTTCCAGCAGAGGCCTGGAGAGGGCAGGAACAGGTTCTGGGCCATCCCCTAGGAGGGGGCAGGACTCCCAGGGCTGTTGCCATGGGGACGGCTGAGCAACACCACTGGCTGGAGAATAAACAGGCAGGCTCTCTGACCAGTGACTGAAACAAAGACAGCCACAGAAAACCCAGCTGGGGGTGGATGAGGAAATGTTGCCTTGCGGAAAAATGGGGGCGGTAGAAGGCCTTGGCAATGGCAGGATGGATGGGGTGCCCCCTCCACTAGATACAAAGGGAAATTTGCTGTTCCTCCGAATTTTCTAAAGCTCCTCCCAGGCCATTCCTTAGAAAAGCAAACCCTGAGGCTGAAAGGCAGGTCTGTGATTTCTCCATTGTTTCACAGTACCTGCTGTGGGGCTGGACCTCTTCCTGCTCCTCTGCCCCTTGCAAGCCACATGGTTTGTGGGTGAAGGGCAGGTGGCAAAGCAAGCAGCATAGGAGGCCTGTGAATACAGGTTTACAGAGGCTGGTGGCTCGATCTGCCACATGACATTCCCTTTGTGATTCTTAGGCTGTTGTCCCAGGAAACTATAGGCAAAGGGGGGGTATATTCCCAGAACACCCATGGCATGGCCTGATCAGTCTTTGCACCCTGGCCCCTAGAATGCCTGGCCAGTTGCTGCTCATTCTATTTGAGGCATTGGTGTATTCCTTGGTAGGGTCCTGACATATTTATGCAAGTGGGATTAAAAAAATTATGTGTATATATGTATGCCTGCACACATGCATATGAATGCCTAGGAAGGCCAGAAGAAAGTCCTGGAGGTACAGTTAATACAGGTGGTTGAGAACCCCACTATGTGGGTGCTGGGAACCAAATGAAGATCCTTTCCAAGAGAAAGAAGCTTTTTTTTTTTTTTTTTGTTCTTTTTGAGACAAAGTCTCCTTTAGTCCCATCCCAGTTGCCTGGAGCTCACTATGTAGACAAGGCTGGCCTTGAACTCACAGAGATCCACCTGCCTCTGCCTCCCAGATGATGAGATTACAGGTGTATGTCACCATGCCAGGCAGAAGCAAGCATTCTTTTAAAAAATTTTTTTATTTTTTTATGTGTATGAGTGTACTGTCTGCATGTAGGTTGGTGCACCCTGTGTCGTGCAATGCTGCAGAGGTCAGAAGAGGGCATCGGATTCCCCTGAAACTGGAGTTAGAGACGGCTCTTAGCTGCCATGTGGGTGCTAGGAATTGAATATGGGTCCTCTGCAAGAGCAGTTGGTGCTCTTAACCACTGAGCTATCTCTCCAGCTCCAGAAGCAAGCATTCTTAAACACTAAGCCATCTCTTCAGCCCTTGGAAGTGACTTTCTGGAATAACTCCAATGCACAACATGGGCTCTGTAGGGCCCTGGCCATTTGTCTCTTCACCATTGTCTACTACTCACCGTTAAGGGCAAAGATTTGTTCAGCCCCTCAGGACACCTTGACTGATCTCTGCTCTGGATGCTGAATGCCATGGTCAGAGTGACACTGTGACTAACCCTATCTGTCCATACTTGAGATCTGTCTCCAAGGCAGGTAACCTGGTAGAGAAACTATGGGTTCCTGAGCCATGATGACCCATCAAAGCAGACACATCAAGGTGTCTTGGCCAGCTCAGCCATGAGCTCTCCACCCTATAAATCTGTCAAGAGGTTGCAGCTGCTGCTTATATATATATATTTTTTTTTTATTACTTTTTGAGATAAGGTCTCCTTGTAGCCCCAGGTGGCCTGGAACTCATGTAGACCAGACTGGCCTAGATTTTACAGAGATCTGCCTGCCTCTGCCTCCCAAGTGCTGGGATTAAAGGTTAGTGGGCATGTCTTGTTTTTTTTTTTTGGGGGGGGGGAGGTCTTTTTGAGACAGTCTCCCTGTAGCCGCAGCTGTCCTGGAACTCACTAAGTAGACAAGGCTGGCCTTGAACTCAGAGATCCGCCTGCCTCTGCCTCGGGAGTGCTGGAATTAATGCCACCACGCCTGGTTTTTAAACAAGAAGTTTATTAGCTTGCAGATCAGGGATGCTGTGGAGATAGGGTGGTTTAATTGGGACTCTTATCTTTGGGGGACTGTTCTTGAAGGTCTGCTTTCATGCTGTACTGTCTTCATGTCCTTGTCCATGCCTTGTGCCCTGTTGCTGGGTTTGGAGCAGATAAGACTGGTCTTGGTCCGTAGTCAATGGCTGTACTACTAGGGTGGAGGTGCAGGAGTATATGTGGGGTGTCAGCTCTGCCTTGGCTCACTCAAGGTCTCAGCAGGACTTCCTACCAAAATAGACAGCCCTTTCTGGCAGGTGGAGTGGATTTTTTAGTGGTCAGACATAGGCTTGGTTCTCATGGGTCTCCTGAGAACACCATGGACACCACTGGGTGCAAGGGCAAGGCTTTTCTATTGCTTCCAAGTCCTGTATGAAAAATGATCATAGCATGCCACCAACACTGTCCTCTTTAAAGGATGTCTTGGGTGCCCAGATACCTTGGGAGAAACGGGGCCTCCCTCTTCGTGGGCTACAAAAGAGCCCAAATTGAGGGAGAGGATGGTGTGAGTAGCTATTTACAGTGCCCTCTATCTCCTCAGAGGGAGGAGGTAGTACACATCCAGATCTTCCAGGAGGCCAGTAGCAGTGTTAGCCTGACTGTGATAGTCCCCACCTCTCCAAAACCAAGAACACTGGAGCTTGCTTCAGATGACAGAGGATCCTTAAGCAGAACAGCTGAGGCTGGGGGTTCCTGGACCACCAGTGCCAGCTCAGATGCCTGGTGAGGGGTGGGTAGGGACATGTGCACAGACATCTCTAGGCGCCAGCCAGCAGTGAGAATCCCAGGCTTTCATTACTAGCTGCCAGACCTCTGTTCGCCCTTGCTCACTCAAGGAGAATCCCCTCCGACCTGCCCTCCCACTACCGCCTGTGAATGCCTCCTCACACACCATGAGAAAGCCTCCATCAGGGCGGGCACCTCCCACCTCCAGAGGAATTCCGCGGCGCTGGCCCCTCAGGGAGGCAGGGCGCGGACAACCCAGGGCGCCTCGCGATTGGTTGGCCCAGCAATGTTCAACTCCTTTGCGAAGCTGGCCAGCTACAGGCTCACCTCCCTTCCCGCCGCCGCCGCCGCGCCCGGGAGGGAGCGAGGTGGCCTTTAACCCCCAGCGCAGACCAGCCAGGAATACAAGGCCACGTTCTCCGTTCCGGCTCCCCTGGGCTCCAGGGCAGTGGAGGCTAGAAGAGACGCGAGGGCCTCACCGCACCACTGGGGGTGGGGTGAAGAGATCCATCTCAGGCCACAGGAATCGATATGCGATCACCGGCTGGGGGCTGAGGGCCAAGACAGACAGGGGCGGTTGTCTCCTGCCCCTTCTCTGGGCCCCCATCCCCGACCCGCGGCAGTTCGACGTGAGGTTGCAGTGCTCCAGGTTGGCCAAACCTGAGCCCTAGTGGCAGGCACCGCGCCACGTGGCCTGCGCCCCAAAGCGAGAGCGCCCAGGTCCCCGGATGGCGGGGGTGCTCAGTGACCAGCCCTTTCTGGGCACGGCGCCCCTGGAGCGCGTTTTCTCTCCTCAGCACGAGGCCCGCAGAGCCGCCTCCGCGCTCCTGTAAGTCCTGAAGTTTCCAAGACACTCGCACCGCGACGGTTCGGCGGGGGTCGGGGACAGCCAAGCCCCGAGGCCACGCGCGTCCCCGGGTGCAGGCGCGCAGGCCACGCGGGGTGCGCCCACGCGACCCGTCCTCTCTGTGCTCCTGGAGCCCGCATCTCTCATCAGGTGGGCAAAAGCTCTGGACCCGAGACCCCTTTCCGTGTCGCCCGCCAGCCTGGAGGAAGGGGCTTCCCACAATGCCCAGCGAGCCCCGGCCCGCACTTCCGCTGACCGGCACGGCAGGGGGGGCCGCGGAGCACCGGCCTCGTCGGCCCCCGCCAGCCCGCGGCGCGGAGCCGGCAGAACTGGGGGGCGGGGCCGGAGCGGGGGCGGGACCGGGGCGGTGGCCGAGGCCGGGGCAAGGCGTGGGCCAATCAGCGGCGCCGGGGTGCGCGCCGGGGGCGGGGTCAGGGTCCGCGGGCGGGGTGCGCGCGGGCGGCGGGGGCCGCGGGGCTGGAGCGGCGCGGGGGCGCGCGCCGGCCTGACGGACGGACGGACGGACGGACGGGCGGGCGGACCCAGCCACACCAGCGAGCGCATAGCTCAGACCCACCCGGACCCAGCGCTCGCCCGCGGCCGCGCGATCACCGGCGCCGGTCCGCGGCTCCGGCGCCCGCCCGCGCCCGCGCCCCATGGGGTCACAGGTAAGCGGCGCCGGCTCATTGTCCGCGCGGCCGGCCGGGCGCATCCCGCCGGGGCCGGGCCGTGCAGCTGCAGCCCGGCCGCTCCGAGCCGGGGCGCGCCCCCGCCCCGCCGCCGGCCCCGCCCCGTCCCGCCCCACGGGGGCGCCCTGCCGGGGACCATCGATACCCGGGGCCGCGGCGGACAGAGCCCCAGGCCCGCGGGGCTGGGGCGCGAGTGGCGTGGGCGGGGCGGCGCGGTGCGGCTTGTCCCTGCGGGGCTGAGTGCGGAGGCGGTGGCGGCACCGCACGGGGCTGCTGGGCGCCTTGGCCCCCAGCACCTCCGGCCGCAGCTGCCCACACCAAGGTCCCGGCACGTCACCTCCGAGAGGGGAATTTTCCAGCTGGTAATTTCTGCTGCGTCAACACCCGGCCTCGGGAGGCAGCCCGGGGGCGTCTCTGCGCCCCCCGCCCGCGCTACCCCGTGCGCCCCCCTCCCGTGCAGCAAAGCCGCACCCGGACCCGCCCGCGCCGAGTTTGCCAAGAGTCGGAACTGCGGGAGGTGGGCGCAGGCGAGGGGACGCGCCCTGAGGGTCCTCGGGGGTCATTGTCTCCCCAGAAGCTGGACGCCGGTCGGATCTGCATTTAAATCACCGGCCGGACTGGGGCGCAGGGCCCTCCTGTGCAGTGGCAAGGGGAGCGCAGAGCTTACCCGGCGCGCGGAGCGCTCGGGAAGCGAGAGGGAGCGGGGTCCGCTGCGAGCCGCTCGCTCACGTCTTTGTTTCCCAGTAAATAGACCTGTCAGTTTCACAGGGTAGCGAAAGTCAGAGTCTGACAACTCAATCCCGAGGGTAAACAGGGAGTCTTCTGCACCACCGAGAGAGCTCTGGCTAGTTGGGGAACCCCGGTCCGGCCAACAATTTTGGTATTTGTAGGCGAACCGAGCCATACAAAATAGGCCTGGGGTGCCTGGGAATAAACTAAATAGGGCGAAGAACAGGTAATTTCTAACCCAAAGAAATATAGGCAGAAGAAAGTTTGAAATTCTCAGTGAATTTCACTGAGAATTCCTCCCGCTTTCTGCGCTACAATCTCAGCGATGCATTTAGCGAAAGTTATCATGTCAAGATTGTTATCAGCGTGTTTAAAGAAATGCTAATTAAGAAACTTGTTAAGTGAACAGCGGAGACTGAGACACCTGTCTGCGGAGCACTTCTGAGGGGGTTGTAGAACCTCCCTTGTTGGGTTCCTGCTTTAAGCTAACTTTACGTTTGGGTGCAGATTCCCACATTCCGCTACTTGCTGGCCCTCTCCTTGCCTGTGCAAGGCAGTGTTTCCACTCAGCAAGAGACTAGTTGGTTCACCAAAAGGAAATTTGTGGAAGAATTTTCCACGTGGATAATGAAACAGTTTATCACAGAATTCCTCCACTTTGGTATATTTTGTGATAGTATTAGATGTTTTGAACTGAAAACTTTAGGATGCATCTGATATATTGTAGCAGAGTTAGTAGAGTCAATGGGCAGAAGCTACTGCAGAATTAAAGTGAAATTTAGCCCTATCGACTGAAAAGCTTGTTATTCTCATGTCTTTTGCCTAAGAGAAACCAGATTGAGGTTATTGGAGTTTCTCATTAGATAATGGGAAGAAATCACTTTGGATATCTAGAAATCCAAAATCCAGTTTTGCTTCAGGCCTGCCTAAAGACAACAATTAAGCTGCTCGCTGACACTTGAATGTAAGAATTTTGCTTTGATAGTTTTTGTTCAGGTTCCATTGTCCTGTGTCCAACCCCAGTCTCACCTCTTTCTGACTGGTCAGCTATTACCAAGGTCATTGGTGTTGCTCAGTACCCTGTATCAGTCATAACAGGATCAGGCCAGTTCATTGCCCCAGTGACTTCCCATGCCCCTCCACCACACAGTAACAGAGAAACCAGGACATAAACACCATGAAATGAAGAAAGTTCTCCAAACACTTGGAAAATCCCCTGAAGTATGGACAGCCGGAAGGTGTCTTATATACAAACACTGCCAAATTGAATTACATTTTAACAGTGAACTTCTCAACTTTCTCCTTATGTGGGGGGTTTTCAAATTAAGGGAAATTGGGCCACTCTGTCCCTGTGGTCTGGTTTCTGGGGCGCTGATCAGCTGCTCTGCTGTTCTCCATGAGGCCTTAGACCAACCTCTGAGAACTGAAGAAACCCATTTAGTGTACAGGATTTGGAAAGTGCCACAAGCCCCTGAACCTGAGTTAATTCCTGACAGGGTAGTCACTCTCTGTGCTTAGGTACCCTCCTGGATATTAGGAGAAATTTGTAGAAACTACTGCCTTCTCATCCTCAACGCCAAGGTCCCAGCACCTGCCCTGGGCAACTTGGTTTCAGGAACTACATGTTCTTATCTAACTTCGTCTCATAAAAAATGTAATATTTTTATTGTGCACTGAATATATATTCTACTTTAAATTCTCTAGAATGATAGTAGAGTGTTAAGAAGTCTATGAACCAGGCATGGTGGCTCAGGTCTTTAATCCCAGCACTTGGGAGACAGAGACAGGCGGATCTGTGTGAGTTCAAGGCCAGCCTGGTCTACATAGAGAGTTCCAGGCCAGCTGGAACAGGGAGACCCCATCTCCAAAAGACCAAAGGAGGGGCTGGAGAGATAGCTCAGCAGTTAAGAGCACCGACTGCTCTTGCAGAGGACCCGGGTTCGATTCCCAGCACCCACATGATGGCTAAGAACCGTCTTTAACTCCAGTTCCAGAGGAATCCAATGCCCTCTTCTGACCTCTGTGGCATTGCACAACATGGGTGCACCAGCCTACATGCAGACAGTACACTCATACACATAAAAAATAAATAAGAAAAAAAGACTAAAGGAAAAAAATTATCTTTATGAATATATCCCCTTGCTGGGGATGGGGGAAAATTCTTGTCCCTTGAGTTTGCTGAGTGGTCCGACCTCTAAGAATAAACAGAGAAACTATCAAGCCCACAAGACAAGTCTTTGAAACACTTTTTTTTTCTTTTTTGATCTGGTCATGTCGTTCTGTCTCCTGGTTGCCACTCTGGCTTTGACATGGCCAGTTCTGGTCATAAACTTGCTCCAAGTCTTGGATTCCAAAACCCTGGAGTTGATGGGGTTAGCTCCTTACTCCCCACCCCTCCCTCCTTCCTCTTTCTCCTTTTCTTTCTTGAGATAGGGTCTTACTGTATAGCTCTGGCTGGCCTCAAACTTACTATGTAGCCCATGCTGGCCTGGAACTCATGGTAATCCTCCACTCAATTTTCCAAGTGCTGTGATTACAGCCATGTACCACCACACCTGACCTTTTCTCCTCCTCCCTCCTCTTCCTCCTTCCTCCCTCCCTCCCTCCCTCCCTCTCTTCCTCCTCCTCTTCTTCCCTTCCTCCTCCTCTTCCTCCTCCTCCCTCCTCCTCTTCTTCCTCCTCCTCTTCCTCCTTTCTCCTTTCTTCTTCTGACAGGGTTTCTTATAGTTCAGGCTGGCCTCAAACTCATTATGTACCTGAGGATGCCCTTGAACTGATCCTCCTTGTTTCTACCTCCAAAGTTCTAGATCACAGGTGTACACCATCAAACCGGCTTTTCTGAAGTTGTTGCTTAAACACCTTGTATTCTTCAGAATCAAGCTTGTGCTGTGGTCTGCTAGTGATGGTACAGTGTGTATAGTGGTATTGTCTGTAGGTGGAAAAGAGAACACTTTAAAATTATTTGGTCTTTTTAAAAAATATTTTTGGGATAGGGTCTCCCTTTAGTCCCAGTTGGCCTGGAGCTCACTCTGTAGACCAGGCTGGCCTCCATCTCACAGAAATTTGCTTGCTTCTTCCTCCCAGGTGCTTGGATTAAAGGAGTGTACCACCACACCTGACAAAGGACACTTTCTGATAGGTTGTTGTGTTAAAGGCTAAAAGAAAGGAAGATAAGTCAAATTTCACTTAAGCGTGTTTTATATAAGATTTTCTGTTGAATTACTGAATTTCAGCAACGTCTTTTAGTTTTGCTTTCAATTTTTAAAGCTAGTATTTTTCCCAATTTTTTATTGAAGTTTTGTGCATTTCATTTCTTAAATTTAGACCCATTTCCCCTTCCTTGCCCTCTACCCTACCAGAGCTCATGCATTTCTTCCATCTTTTTCTCAGTCTTTTTAAAAATTTTTGATGCAGAAGTTTACTGTTTGGGGCAGAAGTTTACTGTTTCAGTCAGTTCTTTGACTCGGTCTTTTTTGTTGTTGTTCCTTCCAATTTGCATCACTCAAAAATATGCATGGCACACATATATCAAGATTATGATGTCATTTCAGCTTATGATATTTTCAAATTAGGCTGAAAGATGTCATGTTTTCCTTAAGGAAGTGTTTGAAGGCTCCTTGGCAAGCCCAAACAACCACACTGGGGTCTTCCCTTCCCATGGTCACCAAATGAGGTTCAGTAGGCATCCTGTCTTGTTCTTCCTGTACTGGCCTCCATGATACAACCTGGGTAGTCCAACAATGGCAGTCTATACTCTGAAGAGGCTGAAACCCCAGTAGCTGCTCAGTCCACAAGCTAGATGTCTCAGCAGTCCCCATCTGTCACTGAAGGTTTGGAGGATTCTTGGAGAGACGTGTTTTTTGTCTTTTTTGAGACAGGGTCTTCCTGTAGCCCCAGCTGTTCTGGAACTTACTACGTAGACAGGCTGGCTTTGAACTCACAGAGATCCACTTACTTCTGCCTCCCAAGTGCTGGGATTACAGGCATGCACCATCACACCGGCCCTTAAAGTTAGTATTTTTTTTTTTTTTTTTGTCTTTTTGAGACAGGGTCTCCCTGTAGCCCCAGCTGTCCTGGAACTCACTCTGTAGACCAGGCTGGCCTTGAACTCACAAAGATCCCAAGTGCTAGGATTAAAGGCGTGTGCCACCACGCCCGGCAAAGTTAGTATTTTAAAACATTATTTGGATTAAAAAATTACTAACCTGGGCTGGAGCGATGGCCTAGCGGTTAAGAGCGCCAACCGCTCTTGCAGAGGACCCGGGTTCGATCCCCAGCACCCACATGGCGGCCGAGAGCCGTCTGAAACTCCAATTCCAGGAGAACTCCAGTTCCAGGGGAGTCCGACGCCCTCTTCTGACCTCCGCGGCATTGCACGTCACGGGTGCACAGACTTGCATGCAAACAATACATTCATACACATACGGAAATAAATAAAATTAAAAAAAAATTAAAAAAAAAGAATAAAAAATTACTAACCTATTTATTTCAGAGTAGGAAGTTAGAAAACGTCAGTATGCTTTTTAACACAGAGCTTTTTGTGTTTTAACAGATGTGCTTTCCGAATCGTCGTAGTAGACATTCTGGCCTTCCTTACTTTTTTCTTTTTCAGTTTTTGAGACCAGGTTTTGCAGTATAGCCCATAATGATCTCAAATTCAAGATCTTTTTCTCTTCTGAGCACTGGGATTACAGGTGTACATCACCAAAGGGGTTCTTTTTTATTTTTATTTTTTAATTTATTTTTTATGTGTATGAGTGTACTGTCTGCATGTAGGTTGGTGCACCTGTGTCATGCAATGCCTCGGAGGTCAGAAGAGGGGTCAGATTCCCCTGAAACTGGAGTTAAAGACAATTCTTAGCCACCATGTGGGTGCTGGGAATCGAACCTGGGTCCTCTGCAAGAGCAGTTGGTGCCCTTAACTGCTGAGCCATCTCTCCAGCCCCGGGGTTTCTTTTGACTGTTCTTTGGCATTCAGATCCTGCTGTGAACCAGACTATAGGTCAGTCAAATGACAGAAGGCCAGTGTTATGTTGGGTGTCAAGCACATAGAAAGTACTGATGTGACCATAAATTCTGGTGAGGAATACATCAGAGTGTGGAAGAGGACAGAGTGTAGGGAAGGAGTCTAGGAATTTCTACAAGTGACCTGAGGAAACAGCCTCTAGCATTTCACTCCCAGAGCTAGGTCTTTTTCTGCTTCATGGACAGTGGTTTGCTAGTGAGAGCAGGCACATTTGGGCCCAAAAATGACCATGTTGGGTGAGAGAAGTGATTATACTGTACCTTTCATGTCTTCAACACACAGTCCTTTCCTTTGGTTCCACATAGGAAGATCTTTTATTTTATTTATTTTATTATTTTATTTTATTATTTTATTTTATTTCATGTATGAGAGTACTGTCTGCATGTAAGTAGGTACACCCGTGTCGTGCATTGCTGTGGAGGTCAGAAGAGGGTGTCAGATTCCCCTGGAACTGGAGTTAAAGATGGTTCTTGGCTACCATGTGGGTTCTAGGAATTGAACCCAGGTCCTCTGCAAGAGCAGTCGGTGCTCTTAACCACTGAGCCATCTCTCCAGCCCTGGAAGATCTTTTTTTTTTTTGGGGGGGGGGTCTTTTTGAGACAGGGTCTCCCTGTAGCTCTTGCTGTCCTGGAACTCACTTTTAGACCAGGCTGGCCTTGAACTCACAAAGATCCGCCTGCCTCTGCCTCCCGAGTGCTAGGATCAAAGGCATGCGCCACCTGGAAGATCTTTTTTTAATGGAAAAGCAGCGATGTGATTCTACAGCTGCCCTATTGCTGTGTGTTCAGTGTCCAGGTGGTGTACTGAGTTTCTCCCACTCTTTTTTTTTTTAATTTTTTAATTTTAATTTTTTATTTATTTCTGTATGTGTATGAATAGGTTTGTGCCCCCGTGTCGTGCAATGCTGCGGAGGTCAGAAGAGGGTGTCGGATTCCCCTGGAACTGGAGTTCTCCTGGAATTGGAGTTTCAGACGGTTCTTGGCCGCCATGTGGGTGCTCGGGATCGAACCCGGGTCCTCTGTAAGAGCGGTCGACGCTCTTAACCGCTAGGCCATCTCTCCAGCCCCCCACTCTTTTTCTTTTTAAAACTTATTGACCACACATAATGTTCACTTGTATATATCTGCCTGGGCTCTCAGAGCTAGGTAATGGCTCTTATTGGGCAGAAGAACAGTAAGTTGATCCAGACATGGCACCTGTCTCCAGTACTGAGTCATTATTTCCCTGATTTTCCTGAAGTAATCCCACCAAGAGTTACACAGATGGCATACTTTTTAGTTCTGAAGAAGATTGAAGGCCTGGTCTGGTTTCTGGGCTGTGGGGTCATAGCCAGATATACAACTTTTTTAGAAATATCTTATATAATCCATGTTTAACCACAGGTACTTGCTCAGTAGAGGTTGAGAAATGAAGTGAAGGGGCTAGACAGATGGCACAGCAGTTAGGAGCACTGGATGCTTTTGTAGAGGATCTGGGTTCAGTTTCTAACACCCACATGGCCACTAATGACTGTACCTAACTCTAGTTCCAGAGGATCCAAAACCCTCTTACCTCTATGACATTCCATGACATGGGTTCACTTACACACATGTAGGCAGTTATACTCATAGACATAAAATAAAAAAAAAAATTTTTTTTAAGTGAAGGGCTGGTGAGTTGGCTCAGCAGGTAAGGGTGCTTCCTGATGGCCCAAGTTGGATTTCATGGACCCACATGGTGGAAGGAGAAAACCAACTCCCACAGATTGTTCTCCTACCTCCACATGTGGATTCTGCCTTGTGCCTGAGCTCATACAGGGATTCATGCATGTGTGCGCACACATACTCAAGCACATGGGCACACACACACAGATTAAAAGGTATTAAAGAAGTTACAACATGAGTAGTGACAACCAGGAAACAGAACTGTTTACACACATCTTGCAGCTGGATAAAGTGGGCATTCTAGCTCTGGAGGAACAAGGGGGAGATTTAATTTTAGCAAATACAGAGGCTGTAGACTGGGAGGGAAACTTTGATGTGCATAGTTTCAGTAGGGTTTTGGCTGCTGAGTGTCCACCAGACCCTGAGATGTCAGGATGGTCAGCTCAGGAGGTCCAGGTTCAGTTGGAGGCAGGACTGCATTTCTGCCATGGGTTTGACACATTCATTGAAAATGATCTGTAAAGAGAAAGTGGTCCACAGACTTGTCTTGGTGCTCAAAATAAGTCTGTTTTGTGTTCTCATTCCATCCCATTTAAAACAGTGAAGCCTGTGAGTGGCAGTATGCTTTTATTTAGGAAGTTCAAAGCCAGTTTGGGAATTTCTGAAAGAAGAAATTACTCAGCTTCATTTTAAAAATGAGAATGAACTGGGAACAATTTGCTAGTACAGCTGGCATTCAGCTTCATTCTTCATCCTCTAATTTTAGGCAGAATCTGACCCTCTGAGCACTTAGGTTTTCCATACTTCAAGGGGACCTGCTCAACCTCAAGGTGGTTTTGATGCCTGGACTTGATGTGTGTGGTTATTACCCTTCCAGAAAATCAGAAATCTTCCTGAGACTCTACCCTAAGTGTCTGGTTGTGAGGAAGCCTTGGTTACCCAAGACTTTGCTGTACCTTTAAAATGCCTCTTTTCTATTCAAAACATTTTTTGGTCTTTTGAGACAGGGTCTGTAGCCCCAGCTGTCCTGAAATTCACTATGTAGACCAGGCTGGCCTTGAACTCACAGAGATCCACTTGCCTCTGCCTCTGCCTCCCAAGTGTTGGGATTAAAGGCGTGTGCCACCATGCCCAGCTTAAAAAAAATATTTTTTTATGTGTATGAGTGTATTGCCTGCTTGTATATAAGTGCACCTGTGTCATACAATGCCTGAGTAGGTCAGAAGAAAGTGCTGAATCCCCTGGAACTGGAGTTACAGACAGTTGTTAGCTGCTGCCATGTGGGGCAGTGGGATTCAAACCTGGGTCTTCTGCAAGAGCAGCCAGTGCTCTTAACCACTTAGGTATCTCTCCAGCCCCTAAAATCCTTTTCAAATGTGACTTTGTCATTCATAGTAACTTCTTCTTGGCCAGCATTCCCTTATACCCACAGAAAATTACACATAATTCCAAGAAACCAAAGGCCAGAAAGGCATCAGGACAAAGGAAAAGGGATCAGAAGCTACAAAGAGGAAAGAATTGTTCTGGGAAGTGTATGATCAGGGAAGCCATGTCCCAGCATAGTGTCTTTTGTCTTTCCTTATGTATTGGTGCCCTGAGTTGGGCTGCAGTTTGTGGCTACTGTGTATGCTGTAGACAGTGTATTCTCACTGTGTACAGTTTATGCATGTGTGTGCCCGCGAGCATGTTTGCATGTCTGGTGCTTGTAGTGTGATATGTACATTTTGTGTAGTGTGTATGTGCCGTGTGTAGAGTGTGGTGTTGTGCTTACAGTATATAGGTGCTGTGCATGTAGTCTGCATGAGTGCAGAGTGTAGGTGTGCAAGTTGAGTATGAGTGCTGTGGATGCAGTAGGTGGGAACTCTGCATGCAGAGTGTGGGTACTGTTTGTTATTGAGTCCTATGCATGCTGTATGGATTGTGTACATGTTGTGTGGTGCTGTGTGTGTAGAATGTGAGTGCTGTGAGTACAGTGTGCAGATGCTCTGCATATAGTATGTGAGTGCTATGCATGCATTGTGTATTTTGCATTGCAGTGTGTGGCTCCTGTGGGTGAGGTGTATAAGTGCTTTTTGTGCCCTGTATTGATGCTGTATGTTCATTGTGTGGGTTTTGTGTATGCAGTATATGGGCATTTCCTGTATGGTGAGTGGGTGGCTGCTGTGTGTGCAGTGAGTGGGGGTTATGCGTGCTTTGTATGGGTGCTGTAGGTGCTTTGTATTTGTTTATGCAAAGAGTGGATGCCATTCTCTTTCCCTGCACAGCAGTCATTCACTGGCTGGTACCTTTTGCTGAGGACATATTTTCAAATCCAGTATGAGAGCATGAGGAAACTGCCCGTCTTGATGTAGGACTGAGGCTGATCTTATAGTCCATTAGGGAACCCAAAGGCTTATAATGGGAAAGATTCTGCATTCTCTTCATGAGGCCCCAGAAAGCCCTCACATCCCTGAGCCTTGTTTTTCATGTGTGCACATGTCACCTCTGGGGATATTTCTAACGCTTTCAGCAAATTCCCAGTTGGGATCTGTGTCCCACAGGAAAGGGTTGTACCCCAGTGTGTGTTCTGGGGATTACTTCAGGGCATTGGACTATAGGTGGAGGTGCTCACTAGTCTATACCCCACCCATCTGGCTGTCTCTGCCTACTAGAACCACCATGGCTGTAGCTTTGCACAAGGATTTCCAACTTTCCATCCTATCTCATATGTGTCAGTTCCAGTGGATCAGCGCTTTCTACATCTGTTCCTAGTATTAAAAACACTGAGAATTCCCTGCTCACCGGAGTTGAGGGAGTGGTTTTCCATAGAAACCTTACAGAAGAGAAAGTTAGAGTTCTTGCAGTAATTAAAAAAAATTTTTTTTTATTTATTTTATTTATGTGTATGAATGTACTGTCTGCATGTAGGTTTGTGCACCTGTGTCGTGCAATGCCGCGGAGGTCAGAAGAGGGTGTCGGATTCCCCTGGAACTGGAGTTCTCTTGGAATTGGAGTTACAGATGGTTCTCAGCCGCCATGTGGGTGCTGGGGATCGAACCTGGGTCCTCTGCAAGAGCAGTCGGCGCTCTTAACCACTAAGCCATCTCTCTAGCCCGAAAGTTAGAGTTCTTGGCTCTTGTCATGCCCAGTGAGATTTTCTTGGGCAGTATGACTTGGGCAAACCACCAATGGTCTTATGTTCTGAGAACTTGGAGTAATATCAAAGGTCATATTTCCTGAGACTACTGACCCTGATTCCATTTACAGTATGATTCTGAAGGAAAACCAAGGAGGTCAGGATATTTAAATCACACAGGTGCTTGTTAAATGATATGAATGCTCCTGCCTGAAACAAAACCTTTCAGAGTAATGTCACTCTGAAATTAGATGTTTCTGTTTAGCACTGTATCAT
Organism: Rhizomys pruinosus; assembly: GCA_009823505.1. Lineage (NCBI taxonomy): Eukaryota > Metazoa > Chordata > Mammalia > Rodentia > Spalacidae > Rhizomys > Rhizomys pruinosus. The sequence continues at coordinate 76,608 of VZQC01011685.1, forward strand.
TGTAAGTGTACTCAGGCCCATGTACTGCTATTTGGCTTTTTAAATTTTATTTGGTTAACACTGTTAAGTGGGAAATGTGTTTTTCTATAAGGAGATGGGTGTTGCCCATTGTCTGGGATGAGGTGGAAACCCACCATACATGAAGTGTAAAGAAGCAGGGAGATTTCTTTTTTTTTTTTTTTTTTTTTTTTGGTGTTTTTGAGACAGGGTCTTCCTGTAACCCCAGCTGGCCTGGAACTTGCTCTGTAAACCAGGCTGGCCTTGAACTCACAGAGATCCATTTGCCTCTGCTTCCTGAGTGCTGGGATTAAAGGCTTGTGCCACCACACCCGGCTAAGCTCAGGGTGTTTTGAAGAAATTTTCAGAAATCATTAGAATGCCTCTGTGGGGCCATAAAACACGGGCTTTGTGGCTGGCCCACTAGGCAGCTGAACAAAGGGGTATTTAATGTTAGGTTCATTTAGACTTTTCCAGTTGTTTTTCTTACATTATTTGCAAATGAGACCAAAGGGAGTAAAAGGTAACTTTGATGTCCCTTTTGGTTTAAGTAATTTTCAAGGTTATGCATAGCCTTTGGAGCATATAAACATCTGGGAGACAGAAAGCTAATCTTGACAATTCATTTGCATCTCCTCTACTGGTCTGGCCTCATCATTATTGATATTTTGCATTTATTCCATGTGGAGGAAATTGCTGGAACCTGAGGAGGGGAGGGTGGAGGTTCCAGCACTTGTACTGTATGGCTACAAAAGGCACATTCATTGACAGAGTTCTCATGCTAGAGCAAGAACAGTGCTGGAAATCACCAATGCCTGAGATTTCCAGGTATGCCCAGGGCCTGCTGGTGCCTGAGACATAGAACTGGGGGATCAGGGTTAAGAAGCACCCTTACTTGGGAGGCAGAGGCAGACGGATCTCTGTGAGTTAAAGGCCAGCCTGGTCTACAGGGTGAGTTCCAGGCCAGCTGGGGCTACAGGGAGACCCTGTCTCAAAAATACCATAAAACAAAACAAAACAAAAAACCCCACCCTTTACTGGTGCTGGAGGAATGGCTCAGCATTTAAGAGCACTGGCTGCTCTTGCAGAGGACCCAGATTCAAATCCCAGCACCCACATATTGGCTAACAGCTGTCCTAAAGAAAACAAAAAACAACTGTCCTTAACTTCAGCTCCAGGGGATCCGACACCCTCTTCTGACCTCCATGGGCATTGCACCTACTACATGCAGGTAATACACTCATAAACATAAAATAATAAAATGTTTGGAAATAAAAGGAAATATCCTTTGTTTAGGGTGGGGAGACAAACTCTGGGATGTACTCAAAGTCATTTCCTTGTCTCGAGATCTGCAAAGTGGTTGCTCCTTGGGGAAGCACAGTCAGGCAAGCTCACCTGTGTATCACCTTGTTGCTTATCTAGTTTTTTCTTTTTTTAAAGTAATGTGTATCCATTTTTTTAAATTTTTATTTATTTCTGTATGTGTATGAATGTACTGTCTGCATGCAGGTTTGTGCCCCCGTGTCGTGCAATGCCGCGGAGGTCAGAAGAGGGTGTCTGATTCCCCTGGAACTGGAGTTCTCCTGGAATTGGAGTTTCAGACGGTTCTTGGCCGCCATGTGGGTGCTGGGGATCGAACCCAGGTCCTCTGTAAGAGCGGTCTAATGGCTAGGCCATCTCTCCAGCCCATCTTATCTAGTTTTTTATTGTTGCTTATCTCAGTTTTTATTCAAATTGATTTTGCCTTGTCTTAAGAGCATCTTAAAAGACCCTTTGCAGAGCTTCATAAAAATATAACCTCCAGCCTTACCATACAACTGTTGAATCAGAACTTAGTGGCTGAGATCATGTGGATTTCAAATGAAGACTACTAATACTGTCTCAATTTGTGGAAGGTAGATTGCTGTTGTATGGCTACCCATGAAGCTTTCAGTACTTTGTAAGAGCAGCCACAGAGTTTTTTGCAAACATTTATTTTGTGTGTGTTTTGGAGGACAGAATTCTAATATCAAGATAGCCACCAAGTTTTTCCTTCGTTTTTTTTTTTTTGTGTGTGTGTGTAAAATTTTTATTTGTTTATTTTTTAAGGGATTCTATAATATAAAAGCACAGTTGTTTTCAAGTTTTTCCTTCCTAAGGCTCAGGAGGGTCCTTCCTTCTCTAAGCATAAGGTGTTGGTGGCTATCCATGGCTCATAGACTTGTCTTTCTCGATTTTGTCCCCATTTTTATATGGTTTTCTCCACTGTGTGTCTTTGTCCAAGTTCACCAGTCTTGGTGGGATAGACCCACTCTGTTCCATGAGGCCCCTATTTAAACTTGACCAAGCCTATAGAAACCTTTCCAAATGAGGTCATATTTGAAGCTGCTGGAGATTAGAGCTTCCATCGACCTGTTTGCTCTGACACTTTTTCCACATAGATTGCTCAATGTAGCATTTATCAAGGCCTTTCCAAGCATTGCTAGCTATTACCTTCCTTGGCCACGGTATCCTTAATTATCTTGTTATTTACACCAGAGGTAGCAACTAAACTGTGTATCAGCTAATATGTACTATAAATATTCATGTACTTTGAGCCTATAGCAAGCACAGTTCTCAACCTGGGACTATCAGTGGACCAAGCACTTTAGCAAGGGCAGCAATGCTATAAAGACAAGTCGTGGAGTGTCTTCTTGAGTCTCAGGACCCTAGAGGGAGATGAGGAGAGGAAGGGGCAAGAAGAAATGAGGTTGACATTTTAGGTGTGTGGTGAGTAGATGTGGTTCTGACAGGCAGTTTGGGGGTCATCTGAGCTACTGTGGCCATGCATGACTCCCTATCCAAAGGAGAATTTGAGCCCCATTTGTCTTGGCTGGTGTACCTGTGCCCATCTGTGCCTGGAATCACACTGGGATCCTGGCTGTTTCTTTCCCCTGGGTACCTGGTTGTATGAGTGCATGTTTAATAGGGATTAAACTTAGGGTCTGTTTTGTTGGTGTTTTGTTTTGTTTTGAGACAGGTGGCCTGGAACTCACTATGTAGAGCAGGCTGGCCTTGATCTCACAAAGATCTGCCTGCCTCTGCTTCCCAATTTCTGGGATTAAAGATGTGCACCACCATGTCAGGCTTAAATCCAGGGTCTTGACATATTAGGAAAGCACTCCTCCTGAACAAAATGGCACTTTAAATACCTTCACTGGAAAATGAAGCCCAGCAAATACTGAACTATAATTACTAAAACTTGGAAACCTTTGGTTTATGATAAAGAAGCAGCAAATAATTTTGTTGAGTGATGGGTCTAACACTCAGCCTTGAGTTAGAGATGGACACAAAGAGCTCTCCAGGACTGCAGATGTAGCTTAGTCAATAAAGTACTTGCCTAGCATGCATGAGCCTCTTATTTGATCTCCAGCACCCCATAAAACCAATTGTGGTGGTACACATCTATAATATCAGCATGTGGGAGATGGAGGCAGTAGGATTAGAAGTCATCTTTGGCTGTGTAGTGAGTTTAAGCTAGTCTAGGACATACATTAGACCATATCTAAAAAAAAAAAAAAAACAAACTGGGCCAATAAAAAGGTACTTTCCATGCCCCCTGGAGAACTGAGTTTGATCCTCAGAACCCATATAAAGGTGGAAGGAGAGAACCAACCCCACAAAGTTGTTCTCTGATCTCCATACAGGTGCCAGGATACATGCCATCCCTACCCCCTGGCTAACAGTAAATAAATTATTTAAAAAGACCATTTTAAGGGGTTTACAGCAGCCACAGTAAGCCGTAGGAACATGGTTTGTCCATACTGGACTCCTGTGGTCTCAGCTTGCAGTAGTACCCCTGGGTGGGAGGGATGGGGTCACTTTCCATGTGGTTACTCCAATGTGGCCCTGACCCTCTGCAGATGTGGGCAGGTCTCCCAACAAGGATGACCCCAACAGGGGTGGCTGGTTTGTAAGAGCTACATCTGTAGAATTAGGTACTAGGTTAGAAAGTCTGACGCTTTTGCTGTTGTCGCTTGATTACATTTCTGATTTTGTAAAAGTGGCATTTATAATGTAATGATATTAAAAACAACTTTAGAAGTCTTTGAATATACACAAATTTAGAGACCATGTTCCTGTCACCAACCACAGTGATTCCTAGTACTCTATTCTTTTTTTTTTTTGGGGGGGGGTGTATTTTTTTTATTTTTTATTTTTATTTTATTTATTTATTTATGTGTATGAATGTATTGTCTGTATGTAGGCCTGTGCATCCATGTCATGCAATGCCACGGAGGTCAGAAGAGGGCGTTGGATTCCCCTGGAACTGGAGTTCTCCTGGAATTGGAGTTACAGATGGTTCTCATGTGGGTGCTGGGGCTCGAACCTGGGTCCTCTGCAGAGCAGTTGGCGCTCTTAACCGCTAGGCCATCTCTCCAGCCCTCCTGGGGGCATTTTTTTTTTTTTTTTTTCTTTTTTTTGGTATTTTCGAGGACAGTCTCCCTGTAGCCCCAGCTGTCCTGGAACTCACTCTTAGACCAGGCTGGCCTTGAACTCACAGATCCACCTGGCCTCTGCCTCTCCGAGTGCTAGGATTAAAGGCGTGTGTGCACCATGCCCGGCAAGTTTTGGTTTTTTTTTTTTTGTATGGGTGGGGTGTATTTTTGGACAGGGTCTCCCTTTAGTCCCAGCTGGCCGGGAGCTTGCTCTTAGACCAGGCTGGCCTTGAAGTCACAGAGATCCACCTGCCTCTGCCTCCCCAGTGCTGGGATTAAAGATGTGTGCCACCACACCTGGATAGTACTCTATTCTTATTATTCTTGTTTCTCAAATCATTGAAAGCGTATCTCTGTACATTCAGTTTTGTCTTTAAGTACTTGGAGGGCTAACGGAGCAACACACTCATAATACACTTCCCCCACCTCAAACATGCCCAGGACAGGTCCCTGTTTCTAGACTGCCTTACATGCTTCTGCTCTTAGGTTATCTGAACCACAGTCAAGACGAAGCCTCCAGTTGTACTTGGGGAGTTGGGCCTCTGAACTTGCTTTTATTTTGGGAAAATTTCCTCTTTGTTGTTGAGGAATCTGTTCTCTCCAGGGGTATCAAAACCTAGTGACCTGTAGCAAGTGCCATGGGCTAGGGAGCTCCAAAAGGGAGGTAGAAGTACAGACTCATCTTTGTTGAGCAGGTGCTGGGCAGGTCCCTCTGATATTAATAATGATCTTCTTACCTGAACTTCCAATTTCATGTATTAAAAAAACTTTCAAGGCCCAGAATTATGGTGCATGCCTTTAATCCTGCACTTGGGAGGCCGGAGTGCAGGCCAGATGCTTTGTGAGTTCAAGGCTATCTTGATCTACATTTGGAGTTCAGGTCACCAGGAAAATAATAGAAGTGAGAAGCGTCCAAATAACAACAACACAACACTACACACACACACAACACACAACACGGAAAAAAAGTGTTGTTGTGTGTGTTGTAGTGTGTGTATTACTATATACTATATATATATATATTATATAATATATATCCTCCACCTGTTCCTTTGAGCCGAAGGGTCTATTGTTGAACGTGGAGCTAGGGTTGGTGGCCAGCAATCCTAGTGGTCCTCCATAGCACTGAGGTTGTAGGGACATGGTCAGCTTTTTCTGTGGGTGCTGAGGATTTGAACTCAGGTCTTCAGGTTTTCACAGAAAGTACTTTTACCTTGGGGCTGGAGAGATGGCCTAGGGGTTAAGAGCGCCGACCGCTCTTGCAGAGGACCCGGGTTCGATCCCCAGCACCCACATGGCGGCTGAGAACCATCTGAAACTCCAATTCTAGGAGAACTCCAGCTCCAGGGGAATCTGACACCCACTTCTGACCTCCGCGGCATTGCACTACACGGATGCACAGACTTGCATGCAGACAGTACATTCTTACACATACAAAAAAAAAAAAAAAAAAAAAAAGAAAGTACTTTTACCTGTGGAACCATCTCCTTATCCTCAATTGAATGTATTTTAATTTATTTGTGTGTGTGTGTGTGCGTGTGTGCATGTGTGTACGCACATGTGCACATATGACACAGTGTGCTTATGGAGGTTAGACAGCAACATGTGGGGCCTGGGGATCAAACTTAGGTTGTTAGACTTAGGGACAAGAACAATCCCCTGCTGAGCCATCTTAAGGACCCTGATTTTTTTTTTTTTTTTTGTCTTTTTAAGACAGGGTCTCCCTGTAGCCCCAGCTGGCCTGGAACTTGCTATATAGATCAGGCTGGCCTTGAACTCACAGAGATCCTCCTGACTCTGCCTCCAAAGTGCTGCGATTAAAGACATGCCCACGATGTCCAGTGGACTCTGAATGTATCTTAAAGCAACAATGATTCTATATTTTGGTGCCTGCTTTTTATTATTTTTGTGTATGTGCATATGCTTGTATACATGTGTGTGGGTGCATATCACAGCACACAAGTAGAGGTCAGAAGACAACTTAAGGGTTGTCAATTCTCTCCTTCTATCATGTGGGACCTGAAGATTGAGCTCAGGTGTCAGGAACCTTTACTTACTGACACATCTTGCTGGCCCTGGTCCTTGCTTTTAAAAGATACATGTATATTATACTTAGCCAAAAGACCAACAAGCAATACATGTGTGCCTTTTTATTGAGGAGCCTCATATAGATTTCTCAGACTAATTATAACCTAAATGATAATAAATCTATTTTTTTTGTATTTTTGAGACAGGGTCTCCCTGTAGCCCCAGCTGTCCTGGAACTTACTCTGTAGACCAATCTGGCCTCAGACTCACAGAGATTCACCTGCCTCTGCCTCCTGAGTGCTGGGACTAAAGGCTAGCCTGGCCTAATAAACCTAAATTTTAAAATAAAATAGTTTTAATTTTCTTTAACTAGTCTAAATTTGCTGGATGTGGTGGCATAAGCCTTTAATCCCAGCACTTGGGAGGCAGAGGCCTGTGAGGCCAACCTGTTCTACATAGCAAGTTCCAGGCCAGCTGGGGCCACAGGGAAACCCTGTCTCAATAAAACCAAAATTATTCTAAATTTCATATTGGTTAACAAAGCATAGGATGATTTTTTTACTCTTATAAATGTCTCAGTTCTCTCATTTTAAGTTGGTTTTTATTTAGTTTTTGCTAAAAATGCAAATTAAATTTACTTCTGCCTTCTCCCTCCCCTCAGGTGCAGACTAGCCTCAAGCTTGCTAGCTTGCCTTGTAGCTCAGGATGATCATTAAACTCCTGATTCTCCTTCCTTCACCTCTCAAGTATTATGATTACAGATGTAAATCACTGCACATGGTTCCTCTCTCTCTCTCTCTCTCTCTCTCTCTCTCGTTGGAGAGATGGATGTGTAATTTTGTTTGAATCTGGAGTTTTCCTATTAGAGTTTGGTTATGAAAAGATCATCACCTCAGTGGTTAGGGCTAAGAACTTTCAGGATTATTTCTTTTGAATATTTTAATGTTTGATTCTTGGCTTGGAGTTAAGAGTTACGTTGCTGTATTTTTTTCCCCAGATAAATGATTTTTTTATCCATAGTAAGCACAGGGTCTGAAAAATGTATGCGCCATTTCCTCTAGAAAAGTGAGAGTTGGTAAATGGGCATGCCACTTTCGATGTGGGGTTTGATTCTAGGATGTTTGATGTATGTAGAGAGCACTGAATTCTAGTAGGTTGGGAGAAACGTGGGCTTGCTTGTTTGTAGAATGCCCACTGCATTCAGGAAGGGTAGCTGTTTTCTGAGCATGGTAGAACCGAGTTAAGGAGGTGCCTGACGGGCAGCTGGTATCATTCCCCGCCAATCTAGGCTGATTAGGGTCAGCAGACACTGAACACTGAGGCCTGCATTAGGCCTAAGTTCTGCATGAGCCAAAGCAACCTGGCACTCACGTTTGCCTGTGGCCTTGGGCATGGGGCTCCCGGAAACCCTGCACCAGACATGTGGTTAGGGTGCATCCTGCCAGAGCTGCCCACAGGCCTGCAAGGGGAATTTCCTTCTGTTCTGGGAAGTCAGGGCCTTGGGCTTGGTAGGTTCTCTGTGAGAGGCAGGTGGAGAAGCTGGTTTCTGTCTTCTCAGAGAAGATGCCACTCTGTGGCAGTGTGCAGGTTTAGGTGCCACGAAGACTGCAGACCTTACCTCACCTGGCAGGAAAATTTGTGGGAAGTCACAGGTGCAAGCTCTGCTTGGCCTTCCCAGCCCCAGCCCTCATAGGAGTGAGGAAGGAGGAGCCTTCTCTATAGGAGCTGGTTTAACCTTTTGGGCAGTAACATCTCACTGCCTGGCTGCATCTTTGGTTTTCGTCGTAAGGAACTTGCTTTTCCTGTGAAAGGGGTTGAAGTAAGTGTCTGATGCCTAACCAGCAGGCCTGTCTCATCCAGGGCCATATACACCACTGTTTTGTCTTCTGGTTTCTAATTAACTCCTTATAAACTTCTGAGCATTAATATAGACAGCTATTTTAGTGCTCCTCTGGTTGGATTTCTCAGCCATTTTCTAATTGTTGAGGATTTGTCGATTTCTTGTTTTTCACTAATACATGGTAGTAATTGGAACAAATGAACTTCTGGATTGTTTTCTTGAGATAGAGTACCAAAAGTAGAGTCAGTGGGCCAGAGACAAGGACACATTGACATACCCTTTCCTTGCAACAGTAGCCAGTGCTTTTAACTGCCAAGCCATCCTCTAGTCCCTGGCCTGATTTCTTTAAATGTTTATTTCATTAAAGTTTTGACATTAGGCTGGGGATGGTGGTGCATGCCTTTAAATCCCAGCACTTAGCCGGGCATGGTGGCACACGCCTTTAATCCTAGCACTTGGGAGGCAGAGGCAGGCGGATCTTTGTGAGTTCAAGGCCAGCCTGGTCTACAGAGTGAGTTCCAGGACAGCTGGGGCTACAGGGAGACCCTGTCTTGAAAAGACAAAAAAAAAATCTTGGGGCTGGAGAGATGGCCTAGCGGTTAAGAGCACCGACTGCTCTTGCAGAGGACCCGGGTTCGATCCCCAGCAACCACATGGCGGCTGAAAACCATCTTTAACTCCAGTTCCAGGGGAATCCGACGCCCTCTTCTGACCTCTGCGGCATTACACGACATGGGTGCACAAACCTACATGCAGATAGTACATTCATACACATAAAAAATAAATAAAATTTAAAAAAATCTTTTTTTAAACATCACAGCAAAAGCTGGACATGGTGGCACATACCTTTATTTTTTATTTTTTTATTTTTTATTTTTTGGTCTTTTTGAGACAGGGTCTCCCTATAGTCCCAGCTGTCCTGGAACTCACTCTGTAGACCAGACTGGCCTTGAACTCATAAAGATCCGCCTGCCTCTGCCTCCCAAGTGCTAGGATTAAAGGCGTGCGCCACCACGCCCGGCCCGGCACATACCTTTAATTCCAGCACTTGGGAGGCAGAAGCAGGCAGATCTGAGTTCAAGGCCTGCCTGGTTTACACAGTGAGTTCCAGGCCAGCTGGGGCTACAGGGAGACCTTGTCTCAAAAAGACAAAAAAAAAAACAAAAAAAAACAACAAACAAACAAACAAAAACAGGAGGTTTGAGGCCCAACCCACTGAATTATGTACACACAAAGCCAGTACCTGAAGCAAGGACAGCAAACTGCTGGGAGTGGTCGTAGGTGGACGGCTGTCTCAGAGCTTTTGATACATGGCCCCCAAAGAGACTGGGTACCCTCTTTCTTTTTGTTTCCCTTCTTTCCTTCTCTCCCTCCCTTCCTTCACATTGGATCTTGCTTTTTGTTTTGGTCTTTTTGAGACAGGGTCTCCCTGTAGCCCCAGCTGTCCTGGAACTCACTCTGTAGACCAGGCTGGCCTTGAACTCCCAAAGAGCCGCCTGCCTCTGCCTCCCAAGTGCTAGGATTAAAGGTGTGCACCACCACGCCCGGCATTTGGTTTCTTTTTTTTTTTTTTTTTGGTTGGATCTTGCTATATACCCCAGGCTGGCATCAAACTCTTAGCTCTCTTGCTCAGCCTCCTGAATGCTGGTGAGATTTATTTCTTAAAATGTCCATGGAGCCTGTCTGCTCAGTGTTTGGCAGGGGATGGTCATGCCTGGGAAAGGGGTTCCATTGCTTTCTGTAATGTCTGATGCAGGAGTGGTGGCACAAGGTGACCAAGAGAAAGGTTTGGCCCCTCCCTCCAGTGTTCTCATATCCTGAGCTGCCCTTACAGATTCCTGTGGCTCCAGGTGGCTGTTTCTGAGACCCCTGCTCTAGCATGTGTTTCCTGCCAGGTTTCTCCTGCCTTACCCCCAAATACCAGGAGTACATGCTACCCCGCCTGGGTCCTTCCCCTACTGTGCTCCTTTTAGTTTCCATTGGTCAGGGCCAATAAGAGTGGTTGGGCTGGCTATTGTGGGGGTACAAGAGTCACACTGAGGCCTGAGGATTCCCTCCTTACCTGTTGAGGATGCCCACATAGATTATGGAAAGGAGGGCTCATTAATCATAGGAAGCCAGGTATGAAAGAGGATCAGTGTGTATGAGTACCTTGCATGCACTGTCTGCATGGTTTGCTTACTGTTTATCCATTCAGTGTCTTCCTGTGGTCCCATGAGTACCTGCATCTGAGAGGCCTGTGCCTTATGCACCAGAGACCAATAGAAGCTTGGCTCTACCTTGTGTTGGCCAAGGTTACTTGCTCTGCTTCTTCTCTGGGCCCCACCTAGTGGTTACATACTTTTCACCTTCTTTTCCTAAGGTCAGGGACTTGCTATCTTGTTTTGTTTCCATCAGCACCTAAAAATGGAATGTTTTTGAAACATTTCTTGTGTTAGAAATGGAAGATTTCATTATTTCAGGTTTAATGTGAAAAAGGCATTGTGGTTTTGTTGACCCCAAGTATATGAATGCGCCTGTGTGGTTACAATGTGGTCCTTGGACTGAGAGGTTCCTAGTTTCAATAGAAGGCAGGGCAGTGGAGCAGTGCATGCTGAATATGGTGTCTGCTTAAGGACAGAGTGGCTGGCATGTCAGGGGGCTTCCTGGAGCAGGAGGCAGTGGCTGGCAACTGAAAGGTATGTCCTACCCCTATCCCTGTGCATTGACCTGAGCTGATAGAATTGAGCTGCCTTGAACTCAGTTGTAGTCTAAAGATGAGGTATAGAAGGCAGATTCCAGTGTAGAAGGGATACCTTGAAGCCCAAGGCTCACAGATGGGGCTTCTTCCTCTTTCCTATTCCACAAAACAACGAAATTCCCCCAGACCAATTTCCCCTTAGCAAAAGGGACAGATCTGGGAGTTCCTGGTGTGTGGGCCTGGTGGATGTGTCAGCCACAAGGGCCTGTCCTAGTTGGTTCTTCTTTGTATCTGAGGCCACTTTCCCATGAATCAGAGCCTCAGTTGAGATGCACATGGCCTTGGCCAGTGGCTGCCTATGGCCTGGCTCTCCTTTGAAGTGGCAGCCTTCCTCTGTGTCCCATCTTGGGCTTGAGCCCCAAACAGTGTGATACCTAGATGTAGGATCCCATGCCTTCCCTCCTTGTCCTGTGGGGGTCCTCATTCTAGGATTTTCCTGTCAGTCTTTAGTTCTTTCCCAGTTTGTCTCTCTCTCTCTCTCTCTCTCTCTCTCTCTCTCTCTCTCTCTGTCTCTCTCTCTCTCTCTCTCTTCAGACTTTTCCTACACAGAATGAGTTCTCTGCCACTTCTGTGCTTCTAGTCCATCCAGAGACACAGGCTCTGGACAGTCCTTTTTGGCTTCCGTGTGCTCATCTACCTGAGATCTATGGGGCAGCTCTGCCTGAATTTTGCAGAGGGAACTGCACTGGGCCAGAATGGCCAGGCATGGCATACCCCTTGGTGGTCTGGCCCACAGTAGGATGCTTTGTGGTCAGTTTTTCTCCATCTGTGGAGGCCCAGTCCATATGAGGCCCAGGAAAGCCTTAGGACTCTCAGGGAGTCATTTCAACCCCATTCTCTTCATTAGTGGAGTCACAGGCAAAGGTCATGGTTGGAAGAGCCATTTGAAGTTATGAATTTCACATTAGTGGCTTTTTGTGAGCTTTTTCTGAGACCACCTGCTACTTCCTGTTTGGAAGCTGGTCCGTGTCTGTCTGTGTCTTCCATATCTCTCTGCTGCCTGGACCTCTCCCTGGCCAGCTGTAGTCTTTGCTTGATTTGGCCCAGGGTCTTGGTCTTGGTCTCTGCCTAACTCTGCAACAGGCTCAGCTGCTACATTAGGAATATGGGTACCCATTTGGACTAGAGAGTGCACCATCTCTCAGCTGCAGGGGTTTTTTTACCAGACCTGAGCCCTGGGGGCTGAGGCAGGGCAGGAAAAAAAAAAGTCAAATGCAACAGGCTCAGCTGCTACATTAGGAATATTGGTACCCATTTGGACTAGAGAGTGCACCATCTCTCAGCTGCAGGGTTTTTTTTTTACCAGACCTGAGCCCTGGGGGCTGAGGCAGGGCAGGAAAAAAAAAAGTCAAATGAGCTTCTTAACGGAAAGAAACACTCATAAGATGATGGAAAAGGGGAAGCATCCTATGTGGTCTGGGTGGGACATACCTCACAGAGAGGATGTGACATTTGGCAGCTTTGGAGAAGGCAGCAAGGTTGCCCAGATATGAGAATCTGGGCTTGGAGCAGAGGGAACTGAGAATGGCCAGCACCAAGAGGAAGAGGGGAGGGCCAAGGAGGGCCCAGGGTCACAGGGTGTTAGTCAAGAGGACAGGTAGGGAGGATCAGGTACAGATTTGTGTTTCAGATCACACTGTCTACAGGGTGGCAGCAAAGTTATCCACTGAGCCAGTTTCTGTCTCCTGGAGGCCTCGTCTCACTGTCTATGCTTCTAATCAATCAGTCTCTTGCCTTTTTCTCTCTCCTCACATCCTCCTCACCTACAGTCCATGGCTGCTTTGCCTTTATTGTGGACATGTAGGGCTATGTAGAGGGATTTTTCTGACAGAGAATGAGCAGGGCAGTCCATGCTCCCCCTGATGAGGGACAGCAGAGTCCTCACATGGCACCCTCTCATGTTTTCCATTCTTTTTTTTTTCTTTTTGGTTTTACACTTTTTTTGGTATTTTTGAGACAGGCTCTCCCTTTTAGTACCAGGTGTCCTGGAGCTCGCTCTGCAGACCAGGCTGGCCTTGAACCCACAGAGATCCACCTATCTCTGCCTCCCGAGTGCTTATAAAGGCACTCATCTTTGGTGTTAGGGCCTATGCTGATGGCTTTACCTAACTAATTACATCTGGATAGCCTATTTTGAAATGTGATATTTTCTGAGGAACTTGGTGCTAGAAAATAAACACAGAGAATTTTGAGGAACACAATTCAAGCCATAACACGGGAACATATCTCTTGGGTAAGCACAGAATTAGAGCAGAGCAAGAATTTTACAAAACTAAATTTCTGCCAGACATGGTGGAGCATACCCATCATCCTAGCACCTGAGAGGCTGAGATAGGAGGAGAAAGAGTTCCATGGTAGCATGGGCATTTTAGTGAGAGCCTATCTCAGAGAAAAACAAAATATAGATGGGTATACTTCAGCAGTGGACACTTACCTAACATGTTTGGTGCCCTGTGTTCCAGCCTCAGAATAGCCAAAAAACAAAACTCATAAACTGTTTTGAAATGTCATACACAGCAAACCCATTTCATAAAATGTAACTTAATGATTTCTCTATTCTGTCACATGTTTCCTGAGTTCTTCATTATCCAGCCTTCCTTCCACCTCAGCCCTGGGCACCCGCCTACCTGCCTTCTGTCCCCATAGGTTCTCAAAAGCTCTATGTGTGGAGGGAGCTGCCCTCCTGCAGTTAGCTTTCTCAGCTCAGCACATTCATCCTGGCTACTATCCTTCTGTGATGGGAATGGGAAAGCCATATAGGGAGGTCATCCAGGAATGCAGGGAGGTTATCCAGGAGTACAGACCTTGGGCTGGAGTTTCAGGGTCTCTTCTATTGTGGAACAGATTTGTTAATGGATGTCCTCTTGTATTTGTCCACCTGTCAGTGCACATTAGGGCTCTATTCAAATGTGAGTACTAAATGGAGTTGGCATTTATGTATTTTCATTGAATTCAGATTCCAAGGCTCCTAATCATATGTCATGTTCATATACCAGTGGTTATTTTTATTGCTGTTTCTGTTTTGGCATTTTGAGACAAGATCTTGCTCTGTAGCCCAGGCTGACCTTGAACTTGTGATCTTCTTGCCCTGACCACTTGCATGCTGGGATTGTAGGCATCGGTCACCTGGCTCAACTTTCCAAGATACTACCAAATCACAAAGTGTTATCTTTGCACTCCTAGCTTCCTCCATGTCTGTGGCATCTGTGGGCCATTGACAGCAGGATCTGAACGTTTTGGCCTTGCTATATATAGTCACTTGTTTAGTGACATATTTGTGGTTTTGTTTTTTATTTTTCTCTTCAGAACGGAGGAATGAACCTGGGCCCTGCACTTGTTAGCATTCTACCACTGAGCTAAATCCCCCAACCTACTGATTCTATATATATATATATTATTATATACTATATAATATTATATATATCTATATTTGGTCTTTTCGAGAACAGGGTCTCCTGTAGCTCCAGCTGGCCTGAAACTCACTCTGTAGACCAGGCCTGGCCTTGCTTGAACTCACAAAGATCCACCTGCCCCTGCCTCCCGAGTGTGCTAGGATTAAAGGCGTTGCGCCACCACCACTCCCGGCCAACCTACTGAATATTTTTATTTTATAACCAAATATTATTATTGTTATTATTATTATTATTCATGGCTGGAGATTGAGCCCAAGGCCTCAAAGAATGTGCTAAGCAAACTATATCTCTAGCCCTTAAATTTTGCAATAAAATGTTTAATCTGAGATACAGAAGTTCAGTCAGGGGTAGAAAAAAAGTGAGATTAAATTTGAATGTGGCAAAAGAGTTTGATGTTTGAGAGGAACATTAATGTCTGAACTGTTGTATTCCTGTTTTTAATTTAATTTTTATTTATATTTCTGTATTGTATATGTAATGTATCTGCTGTCTGAATGCAAGAGTTTGTGCACCCTGTGTCGTGCAATGCTGCGGAGGTCAAATAGGGGTGTCGGATTCCCCATGGAACTTGGTGTTCTCCTGGAATTGGAGTTTCCGGCAATTGAGTTTCAGCTTCTTTGGCCGCCATGTGGGTGCTGGGGATGGAACCCGGGTCCTCTGCGCTCTTAACCGCTAGGCCATCTCTCCAGCCCCTGAACTGTTGTATTCTAAACAAAAATGACTCCACCAGTGTGCCTCTGGCCAGAGATAGCCTTGTAGCCAAGGTCTCTGTGCACTTTTGGAATTTAGCCAGCAGGGGGCGACTCTAGGCCACAGGTACTGCATCTCTAGGTCACCAGCTCTGAATATGAGATTGCACAGAACTGCCATGTTTGGAGATAGGGCAGAAACACAAGATATAAATTATGTTTGTTGAGAAAGGGTATCACTTGTCGTTTACAGGGCTGACCCTTGTGGCTTGCATTCTCCAGACCTTCTACCTCTCTCCGGTGCTTGTAAAGGCATGCCAACCACCAATCCAACCAGTTTTTTGAACATTTTACTTTTTTTTTTTGTAAAAAAAAAAATGTTTTTTTATTATTTCTATTTATTCATTTATTTTTGATGTATATTGAAATTTACTGTCTGCATGCAGGTCTGTGCACCCGTGTCGTGCAATGCCGCGGAGGTCAGAAGAGGGTCTCGGATTCCCCTGGAACTGGAGTTCTCCTGGAATTGGAGTTACAGACGGTTCTTAGCCGCCATGTGGGTGCTGGGGATCGAACCCGGGTCCTCTGCAAGAGCGTCGGTGCTCTTAACCGCTAGGCTATCTCTCCAGCCCCAGTTTTTGACATTTTCATGAACGTAAACTAGTCTTCCTGGTGGAGCTCTTTAGGGTCAGAGGGAGCACTCAACCTGATCTGATCCTTATATTAATACCTTAACACACAAATAAGATGGTACCTAGAAGACTTCAGAACACATGGTTCTTGTGTATTTTAAGATGTGCTATTAATTTGGCATTTTCCCATGAGCACTAATCATCACTTGAGAAGCTGGAGTGGATAGTAGGAGTCCATCTCCAGTGGGATAGCTTCTACCTGTAACTTTTTTTTTTTGGTCTTTTTGAGACAGGGTCTCCCTGTAGTCCCAGCTGGCCTGTAACTGGTATATAGACCAGGCTGGCCTTGAACTCACAGAAATCTGTCTGCCGCTGCCTCCTGAGTGTTGGGATTAAAGGCATGCACCACCATGCCTGGCAGTAACTTTTGAAATAACTTTATGGTTGGGGCTGGAGAGATGGCCTAGAGGTTAAGAGCTCCAACTGCTCTTGCAGAGGACCCGGGTTTGATCCCCAGCACCCACATGGTGGCTGAGAACTATTTTTAACTCCAGTTCCAGGGGAATCCGATACACTCTTCTGACCACTGCGGCATTGCACGATATGGGTGCACAGACCTACATGCAGACAGTACATTCATACACATAGAAATAAAAATAAATAAAAAATAACTTTATGGTTGAGGGTCCTTTACTATCTGATACTAGATGGACAAAGTTTTGAAGTACACTGTTACTGGCACGATGGCCCTAATGGTTGTTAATGTGAGGATTTGCAAATGCTTAAGTAAAGGTAACTTGTCACTTCTCCTTTCAGCATCTCCTGGCATCAAATTTCTGCAGCTCAGAGAGGAGGAAGATGGGAGCCATATTTGAGGGCTTCAGGTTTGCATGTGATTTCTTCTATTGGAGACGGGGTGCCACGGTGTCAATGCCTGGCTAACTGAGCTGAGCAGAGCTGGCATACACTTGGTGTCTGCATCTGAACCCTGTGGGCAACAGTTGTGTGGGGCCATAGCCTCATGTGTCTGGGATTCTCATTCCTCAGCTTTGGGCATGGAAACCAGCTCTGTTTGGCCTATTGGCTCTGTGCTTTGAAGAAACACATAGAAGGGGTCAGGAACCTTGCTGACTGACACAGGACAGGTCTGCTAGTTGCTATCTTTCATTCTCTGGTTGATGGATTGTGTATACTGGTCACAGTGTGGCAGAGAGTTTTGTGGTTAAGTGGAACATTTTATGAGTCTTTGTGCACTGACAAGGGTGATGTGACTTTAGTCTAAAGTGTGGTTCAGGTTGTTTTGATAGCCACAGTGTTGTCCCTGAAGCCTTCTTCTTAAGTCTTTCTGTTCCAAACTGAAGTGTATTGAGGTAAAAGAGCTATGGGTAAAAACAGATACTAAAGAATCTATAGGGAAAGAAAAAAGATTGATGATACTTGTATAACTTTCATGCAGTGTGGCAATACCCACTCCACCCCATCTTGCCAGCTCTTGGATGTTTTCTTCTTTAAAATATTCTTTTATTTTCATTTATGTGTATATTTATTTGGGAGCCATCTCTCTAGTCCCATCAAACCTTTTCTTAACTGGTTTAGCATCTGTGTCCCTTGTGATGGCTCAGGTGCTTCTAGATGTAAAGGTTGTCCATTCACAGGGGTGTGTGTACATGTGTCCAGAAAATGGACTCCTGCCAGGCATGGTGGCCCACACCTTTAATCCTAGCACTTGGGAGACAGAGGCAGGCTTATCTCTGTGAGTTCAAGGCCAGGCTGGTCTACATAGTGAGTTCCAGGCCAGCTGGGGCTACAGAGACACCCTGTCTCAAAAAGACAGGGGTAAAAAAAAGGGAAAGAAAAGAAAAGAAAATGGACTCCTTTCTCAGGGCGGGTACTCTGCCCTCCTTTCCTACAGAGATGCGGGGAGCCTAGCTTGGAGTTGGCCTCCTACTTGTCTGACTACTATATGATACCACTCCCAGGTGCCCAGTACAACACACTACTGGTTCCAGGGAATACAACCAGCTGCCACAATTTTGACATGATGAAATTGTGACACCCACAGATATCTTTTCTGTGCTGAGAGATAATCAAATCTGAAACCTAAATCTCCTCTCAGACCTGCTGGGCTTGGGGAGATTGCCTGCCCTGTGCATCCCCACATCATTTTCCCCCTTTTGAGTTACAACTGACTCTTCTCCTGAACAAAGATGTTGTAGCTTTTCTTACCAGAAAGTCTGTGAATACATTGCTGATTTTATTTATTTATTTATTTATTTTTGGTCTTTTCAAGATAGGGTCTCCCTGTAGCCCCAGCTGTCCTGGAACTCACTCTGTAGACCAGGCTGGCCTTGAACTCACAAAGATCCACCTGCCTCTGCCTCCCAAGTGCTAGGATTAAAGGCATGCGCCACCACGCCCAGCATTACATTGCTGATTTTAAAGTTTCCCTGACTGGATAATAATTTCAGAACTTGCAATTTATGCTGAAATTATTTTAGAAATATAAACCCTGGGAGGTAGACATTTCTAAATTAATTTATTCTGTGTGTGTGTGTGTGCGTGTGTGCGCGCGCGTGCCTGCCTCACATATGCTAAAGGAAATATTGTACCACTAAGCCCTATAAGCTCTATCCCTGGCCCTAAAAAAATCCGTTTACAGGGACTGGAGAGATGCCTCAGTAGTTAAGAGTGTACTCTTAGAAAAGACCAGAGCTTGGTTTCTAGCACCCACTTTGAGTAGCTCACAACTGCCTGTAACTCCAGCTCCAGTGGATCATATGGCCTCTTCTGGACTCCTTTGTTACCTGTATTTACACATTAAAAAAAAACAAAGAATTTGAGCTGGGGCAGTACTCAATCCCAGTACTCAGGAGCAGAGGCAGGGGCTGATTGATCTCTGGGAATTTGAGGGCAGCCTTGTTTATATAATGAGATCCTGAGTGCTGGAATTGAAAGCGTTCGCCATTGCATTGGCTGGTTTTTTGTTTTTGTTTTTGTTTTTGTTTTTAAGAAAAAAAAGAATGAAGAAACACTTCCTGATTTGAATGCAGGGTGGTTAAGGGTTCTGATGCACGTTGTCACTTGGATGTCACCAGCCCTCATTTGCTGTGGACTATACAGACATTAGCTGATACTGACTTTAGATGATTGTTTTCCCTGATTTGAAATGAGTTTTGGTTTCTCCCCCAATATCAGTTAATCTGAGGGTGGTAGAACCCTGTGTGGAGAATAAAACTACCACCCAGCTCAGTTACTGCAGGGTTAGCACTGGGGACGACACCTGTTCTCAGGCTCTCTTTACCTCCTATGATTTGTCCTGAGCATGGGACACTGTGTCTTTGTTGGGGCTGACACACAATAGGAACACTCTCATCACCAGCCTTTAAGTCTAGAGATGGTGGGACAAGGTAGGTGTCTTCGTTCTGGGCCACAGCCTTAGCACCTACACTGTGCCCTGCCTTAGAAGCTCTCCTCAGGGGAGACAGCCTAATGTGATGTCACTGAGGTCTTGGGCTGGTGTGTTTTGACTTTGTTGGTACACAGCACAAGGAACACAGGCAAGGGTCAGGCAGTATCCTCACAGCTCCAGGTCAGCTGAAAAGAAGGGAACCCCATTATGAAAAAGAGACAAGAGCTGGGGACCCTGGCAGTCTGAGGAAGAGGAAGGAACTCTTTCTTGTCTTACTTCCCCCAGCTGGGTGAGAAGGGAGACAGAGTTACTGATTCCCCCTGAGGACATTTGAGGGGTCATTTCAGGTGGTGACTTGGGGAGAGTACAAGTATTGACATAATTCAGTAGGTCAAGAAGAGAATGATGCTGCGCCTGGTGGTACATATCTGTGATTCCAGTTCTAGGAAGGCAAAAGCCATAAGACTGAGAGTTTGAGGCCAACTTGGACTTTGTAGTGAGACACTGTGTCAAAAAACAGGGGTAGAGTGCTTGGTTTCATATCACAAACACTAAAATCAGAACAATAGAAGATAAGCATGGCCCCGGTATAAGCATGACACACAGAAGAAAAAACAACAGCAAGGGCTAAGGCTATATATAGCTCAGTAGTAAAAACACTTGCCTAGCATGTATAAGACCTTAGGTCAGATCCAAGAAACATAAAAAAAAAAAAAAGTGATCCAAATACCTCTCCTGCCCAGAGGGGCTGGATGGGTACAGGAAGCTACCAGAGGAAGGATTGCATTCTGTGTAACTCCCTTCTGGAAAGTGCATTTTATGAGCACAGCCACTAGCTGATCAGCTGGACATGTGGAGTGTTTAAGGAGGAAAGGTGGTACTCTAATGGTATTACCCTTTTCAGGCAGTCTTAGGGATTGGATCTGTCCCCAAAGAATTCAAAATGTGAGGTTCCCCCCGCAGGACCTCAGAATGTGACCTTGTTTGGAAATATGGTTGTTGCAGATGTGATTAGTGAAGATGAGATCATTGGGGGAGGCCCTGGGTCCCACTAAGAATGGCGTCTGTCCAAAAAGAAGAAATCTGGACACAGACAACACATAGGCAGAGATGGTCTTGTTGATTTTGTTTCCAGACTTCAGTCTCCAGAGCTACATGAAGGTATAGCAAATGTGAGGACCAGAGACCAAGCCAGGAGAAACTCATCATGTAGGGGCTGGAGAGATGGCCTAGCGGTTAAGAGTGCTGACTGCTCTTGCAGAGGACCGGGGTTCAATCCCCAGCACCCACATGGCGGCTGAGAACTGTCTTTAACTCCAGTTCCAGGGGAATCCAACACCCTCTTCTGACCTCTGCAGCATTGCACGGCAGGGGTGCACAAACCTACATGCAGACAATACACTCATACACATAAAAAAAAAAAATTAAGCCAGGTGTGGTGGTGCACGCCTTTAATCCTAGCCCTTGGGAGTCAGAGGCAGGTGGAACTTTGTGAGTTCAAGGCCCGCCTGGTCTACAAAGTGAGCTCCAGGCCAGCTGGGACTAAAGGGAGACCCTGTCTCAAAAAGACAAAAAAATAAAAAAATAAATAAATAAATAAAAAGAAAATCATGTATTCTGTAGCTGGCTGACTGGCTTTCTCTTTTTCTCTTTCTCTTTCTCTCCCTTCCTCCCTCCTTCCCTCCCCCTCTCTCTTTGTTTCTTTCTTCTCTTTCCCTTCCCATTCTCCTTCTCCTTCCCCTTCCCC
Organism: Rhizomys pruinosus; assembly: GCA_009823505.1. NCBI lineage: Eukaryota > Metazoa > Chordata > Mammalia > Rodentia > Spalacidae > Rhizomys > Rhizomys pruinosus. The sequence continues at coordinate 97,560 of VZQC01011685.1, forward strand.
TTTCCCTTTCTCCTTCTCCTTCTCCTCCTTTTCCTTACCCTTTCCCTTTCCCCATCCCTTCTTTTCTTGCTTGCTTTGAGACAGAGTCTCACTGTGTATCATTTGCTGGCTTAGAATTCACTGTAAACCAGGTTGGCCTTGAAGTTACAGTGATCTACCTGCCTCTGCCTCCTGAGTGCTGAGATTACAGGCATGTGCTACCACGCCCAGATTCTATAGTACTTGATGTGGGATTGTCTTTGGCAAGGGGATAACCAGGAGAATTAGCTGCTTTTGCTATGTTCCATGGACTCTGGATGCCCCTGAGGATCAGAGCTGTGGTCAGGCCCAGTGCTGGTAATGGGCATGAGTAACCTGAAGCAGAACTTCCCAACCTCTGCAATTGGTATAAATTGGGAAGTTTGGAGACTTTTAGGTTTAAGGCTATGAATGTGTGCCATGAATTCTTGCTCTATAGGGTTAGTGTGTCTGTATACATCTGAGTGTGCATGTGTGTGTGAAATTTTATATATGTATATATGTTGTTTGTTTTTTGAGATATGGTCTTCCCGAAGCCACAGCTGGGCTAGAACTAGCTATGAAGACCAAACTAGCCTTGATCTCACCTCTGTCTCCCAAGTGCTGAGATTAAGGGCATGCACTGCCACACCTGACTATATTTTTTAGGGATGTTTCTTCAAGTGTGAGGAACAAAGGCCACAGGCTAAATTATTTAACCTAGCTTTTCAGTTTAGATATAAAAATAATTTTGTCTGGGTAACTTGACTGTTGTATATAGAATTCTGTCTAGAACCCCAAATCCATTATGAGCCTAGAAGTGCTTCAGATGTCTTATCTGGGGCATTGTTGGTGCCACCTGTTGTTTACTGTCTGAGTGGGTCAAGGCCCAGTACTTCCTTAGCATACCTGTGCTACAGGACCTATGACCCACTCTCTGTCCCACTGTGTCCACTATATCCTAGCTTGGCAGCTTGAATGCCAGGTAGATACTGGTCCTTCTCATATGCTCTGCTGTCATCCACATGGGCTGATTTCACAGTACCTGTGTTTCTTGTATGGGTAACTCTTCCCTTCTTCTCCCCCATAGAATCTCTAGAAGAGGCAGCAGCAAGACTTCCAGATGAACAATAGGAAGGAAGATATGGAAATCACATCCCACTACCGGCACCTGCTTCGTGAGCTCAATGAGCAGAGGCAGCACGGCATTCTGTGTGATGTGTGTGTTGTGGTGGAGGGCAAGGTCTTCAAGGCACACAAGAATGTCCTGCTTGGGAGCAGCCGCTACTTCAAGACCCTCTACTGTCAGGTGCAAAAGACATCTGACCAGGCCACAGTCACCCACCTGGACATTGTCACAGCCCAGGGCTTCAAGGCCATCATTGACTTCATGTACTCTGCCCACCTGGCCCTCACCAGCAGGAATGTCATTGAGGTGATGTCAGCTGCCAGCTTCTTACAGATGACAGACATTGTGCAGGCCTGCCATGATTTCATCAAGGCCGCACTGGACATCAGCATCAAGTCAGATGCCTCGGATGAGCTCTCAGAGTTTGAAATTGGTAACCCGGCCAATAGCAGCACAGAGGCACTGATCTCAGCAGTAATGGCTGGAAGGAGCATCTCCCCGTGGTTGGCACGGAGAACAAGTCCTGCCAACTCTTCCGGAGACTCTGCTATTGCCAGCTGTCATGAAGGAGGGAGCAGCTATGGAAAGGAGGACCAGGAGCCCAAGGTTGATGGCCCCGACGACATTTCTTCACAGTCACTGTGGCCTGGAGATGTGGGTTACGGGTCTCTGCGCATCAAGGAAGAACAGATTTCGCCATCACATTATGGAGGGACTGAGATTCCATCCTCCAAGGACAGTGCAATACAGAACTCTTTCTCAGAGCAGGGTGCTGGGGATGGCTGGCAGCCCACTGGTCGTAGGAAGAACCGGAAAAACAAAGAGACTGTCCGACATATCACGCAGCAGGTGGAGGAGGACAGCCGGGCTGGCTCCCCAGTGCCCTCGTTCATGCCCACATCGGGATGGCCATTCAGCAGCCGAGACTCAAGTAAGCCTTCCTTTGAGATAGGCTGGGTACAGGCATCCAAGGGCACTGTGTTGATGGCCTTGTGGCTGTGAGTGAAGTGACACATTTCCACCAGTGGTCACTAGGGCTTACACTAATGGTTACCCTCTTTCATGGTAAATTGATGCAGATTCAGAAAATATGACCGAATAGCTTAAAGGCCAGGATGACTCCTAATAGAGTCTTGGTGTGTCCATCCCATAAGTATAGTCCCACCATGCTGAGATCACCTGGGTTGTGTTCCTCTGAAGCCAGCAGGACTTGAGGGTCTGTAGCTAGAATGATGGGGAGACAGTTGGGGGAGCTGTTCAGTCCCAAGTGGGGTGGGGGCTTGGCTGCCTTTCCTTGTGCATGAGATGTCCTTTGACATTGATTGGGCCACCCAGCCAGTCACTAGAGTGGCTGTCAGGTCTATTGCCTGCCTCAGATGTTGGTTTTGTCCTTGTAGTAATTGGTCCTCTGTTCTTCACTGCCTTGAGCTGAGATATTGTCACTGAAAAAGAGCCTCACGAGTGAGGGAAAATGCATCTCATTTGTACTCTACTGTGAGTTCCCACAGTTCAGTTCAGACTAACAGGCAGGGTGTTTCTTCTTGATAACTAGACAGCCAGCACAGCAAAGTTCAAGGGTCTCCCATTTGGAACTTGCTCTTCTTGTTTCCAGGACTCCAAGTCTATCACATGTTTTCATAGCCTGCATGAAAGTTGGGGTGTCCACTTCCCCAAATAAAAGATAATGGATATGTGTTTATTGAGCACCATGCACTGTTCTTGGTGTTGAGTAGTAATTGTAATTTATGTTATGCCCTTCCTGGAGTAGCAGGTGAAGACAGAGTAGACATAAAACACAAACTCTGGGGTCTCGAACCCTGAAAAATGCTGTGAATACCAAGGATGCTTATGTGCCCGTCTTGGGTGCTATCTGCTCTCTCTGCCCCCAAAGTTCTTGGGCAGTGTATGCGGGGGGGAGGGGGCAGAGACTTTGGACTTTTCTCCATAGGAGAATCTGGAGCATCTTAGGAGTTGGAAGGGAGGAGGCAGGAAAATTCCCTGGAGGGTCCATTCCATGCTAGTAGCTCACTATAGCTTTTCTTTTTTTATGGTTTATTATTTTTTAATGAGTGTTTTGCCTGTGTGCCATGTGCATGCAGTTGCCCTCCAAGGCTAGAAGAGAGTGTCAGATTCCCTGGAACTGCAGTTAGAGACAGCTTTGAGCTGCCATGTGGTTGCTGGGAACTATACTTGGGTCCTCTACAAGAGCAGCAAGTACTCTTAACCACTGAGCCATCTCTCCAGCCCCACTACTGATTTCTTGTTACAGTAAATGTGGATAAACTTTATTCTTGTAAACCAAAAAACATGGGGTTCGTTGCTGTTAAACATATTCTCAACTCTCTCTACTATCATCCTGAACTTTTTCTTCTTCCTAAATAGAAACTCTGTATCCACGAAACAGTACTTCACTGCCTTGTCCTGGAAGGCCTTGACATACTGTTGCTCATTCAAGTTCTAAGAGTTGTTGAGATGGCTCAATGGGTAAAGGTTCCTGCTGTATAAGCCTGAACACCAGAGTTTTATCCTTGGAACCCACTTAAGGGTGAAAATGACTTCACATAACTGTCCTCTGACCTCCCCATGGACACACATCCAAGACACACATACAAATAAATATATACAATTAAAATTTTTTTATTTTTATTTTATGTGTATGAGTGTTTGCCTGCATGTATATAAGTATACCATGTGGGGGCTGGAGAGATAGCCTAGCGGTTAAGAGCACCGACTGCTCTTGCAGAGGACCCGGGTTCCATCCCTTGCACCCACATGGCTAAGAACCATCTATAACTCCAATTCCAGGAGAACTCCAGTTCCAGGGGAATCCGAGACCCTCTTCTGACCTCCATGGCATTGCATGACACGGGTGCACAAACCTACATGCAGACAGTACATTCATACACATACAAAAATAAATAAAATTTTTTTAAAAACTTAAAATAAGTGTACCATGTGAGTGAACTGCCTGTGGAGGCCAGAAGAGGGTATTCAGTCCCCTAGAACTGGAATTACAGACCTGCCACATAGATTCTGGGAAACAAATCGGGGTCCTTTACAAGAACAGGAAGTGCTTTTACCACTGAGCTATCGCTCCAGTCTTTGTCCTTGTAGTATGATTTTTTAAATTACAATATATATAATTTTAAAAAATTAGGTTCTTATCAGCCTCTGCTTCCAACACTTAGCTACCAAGTGCAGAGCCAGATGCTGGCATGTTCATAAAAGTTGGTTTTACTCAGGCTGAGTCATTCTCTGTGGGCGTGACCTGGGAATGGAGGATATTGATTATAGTTCCTGGCCTGCACCCACAAGGTACCAGTGGCACTTGCCCCTGTTGTGACAACCACAAATGCCTACTGACATGGACATATGTCCCCAAGTAGCTGCCTCCCACCCCCCACAACCTCCAGGGCTGGACTAAGCTTAATCACAAGAACATCAGTCATTTCCTGCTAGCCATCCCTGTGGAGAGGTACAGGCATAGACAGGCATGATGACGTCTGTTGCTTGGCTTTGTTTAGAATCTTTTTAAAAAATTTTTTATTTATTTTTATTATATGTATGAATGTACTGTCTGCATGTAGGTCTGTGTACCTGTGTCGTGCAATGCCGCGGAGGTCAGAAGACGGAGTCGGAGTCCCCTGGAACTGGGGTTACAGATGGTTTTCAGCTGCCATGTGGGTTCTGGGGATCGAACCCGGGTCCTCTGCAAGAGCAGTTGGCGCTCTTAACCGCTAGGCCATCTCTCCAGCCCCTAGAATCTTTTATTAGCTAAAACCCAAACCTCGTGAATGCTGTGGCGTTGTGGGCACATTCTGAGGCTCACAGATGCTGGGGACCATCCCTTACCTCTGCCCTAGAATGTATGTGCATACCCAGTGAGTCACTCTTTAGGTGACAGTCTGGTAGCATGTGTGTCATAAGAGTCAATGACAAATTAGGAAGTGGAACGCTCACAGAGCCTGTGGGCTGGAGGTTTCAGACACAGTCGGCGAGCAGAAGGTGTTTTCAGAATCCAACAAGTGATTTTGGCTGTGTACTTTCCTTAGTCTTAAATCCTTGGGTTGCCAAGGCAACTGTGAACCACTTCTGCTTGGGGATTCTGAGACAAGGATGTGAGGTGTGGGTTGAAGCGTGGGATGCTTCCTGCGTGTCATGGTGGTGTGTCATTCCCTGAGCCTCTCCCACCCTGTCCCACAGGCTGGGATTAGAAAGCGTAAGTCATGACACCTGTTGGAAGTCAGTTTGTTTTCATTACAGACTTAGAAGAGGCTTATATTTTACTTGTAGAAAGGCTCTTTTCTGGATACACGTGTCAGGCAGACACATGGGAGGTACTCTATGCAGATGTTCAGACGTGAAGTCCTCTGATCAGGGCTACCTGTCTTGTCCCTTCTGGCTATCTCCACTTTGGCTTCAGGGGACCCCTGGGGCCACTTAGCTTTTATGAGTGATTTTCTATGCAAAAAGTAAAATGCACTATAACCCAGATCTGAAGAAACAATGTTTGTTGAAATTGACTTCATTTATGTGATAACTGGGAGGAAATGACATTAAAATGGGCACATAAGTGATGCACAGCCATGTAATAGACAGAGGCACGCACGTCTTCTGGCTGGGCTGTCTCTGAGCCATTCTAGGATGGAGCATCCTGCATCCATAGGCAGAGAGAGGTCAGTAACAACCCCCAGGGTGGCTAGTGATGGTTCTATGGAATGGAGGTGGAAGAATATCTCCTAGCTCAGGAATGGTGAAGATGAAGAACAGCCCTGGGCTGTGGCAACACTCATTCCTAATGTTCTGCAATAATCAAGATGTGTAGCTATACAAAGTTGAAGGTGTTGTAGAGTTAATGTGCTGAACTTTTGAAAGGAGAAACTTCTACTTGGTTGGGATTCTTTCTTTCTTTTTTTTTTTTTTGAGACAGGATCTCATTATGTAGCCCTGGCTAGCATGGAACTCACTATGTACAATAGACCAGGCTGCCTTGAACTCACAGAAATCTAAAGGCTTAAGCCATGCCACGCATTTTGGGATTCTCGAGAACACATTGGGACTATAGTACAACTCCAGATAGAGATATGGACCCTGGGAGGTTCAGTGCTGGCCATGGCCTGCAGCCCCTCCTGGATTTGGGGGATGGGGAATCAGTTCTCAGCATGAGGCTCTTTCCACTCCTTTCTAGACCAGGTACAGCCCATGTTTCTCCTATCAACTCATCCTTGTCTATAGAGCAGGCTGGTCTCTATCTCACAGAACTCTTCCTTTCTCTACCTCCTGAGTGCTGGGATTAAAAGAATGCAGTACCATTGCCCAGCTTCTAGTTTGTTCCATACTAGAATGGAGGCCTGTATGAGTTTGATCACCACTCTGTACTCTGGATGAAGCATCACTGGTCAGGGTTCTTCAGAGAGACCCTGTCTTCAGGTCATGTTATAGGATCTAGGTTCTCCCCAGGATCTCTTGAGTGACCTGCACCACCCCAGCTACCCTGCTGAAGTGTATGCTCAGCTGCTCTTTTCAGGGCCCTCATGTGTGGCCATCTGGCTGAGTCTTGTTTTAATATGAGTTGGGGGTTTTATTCTCTTGTTTTTCTAATATTTATAGGCTATGTCATATCAGTGCCAAGCTGATGCTGGAGCCTAGTGAGCTGACTCAGGCTGTCCCATGCTGATGCTGCATGTCATGGCAATGTACCTCGTGTAGAACAGGGGACTTGCTCATGTCAAAATGTTCAGACTGACAGATTTTTTTCTTCCTGTTTCCATAATTTGTAATAATCAGGTTAAAATATAGGTATATAATTTAGAAATCAGTTTGTAAATTGCATTTAATGAACACTTTAATTTTTTTGTGTCTTTTTGAGAGAGGGTCTCCCTGTAGCCCCAGCTGTCCTGAAACTCACTTGGTAGACCAGGCTGGCCTTGAACTCACAAAGATCCGTCTGCCTCTGCCTCCCAAGTGCTAGGATTAAAGGCATGTGCCAACACACCTGGCCTTAGACTATTTTTAAAATATTTTGTTTATTGTTATTTTATTTTGTGTGTTTCAGTGTATTGCCTGAACATATATATGTGCATCCATGTCATACAATCACTGTGGTGGTCAGAAGAGGATATTGGATCACCTGAAATTGGAATTATTGATGGTTATNAGATCCCCTGGAACTGAAGTTACCATTGTGGTAACAGATGCCATGTGGGTGCTGGGAACCGAACCCAGGTCCTTTTTAAGAGCAGGCAGTGCTCTTAATTGCTCAGCCATCTATCCAGCCCCTGTTTGGACTCTTTCAATTCAGGATTTCATCTAGCCTAGGCTGGCCTTGAACTTAATATGTAGCTGAGGATAACCTTGAACTCTTTTATTTTTATGTATATGATTTTTTTTGGGTCTTTTTGAGATAGGGTCTTCCTGTAGCCCCAGCTATCCTGGAACTCACTATGTATATGTAGACCAGGCTGGCCTTGAACTCACAAAGGTCAGTCTGCCTCTGCCTCCCAAGTGCTGGGATTAAAGGCATGTGCCACCATGCCCAGCTTTTTTTTTTCCAAAATTCTTTTTTTTTAATTTTTAAAAAAAATTTTATTTTTGTGTGTGTATGATTATACTATCTGCATGTAGGTTTGTGCACCCATGGACATCAGAGGGTGTCGGATTCCCCTGGAACTGGAGTTAAAGACGGTTCTCAGTGGCCATGTGGGTGCTGGGGATCAAACCCAGATCCTCTGCAAGAGCAGTTGGCACTCTTAACCCCTAGGCCATCTCTCCAGCCCAGCTTTAATGTGTATGAATGTATTGCCTGCATGGATAGAAATGCACCTGTGTCATGTCCTGCAATGCCTGAAGAGGTCAGAAGAAGGCATTGGATCCCCTGGAACTGTAGTTAAGGACTGTTGTTAGGTGCCATGTGGTGCTGGAAATTGGACCCAGGTCCTTTCCAAGAGCACCCAGCTGAGCCATCTCTCCAGCCCAACCCTGAACTCTTGATTCTCCTGACTCTACCTTCTGAGCACTGGGATGACAAGTGTGTACAATCATACCTGACTTAAAGGAGGCTATATTTTTTGTTAGAACAGTTTCTCCCTAAAGCCCCAGCTGGCCTATAACTCACTATGTAGATCAGGCTGGCCTCAATCTTGTAGAGATCTGCCTGCCTCTGCCTCTCAAATGCTGGGATTAAGAGCATGTGCCACCATGCCAGGCCTAAATGGGGATTTTCAGAAGGAGAGAGAGAGAGAGAGAGAGAGAGAGAGAGAGAATATGTACATCTCTATGCAGATATACATATCCATATATACATACATATAAATATAGATATATATTTAAATTTTCTTTTTAGGGGCTGTAGAGATGGCCTAGGGGTTAAGAGTGCCGACTGCTCTTGCAGAGGACCTGGGTTCGATCCCCAGCACCCACATGGCAGCCGAGAACCATCTGAAACTCCAATTCCAGGATAACTCCAGTTACAGGGGAATCCGAGACCCTCTTCTGACTTCCATGACATTGTACAACACGGGTACACAGACATGCATGCAGACAGTACAGTACATTCATACACATAAAAATAAATTTTAAAAAAAAGATTAAGAAAAATTTTCTTTTGAGACAGGATGTTATTTTGCAGCCGAGGCCACCCTTGAATTCCTGATGATCCTGCCTTAGCCTCCTGGGTGCTGAGATTTCAGGCTTGTGCCTAGTATTTCAAGTGCTCATTGGAAAGCTTTGTATCAGCATTTCCTTCAAGGACTTTTTAGAGCCAGGATTTGGTTCAGTGACAGAGGCCTTATTTGTGTGAAGCCCTGGGTTTGAGCTTTAGTTTCACAAGATAAAAGAAACAAAAAAGGATAAAGGCATTACATTTTTTTTTTACTTACTTAGTTTTTATTTTATGTGATGAATATTTTGCCTGCATATAAGTACACCTGTGTGTATAGTGCCCACAGGAGCCAGAAGAAGGTGTTGGGTCCTCTGGAACTGGAGTTAGGGTTAGTTGTTAGCTGCCATGTGAGTTTTGGGAACTGAATCCTAGTCTTCTGTAAGAGCAACCAGTGCTGCTCTTAACTGCTGAGCTATCTCTCAAGCCCCCAAAGAAGGCATTTTTTTTGAGACAGGGTCTCCCTTTAGTCCCAGCTGGCCTGGAGCTCACTCTGTAGACCAGGCTGGCCTTGAACACACAGAGATCCACCTTCCTCTGCCTCCCCAGTGTGACAGCGATTCTGGTTTATAGGCTGTTACCACTACAAGGAACTTCAAAGTGGCATATATAGTTCGTTCTCTCTCTCTCTCTCTCTCTCTCTCTCTCTCTCTCTCTCTCTCTCTCTCTCTCTGTCTCAATAGGCAAGGGGAGGAGAGATTGATATGGACAATAAACTGAGGGCTGCAGAAGCCTCTAGAAGCTGGACAAGACAGGAAACAGTCTGCTGACCATGTTAGACTACTGGAGCCTGTAGGCAACTAAGATGTAGGTAACTTATTACTTACAGATCATGGATAAAAGTTACTTTTAGGATGGTGGGTGACCTCAGAGGAGCTACATCATCAACATGAATGGTGACTTCTCCAAAGCTGCATAGACTGAATCTACCTTCCACATTCCACTTATTCTAGCACTTCTTGAGTACATTCAGCTGGCAAGGAGATGCAAGAGGGAGTGGCTAATATCTCAGCAGGGATCTGACAAGCCTCCCTAATACTTCCTTCTTTCAGAAAACATCTACAGCCCGGGTCTTGAGGGTCTCTTACTGGTAGTCATACCTGCTCTCAGATGGTAATGGCTTTTATGGCTGAGGACAGTATTCTGAAATACATATGCCACAGAAAAGTGTAAAGCTGCTAACCCTGAAGCTCATTGAGGTGGCCGGCACCCTCTCCTGCATCCTAGGTAGCACCTAGGATGAACTGATCCACCCTGGCCTGGCCTTTGTCTATAGAGGGCACTTTGCCAGGTCTGTGTTCTCAAACTAACCATGTCCAGCTGTCTTCCAGTCAAGGCTTTGCTCCCTTGGTGAGCTGGCCACTCTCCATAAGTGCCAGGCACTGAAGTGTGAACACATTTTTCAGGCAGATTGGGCTATCACAACTTTGGAACTTCCAGGACCCCAGCTTTGTTTGGGGTCAGCAACCAGGGCATATGTATAGTGTGCCTTTATGTATCATGGCTTAAAGCAATTCATCTGAGTTACCTACAAGAATCTAACATGGTCACCAAACTGTTTCCTATTTGTCCATCTCCTAGAGGCTCCTGCAGCTCATCGCCCATGCCACACCTGCCCCTGCTTCTCTTTTTTTTTTTTAAATTTTTTTTTATTATTTATTTTTGTATGTGTATGAATGTATTGTTTGCATGCAGGTCTGTGCACCCGTGTCGTGCAATGCCGCGGAGGTCAGAAGAGGGCGTTGGATTCCCCTGGAACTGGAGTTCTCCTGGAATTGGAGTTACAGACGGTTCTTAGCCGCCATGTGGGTGCTGGGGATCGAACCCGGGTCCTCTGCAAGAGCGTCGGTGCTCCTAAAAACGCGAGCTATCTCTCCAGGCCCTGCACCTGACTCCCTGCCCCTGCCCCTGCTTCTCTGTTGAAAGAGAAAAGATTGAGAGACAGAGAGAGAAGGAGAGAAATAGAGAGACAGAGACAGAGACAGAGAACACTATATGCCACTCTGCAGTTTCTTGCAGTGGTAACAGCCTGTAAGCCAGAATCACTGTCACCACCAGAGGCTTATCGGGGCATTGATTTTGTCAGCCGCACTGACTTTTATTTATATTTCCTTTTAGTTTTTGCTTTCTTCTCAGCTTTCTTTAAAAAAATGCATTTTCCTCGAGATCTCCCCGAAGCCCAGCGGCGGGGAGAGGGGAAGACAGGTAGGAACTGGGTGCCATGGCGAGCTGACTGCTGATCCTTTGGTCCTGCTGCCTTTGGTTTGATTGGCCTTTGTGGTTGTGGGGTTGGAGTTATCCCCCCAGCTGGATTAAAGGGTGTGGTCTTTGGCTTGATTAGATCTAAGTGGCTGTGGGGGCGGAGTTTATCCTAGCCAGCCGGAATTAAAGGCACGCTTGTGTGACTCTTGGAGATTTTGAGATCTCCTGAGCCCAGCAGCGGCAGGAAGAGGGGAAGCACAGGTAGGAACTGGGTCCTTGGCGAGCTGATTGCTGATCGTATGGTGCTGCTGTGTTTGGTTTGGTTGGCCTTTGTGGCTGTGAGGTTGGGAAGTTATGCCCCCCCAGCTGGGGATTAAAGGTGTGGTCTTTGGCTTGATTAGATCTAAGTGGCTGTGGGGGGCGGAGTTATCCCTCCAGCCGGTAATTAAAGGCACGCTTGTGTGACTTTTGAGATCTGATATCTCCTGAGTCCCAGCGGCAGGTGCTGGGGCGCGGGGTGAAGAGCCCGCCCCCCCCCCCCCCTCCCCGCGCCAACTGGGATTACAAAGAAACATCTGAAGGAAGGCCAGCAAAGCACGCCCTTTCAACAACAAGTGAAGAGGCATTCAAGACTCACATTGGAATACAGGCAAGGGGAAGCCCTTATGCCAGGATCACGAAGAAGAGACAATACTGGAAAGGGTCAGGATAATCCTGTGCCAAGTTTTACCAACCCTATGGATGACACCTGCAGTGGGATCCCCCGGGGATGCCCCAGGGAACACAGACATTAGAAACACAAATTGGGAACATACTTAAAGAACTTAACAATCATAAAAGAAACAAATTAAAGAACTAAGAAAGAGAATGAGGAACTCAAGATGGATCTAGAGAGAGAGAATGTCAAGCTCCGGAAGGAAGTAGCAACACAATACTGAAAAGATCCATGCTGAAAAATAGAAAAAAAACAACAAGCCAAACAAAGAGCTACAAAAAAGAGATCGAGGGCTGGAGGATGGCCTAGGGGTTACAGAGCGCGAACGCTCCCTTGCAGAAGGTACCCGGGTTGATCCGCCAGCACATCACATGGGCGGCTGAAGAAACCGTCTGTGACTAACCAGCTTCCAGGAGAACTGCACAGCTTCCAGGGGAATCTGAAGACCCTCTTCTGACCTCGCCGCGGGCATCGCACGACACGTGTGCGCAGACCTGCATGCAGACAATACATTCATACATATAGAATAAAAATGATAAATACAATTAAATTAATAAAAAAAAAAAAGGATCGAGAAGCTCCGAAAAGCAAATGAGCAACACTAAAAAGAAATCAGAAGAGGAAAATGAAAAGGAAATCAAACACTCATCCATTCAAAGAGGAAAAGGAATGAAAAAAGCCTCAGAAGCAGAATGGAGGAAGCAGAGACAAAGAATATCAGACCTGGAGGACAACAAAGAGCAACTTAAAACCTCAAGGAAAGATTTGAAAATTTTAAAATACACAAAAATGGGACAACCAGGACTGGTGGGACACTATGAAAAGATCAAACTCCGCATGCATAAGAATAGAGGAGGAGAAGAATCCCAAGAGAAAGGAATTGATCAGATCTTCAACAGAATAAATAGATGAAAACTTCCCCAAAACTAAAAAGAGACAAACCAATACCAATACAAGAAGCCCATAGACTCCAAATGGACAAGATCAAAAAAGAAATTCTCACGCCACAATCAAATAGTTAAAATGCTGGACCCCCAAAACAAAGAGAAAATTCTTAAAAAGCGACAAGAGAAAAAGCAACAAGTGACACTAATAAGGGGAAACCTATCAAGAAATAACAACGGACTTCTCACAGAAAACGATGAAGGCAAGAAATGAACCTGGAGCAAAGCATTCCCCAGTGTTTGAGGGACAATGGATGCCAGCGCAGGTTACTATACCCAGCAAAAATGTTAATCATAGGGGAAGGAGGAGGGAAAAATCTCCAGCAAATAAACAACTTGAAAGAATACATGTCCGGAAACCAACCCTTCAGAGAATACTTGAACAATCCAAAGAAAAGAAGAAAAGGAGCAACCAACCCAGGCAACTAGAAGGAGAAACCAATGAAAGCAAACTGCAGAAGTAGAAAAACCTAAAATCAAACTGCAGATGGGATTAATAAAGGGCAAAAGGGAAGCAACCCAACCTATCAGTATCTACACCTTAAGATTTAATGGACCTAAATTCTCCCAATTCAAGACCCATTATGACAATGGAGACATGGATATAGGCCCAGAATCCATGTATAATGCTGTCTGCAAGAAACACATCTTACC